>CAXKVY010000472.1:0-600000 GCA_964058915.1 Tetropium fuscum | reverse complement strand
AAGGGTACTAAAGAAGTGTCCAAACTTAAGAAGGAGAAAACTACGCAAGAAACCTTTACTTCTCGCACGTCATATGCAAGCACGTTTAGAATTTTCACGTAATCATCATAACTGGACAGAGTGGAAGAGAGTCGTTTTCAGCGATGAAAACTCCTAATGGCTTCCAATATTACTTTCATGACATTAGGATGGAAGAAAAAGTTTTGGCACGCCGTCACAGCCGGGCAGGATCGGTAATGATTTGAGCGGCGGTTTAAAGTCAGTTTCTAGAAGGTCGGCAAACTGCTCAAGAGTATTTGGAGTTGCTTCAAAGGCAGGTCAATAACATAGTAGTTTTATTTCCGAATCAAGAATGGATATTTCAATACAATGCGCCTATTCACACCGCCCAAGTAATCCAAACTTGGTTGCCTGCTAATAATGTTCCAGTTTTAGAATGGCCAGCTATTTCCCCTGACTTAAATATCATAGAAAACTTATAGGGAGATTTCTCGTCTCGATGAAACCCTATTCCCGCCCCAAAAATGGCGCAATACTATTGGACGATGAAGGTCAAAGTTGGTAGGCAACCTACTCCTTTAGTAATCTTGTGTATAACTTCGTTTTCATTTATTGCGATTGTGAAAAAAATAGTATAAGCATCACGAACGTTAAGGATTATACCGTTCTCAGAGAAAACATTGTCTTTGAACGGTAAATAACCCTTACCCTTCTTAATTCTTAATATACTATATTGATTTGTTATTCCACACTGTTGCCGAAAAATAGCGTATAGATAGCACACCCGAAAACTGTTTTTTTGGCTAGAAAACTTCCAGGACTCGCCTGCAGCTCGTCTTGAAATATTGTTTACACGTCCGAGACAGTATTCTCCAGTCTTGTTACGTAAATTACTATGGTATTTTATTGATAATCATACCAATGTGGTAACAATGCTTTATGTAGGTACTATTAAATTATAATTCTCCCGTTATGACACATAATACATATTTTCTAGCAAAAAGGACAAAAAAATTCACGCAATGTAAAAACACGTACATGGATTTACTACATGCATCTTTTGTAAAATCATTAAAATGTGATAGTAGAAAATAGTATTTTCCTATTTTGTGAAAGAGTTTCTCTCATATTCATATAAACCTATTGTAATTAGCTATTCTTTCCAGAAATTTACTGCGATAAGAGCGTTATATCATTGACCGAGTTACTAAGTCTACGAAAGTAATAATTTATCAACATAATTATTTAAAAATTACACCGCACTAAGAGACAAATTGAGTAAGATTGATGTATTTGCAAAGTGGTTTAATTATATGATATTAATGTACCAGTACTGTGTAGTACTTCACAATCAATTAATGATTATTTACTTGTTATGTCATTTATCTTAATGAACCTATTGTTAGCACCTACCTATTACTTAAATAGATCTTCATTAGTGACAAAAGGAGTTCCCGAAAAGCCGTTGGCTTTAACAACGGCTTTTAAACAGTTTATAAGTTAGCAAAGACAAACATTGCGGGGGCATTTCATCGATCCATGGAATAAGAGAACTGATTTACGTTTATCAAACAAATTATGAATTTTCTTTAGTAAACCAGTTGCACAATGCACAGTGTCAAGATAGGGGAGACTCGGGCAAAATCGATGTACTGGGCAAAACCGATCAGTAAGTTTCTTCGAATATACCGATAGTCGCTACATCGGACAACGTTGTCAGTGTAAAGTTATACCTAAAGCGTACGATAATAAACCATCAGTTTCGGCTATAAGAATCCGAAAATGTAAATATTATCGTCATAATTAATACATTTAAAGTTGCATGGTAACTGATAACTTAGCAGGCTTAGTCCTAAATGTGGATAAAGGGTAAAATACCATATCTAAATACAATAACTAGTCATTTATCGAAATGTTATTTATTTTGCTGTGCAAAATCTCAAAACATTCGGTATTTGCACACGGTTGCCAATAATACAGAGAATTTTGTACATGCATGTATTCTGGGCAAAGTCGATCAGGCAAAACCGACCACAGCTCAGTTTAAGAACACCAGAGCCAACTAGCATCGCAAGGGTCTGTGGATTCAATAAACTTCAAGTTGGCCTTTTGTGTGGTAATACCACCGACTGCCTGGACTGATGTTTGAGATTGTCTCTTTGTAGTCTATGGGAAAAAAATGCTTGGAACATTTTTTGTGTAAAATTAATGAAATGTGGAATATTTATATATAGTAGGTAGCATTTTCGTGGAAGAATGGATGGTTTATCAGATCTGATATAAGCTCTAGTTGTAGCAAATTTAAAGGACGACTCACCCACGGTAGTAGTAGGGGTGGGAACTTTTAATGAATGCACTGCATACCTTAAATAACATTTCTGCCGAGTTTCAAAACGTTACTATTTTTTTTTCGTTCTTCTCACCTAATTTGGCTGGACTATACTGTACTGGTAGTACGCTGGCGGCCATTTGAAAGTGCACAACTCTTATATCAGATTTCGTTATATTTGATCTTTGTAAAACTGACTTTGAATTTTGAGGTTCATGTGATGTATCATTATGACATTCACAATTGTCTATTTATTACTTACCAAAATTAAAAAGTGTATTATTATTTTATCAAAAAAAATCCAAATTAACAATGAACGTCCCAAAAATGTTCAAAATAAACGAAATTATAAAATTAAGTAACTTAAAACAACAAAACTACAACGCGAGTAGGTCTGTAAAAAATAATATTTCGGCCAGGCGCCATTTGAGTCTATTACACCTTGCAATCGACGTCTCATTGATGAAACATGTGTCCTCGTGTAATCTACGTTGATATTGTCCCAAGCATTTTCAATTGCTCCCCACAAATCCTCGGCATTTGCTGGGCGGAAATGTCTATTACCAGGTCTATTATAAATATTCTTAACAATCATCGACCATGCATTTTCAATTGGGTTTAGGTCGGGCGACTTTGAGGGCCAAGGTAGCACGTTTATGTTGTGTTCATTAATCCAGTTAGTTACAATTCTTGATGTATGAATTGAGCAATTATCTTGCTGGAAAATAAAATTCTGAGGATACAACATAGTGACCGACGGCAGCATAATATTGTCCAATATGCGTATGTAACTCTGTCCGGTAAGGCGCTCTCCTATCCTCCAGCAAACACCGGGACCTAGGGAACTTATCCATGCCCAAATATTGATGGAAAAACGTCCACCCCGGTCGGTAGGTTTAATATACCTCTCTTCATACCTCGAATTCTGGTCGGTAGACGCGGATGAAACCATCATGACATGACTGAAAGACCTTTTCGTCGGAAAATATGACATTATTCCAAAAGTCGTCGGGCCTACCGACAAACTGGTTCGCAAAATTAAGACGTTGTTATTTATGCCTTGGCTCCAAAAATACCTTCTTTGCTGCCGCATAATTTCATAACTCTGAACCCTTCACCCGCCGCCTTGCAGGCCTCACAGATCCAGGAAACTCCGTTTCGAAACAGGCCGTCACTGCTGTTTCATTCGTTCTAAGATGGTCTAGGAAGAGGTTGTCTTGCTTCACAGTGCTTATTTTAGTGCTGAAAATTTATGTATTTTTATAATTTTTTTTACAATTAATGTAATTCCTCAGCGCCTAACATTTTTAACAGGATATACATTATTTAACTGTCCTTTACGTGGCAAACAAAATAACCCCCATATACTTCAAAACATACTTCAATAATAAAATGGACACAGCATTGGTCTGAATGGTTCCCTTATTAGTATATTTACCGCGTGTAAATATTTTTTTAGTGCGGGGCATTTTAATTTACGTATAAGTAAACTTTCGAAAACACTTAAGGGTTCTTGTAACACTATGAAGAGGGTTAAAAATTAAATGAAAATTAGGTCTGCGTTTGGCGAAAAAAATATATAAAACAGGTTGGCGGAAAATAAGTAGCGTCTGGTAGGTATGCTAATTTGTTTTTAAGCCGAAAATGTGTATTAGGTATTCTCTGCTATTTGCGTAATGCTGGATCTTGGCGGACTGTTTAGTAGCTTAAATTGGTAACACTTCTGCGAAATTATATTTATGTAATCTGCTAGTGGTTTTAAGTCGGAACGAACACGAGTCGAGGTCTCTATTGTATATTGCAAGTTGTAAAGCGCAGAAATTTTGTTAAACCGAAATTTTAATTTCGTAATGTTCGTCAATAAGCTTTTGTTATATCGGTTAAGTTATTTATTCCTTGTTATCTGCCGATAACAGTCTCGATAAGGAATACAGTTTTGTATAGTCATTCGTGTATGTATTGTGAATATCAGTCAGTCAATCAGTGAATACTTTGTTTTGCGTATATATATTTATTCTCCGTTGATCGTAGTTCAATAGTCTGTCAACCACTTCATTGGGGATTGCGGAAAAGTTTAGTAACTTTCTGCTATATATTTACATAAGCGTCAATGATGTGAAAGACACATTTACACTATGATAATAACGTTAATACCAAGACTTTAATAACGTTAATACCAAGATTTAACCGAATACTCAAATTACATATTTACTTAACACTTATAAGTCGCATTACTTGTTTAATAAACTTTAGTAATCAGTTCAGTTCAGTTCGTTGCGCACGAAGTTCAAAAGATGACCATATTTTATCTTTTGCCGTCGACGTTCGCCGGACTTTGACGTCATCACCCAGCCCCTGTTATTTTGTTTGACATATAAAATACATAAGAAAAATAAGAGCACCGTTAATATTACCTACTATAATTATCGTAAAGCTAATTTAGTTGAGCTTCATCAAAACTTCAGATATTGATTGGCTTCGTGTAATTGGCATGGGCTTCGTCCGATTTTTCTTACAATTTCTCAATTTGATTAATTCTCCTGTTGAAAAGTTTGAATGCGTCCTCTTTCTTCCAAAGATAAAGTTCTGCCACGTCCCATATTAATATCAAACTCTTTTACCACGTGCAAATTATTATCAATTATTGTCAATACCCTGACAAGTGACATGCTTTTGTTTTTTGCACGTACCTAGCCATCTAGGATCACAAAAAGTTAATAGGACTAATCAAATGTCGCATTATAAATTACAATATTTGCTTTAAAAAATTTCCGCAATTATTCCGCATTAAGTATTAAACAAAATGTTGAACAAATATTGTTAAAATGTTTAATTTAATACTATATGTAGCTTACTAACCAAAATTTTGACCATTAAAGAAAATTAGACCAAATTACTATAAATGCATATATGAAATGTTAACTTTTTCAGAGAGTTTAAGAAAATGGCCCAATGGAAAATCAAGTATCGTACTGCATACATAGAAAAGTTGAGAATATGTAAATATAGATTCTCTGATATCATCTCTGATATCAGATGATTACATCTCTGATATCAGATGTAATTTTCTAAGGTTATTTAGTTTAAGTTTTTTTGTTTCGGCTATTTTAAAACTGAATTTGCGTGTATCAAAAGCGAATCTACAACATGAATTCTGGATTTTTTGGAGTCGATTAGAGTCATACTTTGTCAACGCAGGTCCGTAAATCGTGTCGCAATAAGATATCTTTGAGATGATTAAGGTTTCACAAATATTTAGTTTAAGTTTTCAGTTTATTATTGACCTATGAGGATGTAATTGCTTAAGTGTATTATATCACTCGGAGTAGTTTCCACAATTACCAAAACACTTTCACTTCGCTCGACGCGCGTTTCGCCAACCAAGTTGGCATCATCCGGAGACGATTAAAACTAATCTTAAACTACAAAATCTACCATATTTATACTATTTTCATGGTGACGTCACTAATTATATCACCGTGAAATTTACGCGTGACATCACGCTTCAATGATCGGTTGCTAAGCAACGCATAAAGCGGGCTATATGGTATGATATCACCGTGAAATTTATGCGTGACTAATCACGCTTCAATGATCGGTTGCTAAGCAACGCGTAAAGCGGGCTATACGGTATAGGTCCCTTGTCGCTATTCATACTACTTTTACATTTTACAATTTCTATGCTCTCAAATGGAGACAGCAGGGCATGTTCTGATGAATTGCCCCGCTTTCCTGCATACACGTATGCAATACCTGGGACAACTGATGCTGATGCCCAGGGACTTTAGAGAGCTATGTCCCAGCCGCCTCGTTGGCTTTATTAAGGCAACTGGACTGGTATAGCTCTCGAAGGGCGGGACGTGACGGGCCCATACTGAGGCCTATACGTCAAAGGGCCCCTGCCAATCTCAATCTCAATCTCAATCAATGCTCTCAAATGCATCCAACTGTCTATAATTGGTCACTTTTCTAACTAATCTTAAATTACTAATATCTATTCTATGATTGTTGTCAAAAGCATGTTGTGCAACACTAGACTTATCTGTTCTTCCATATTTTAGATGAGCCATATGCTCTTTAAATCTGGTGTTAATTGGTCGTCTCGTTTGCCCAACATATTTTCGATCACAATCATTACAACTAATTTCGTAAATCCCAGACCTTTCATTTGGAACAATTTTATCCTTTGGATTATCTAAAAGTTGTTGTAATTTATTACTCGACGAATGAATCGCTGTTATACCCACGTTTTTGAAGACCTTACTCAAACCACGAGTAAACTGGGGTTCGTACGGGATGGATACATATTTTGGAGTCTCTATATACTTTTGAAAGGTCGTAGAATTACGAAGTGTGTCTTTAAATTTACGCTTCCTAATTAGTTTTTCAACTATATCTCTATGATAACCATTACTCACAGCTATATCTTTAATTAATACTTTTTCTTCTTCAAACCTCTCATTACTGAGAGGGAAACTTAGTAAACGATGGACAAGAAAATTAAAACTTGCCATTTTATGTTGATAGCAGTGGTAAGAGTCATTAGGGATATATCTGATCGTACTGGTATCTTTTCTATATATATCAAATTCTAACCTATTGTCACTATTTTTAATTACTAATACATCTAAAAATGGAAGTTTTCCATTATTTCCTAGTTCATATGTAAACTTTACAGAAGTGAAACGACTATTTAATTTGGAAATGAGTTTTCTACATCCGCAATCTTAGTGTCAAACACGGCAAAAATGTCATCCACATACCTAAGCCAAATCCTAGGAAAATACTCGAATTCTCCTTTTGCTTCAGTTTCAAATCGACTCATGAAGACATTAGCAATGAAAGGCGAAAACAGTTACCCATTGCGGTTCCTTCATGTTGTTCATAGAGCTTGTCATTGAAACGGAAGCAATTTTGTTTCATACAAAGTTTTGTAAGGTTTATATATTCTTCTATTACTTCTTTTCTATAGTTGGTTATTTCGAGTAAATCCTCAAGATAGTCCAAGGTCTGTGGAATTGGTACACTAGGAAATAATGAACAATGTATTATATGATGATTTACATATCTGGTATATGCTTCGACAATCGCATCAAGCCAGAGACCTAAGTTCTTTACTTCAGTTATGATAGGCAATGCTTCACCATTTATTTTTATTTTAAATGTAGATTCTACGGAACTCCTCTTGACTTTAGGACCAAATAGCATCACAGATGACTTTTCGGCATTTAGTTTAAGATTATGAGCAGCCGATATATCTAGTAATTTCTCCAAGTCATCGTTAATTTTTTTGCAGCCAATTCAGTATCGTCCAAGGTAAAGGGAAAATAAGTTTGTGTATCATCAGCATAATTGTGTATATTGCAGTTGATAACAAATGTATGAAAATCAGATATGTAAATGGAAAACAGCAAGGGCCTCAATATGGATCCTTGAGGAACACCTAAACTATTATGACGGAATTCTGATGTTTTGTGGCAGTAAACTACACGTTGCAGACAATTGTCTAAATAGCTTTTAATTAGTGCAACAGACTGATCAGAAAAACCGAAATGTGACAATTTATCACAAAGAATATTGGGATCCATAGTATCGAACGACTTGCTGTAATCCAAGAGAATAAGACTTTACCTTTATCTGTAACACTAATCAAATCATCTGTGATTGTGGCTAGTACTGTTCCCTGAAACCGGACTGCGAGGCAGGGATTATGTTATTTTTAAAAACATATTTAGCAATCTGTATTTTCATTAGGCGGTCCAAAATTTTCGATAACATGGGAAGTATGCTAATTGGTCTCAAATGTCCAAATTCCGTTGGGTTGGGGATTTTTGTAAGCGGTAGAACGTTAGCTTGTTTCCAAGCCTCTGGGAATACAGCCGTGGTGAGAGCTCTGTTCAAAATAAACCTAAGATGTTCTATTATGTTCTAAGATGTTCTATTCTATTTGACATAAGAATTAAAAGAATTAACTAAGAACGCTTTGCTCTGCTAAGAACGAAGTGCTATTATAGTTTTATGAAAATGAGACGCTATTCTTCTATACTTACTATTATTTTCATTACAAAGACGTACCCACAAATAATTTGGAACTAGTTCAGAATAATAAAGAAAACAATCAACCAGGCCAATTAAGTAGCGGCGAGGAAATGTATTGAACCAAATATTGACGTTGTCGCCTTCAAGTATCTCTGGTAATCTGGAAAGCAAACTTGTACTGAATAAACCCAGTTAGGATTATCATTTTGCAGCAATAGGAATTATAAGGATCCCAATATTATCTTGTCAAAATAGGAAAGAGTAAAATACGTATGAACTAACAATCTTAGAAATTTGCACGTGTTCGCTAACAGAATTTGCCAAGCGGGGATTATAAGTTAGTCTCAACTAATTTGGAGCGGATAAGTAGTGTCTTCCGATCAACCAGTGTACGACAGAATCATATTGATGTTGATAACTATTATCTCACTATATGAGGTGAGATCACAGCTGTCACCTCATTGATTACCGGATACGATTTAACGTTAGAACTGTTAAGAGAGCCCAACCACACGCAAGTTCAAATCTTAATATAACTTCTTCATATAGTTACACCGTTGCGAAATAAATATTTATTTTCCAGGCTGTTCCTAATTTCATAAGAGAGATTTTAAGGTGTTTTGTCATCAAAAATTAAGGTGAATCTTTCGTATATTTTTTTCCCAAAGTTAACCCTCCAAGTTACAACCCTCTGAAGTTGGGGAAAAATAGTTTTTATTTATTTTTTCCACTATGGAAGAATTTGGTGGACAACTTGCACTAATAAAATGATAGTTTGTGACAATTCTTTTAACCCTGAGATATTGTTACAAGGGGCTAAAAAACCAAACCCTATAATATTTTTCTTTAGAACTTTTTAACGCGTCGACATGTCTTACTTTAAAAATTTGATATGCAAAGATGGCTTCAATGTGCAACTTTTTTGTCTCGCGAGAAATTGATTGGTTGCTCACAAAAAATAAAATTATACTCACATTGTCTTTCAAATAAATTTACCGATGGGTCATTATTCGGTAATATAGTCAAGTTAGCTGTAGTCAAAGAAAGTCATTATGAGAAATATTGTCTTATATTTGAAATATTGTTTTCTCTAATTTATAGAGAATTACTATAATGAACTTTTATAAAAGAATGACAATTTTGTGAAAACTGTTGTTGAAGCATAGCTTCAAACATTTCATGTGGATTTTCTTCAGCCAATGTGATTATTATGGAAATTTCTAATAGATTCCCTTGAAAAGTTAGCCTCATCAGTAACCAAAATACGAGATAAAAACTGTGGAACTTTTGAATTATCGACAAAAAATTAGTCGAGTTAGAAAATCTCGAGGTAAGTGCGCTTGTACTCGTTGGATATGGTACGGATACAACGGCTGTTCTTTTAAAATTCTAACTAAGGTCAAATGGTGTAAAATCTTATTTTTCGGGGGCAAAAAATTATTATTTTAACTTGATTATTTTTATCGCAAATATCCCTTAGATGGTAAACCAGATTCCCGGCTTGAATTTTTTTTCTCCTTTTCTTCCAAAATGAAAAAAAAATAAAATTCTGTCTCATTTTTAACCTCTGCTTTGGACAAAAACGAGACAATGGCGAGTAAAAACAAGACACAGCGAATTCTGCGAGACTATACAGTTTAGCTAACTACAGGAAATACGAGACGATACAGATAAAAAATATATCAACTGAACTTAGTTTCAACATTTATTTCTCAAAATGATTGAAAATATGAACCGAAAAGGCTCTCCAAGAAATACAGAAAAATATATCCATACATTAATCAAACAAAACATGGATTTTCTTTGAGTAAAGAAACTATAATAGTACATGCCTACAAAGGTATTTTTTTAGCAAATTAGAAGTGAACCTTAGCTATTTAACATTATATTTAGTAAAATCTATTGAAAATATATACATCCATTGTCGTGCGTTAAGTATCATCTTGCAGTTTTGGAGCTGTTAATTTTATTTCAATATCCGACTTCCACAATTCTGGGAAAAACAAATTTATCGCCTTGGCGCTTTAGATAACTAACATCAACTTTGTCTCCTTTTACTTCATCGATTCGTGCAACATACAAGACTAAGTTAGTTTTAGATGCAAATTTGATAAGCACATAATCATATTTGATAAGTTTATCTCCTTTTTCTATTTCACAGTCTTCGTCACAGTCTTCGTCACAGTCTTCGTCTTCGTCTTTCAAAATCGCACGACATATTATCTTCAAAATGATTGAACATAATTGAAACATGATTGGACATAATTTACACGTGGTATATGATGTCTTCTAAAGTGACATTTTCCAAGTCGCTTACATCCTGATAAATAACAGTGTTCACTCCCTAGTCTTCACTACTGCTACTTTGTTGTCGTTTTCTTTTCCTTTTCCATTATTTCATCTTTGAATACGTGTAGAGACAGTTCCGCGAATTTTTGATAAAAGTAGTGTCTCAAACGATGGACTGTCTGTTATGTCTCTTGATGAAGAATTAGTAGATTCTGGAAGAATGTGGATCTACTAATTACCTTCTAAAGCAGGTAATTGTTTTTATCTCGATCAGTTAACAAATAAAGATATGGCAGCCAGAAAGTTATCTCAAGACCGATTACTAGTGAAAATCGACCAGGATGCAGCAATCAAAACAAAATATATGTCAGTAGACAGTAGACGTAGATATTTTGGTCGTAATCTAGTCCCCAAGCTATTCTATAATTCTGGTAAGTAATACAGTCATCGGTTAAATAATAATTATGTAGTTTAACCAAAATTTGTATATAATAAGGAATAGGGTATGCTAATATAAAATGCTCCGAATAATCGTTAATAATGGATTTCCACTTTGCATGAAATCATTACTTTTCCGATTAGACGATTGAACAGTTTTACGATTAAACTCGTTAAACAGCTCGGATCACACTTCTTATTTGACTTGCTATGGCTGCTAGTATAGAACTCAAAATTAATTGTATTCGCGTTCCCTCGGCACAAGTTAACTTTTCAGTAAAAAAGTGTCATTGTCCGCATCCCAAAAATACGTAGAAAGATAATTAACTTGTTTTCTCCAGACTAATTAACGTAAGTTTCGCATTTGGTAACGAAGCTCATAGTAATGCCAATGAATAAGTAACGTTAAAAATTATATCTAGTGTTACCACAAGTAACAATTTTAATGTATCAAATGGAAACGTACTGAAATTCCTGTTCAATGTACCTACCCAGTAAGCATTTTATTCCTAAAAGGGAAATGTGTCGTTGTCGACGTCGTTGTTAAGTTACATTTCCTTTATTTTGCGTCAAAAACCACACAAAATATTGAGTGACGCCACAATGTGGCCCTAAAAAGGCATTGTGTGATCTTTTACACGATGTAGAAATTGAATTCACACACAAGGCATTGTTACATATTAAAAATAGAGAATTAACATGAAGTAGGAATTGTGTTAAACAAATTCCCGCGATGTGTCTCTGATGATCAAAGACACAAATACGTAATTTAGGAACGTGTGGTGTGACACATTGTAGGTATGGTGTTTTTGAGAAAACAAAGGGCATAAGCATGTGATACAAATTAGTAATTTTGCCCACGATTTCTCTAAAGACTCACATGTATGCTCCGTGTGATACATTTATGAACAGTTTCACCATTATTTTCCTGTATCAACACAACAGACATCGTGTCTTACACAAAAGATAAATTGTGTTAGGTGTGATTCTCTTTGTGCACGTGTCGTTATTATAATATGTCGAATATGTCGTCGTCTAGTAAACGTGTTCGAAATTTTAGAACAACCTCATCATACTACCGCAAAATAAAGCATTTAAATTCGTGTTCATTTGGAAGTGTAAGTGCTGCGTCTAAAGATGATTCAGTTAAAAAGCAGGTGCAACAAAATGCTTCTGCGACGCATCCAAATATATAGCAGGTACTTGTCTATACGCAATTTCTACACATATACTTAAAACGTGTCAAGACCTGTCACAAAATAGGTACGGTTTCGATCGAATGTACCCTCTTAACTTCGCGACACACAAACACGGAATTTTGTTACATGATTCCCTATTTGTGTTAACAGTAACGAAAATTAGGAATTGTGTGACACCTAGGAGGAAGTGTGTAACACATTACCCAAGTTGCGTCTTCTGACAAAAATAGGGAATTTTGTGTGTAGCTGCCATGTTTTCCATTATTGTTTCTTGTTTGACTTTTGTAAACAAACATAAAAACGACTATTTGTGTAAAAATAAAGCACCCATTTGATTAATCTTGAATGAACAATTGTAAAAGTTACTTATTAAATAATTTTTTGGTCAAAATTCGAAAATATTATTATTATTAAATTATTATTATCATTATTTTTTGAAAAATATTTGTATTATACCTTTTTTCTATGAATACCCCTTTTACTGTTGCTAGTACATTGAAAAATTACATCTTCGCAAGAGAAAATTGACTCTCGTTTGGTTGAAAATCTTATTTTATATTACAAAACGTAATAAATGTTTTTAGTTTGCCCGTTTGGCGGATGACACCACGCCGCAGAGTTGTGTTAATAAATTTCCGAAGAAATACATCGAGAACACATTAAATATAAAAAAGGTAAAATAATTCCTAATTTGTGTGTAGCAGTTCACATCATCTTTTTATAATAATAATTTAGCGGGATTTGTGGCAGTTATAAACACGAATTTAAGACAGACGTAATTCCGCAATGGTGTCGACTGCAATTTCGCAATGATGTCATTAAAGAATTGACAGGTAAAGGCACAAGTTTCGTAACTATTTGTCCTAAATTTGTCCCTAAATGTATTGTGCCACGGTGCTTCACATCCCACATGTAATAGACACATAGAATTTGCAGTTTCCACACATTTGCGTGCAGTTAGGCACATAGATCTAATACAATTACGTAATAATTCCTTATATAAGACCTTATTTTGCTCACTGGGTATAGGCCTATAATATAAGTATAATAGGTACATATAATATTTTTTTTCTCAAAAACAACAAAGTGTGCCACTCTGAATTTTTTAGGTAGTATTAAAAAGAGGGTAATCTATCTATTTCTGTCATCAGTTTTTTTGAAAAACCTGTAGGAGAGACACAATATGCAAAAAAATCAAGTATGTACACTCCTTTTCAAGCGTTGTGGCGGTTTGAAATATGTTTAATTTGTGACGTCAATATGGCTGCATTTGAATTGGCGCCATGCATTTTTAACACATACAACAGCTATCAATTATGTAAAATACACTCAAAAAAGATTAAAAAAAGTAAGAGATTAAAGAAGAAGGGTAGTTATTAGTCCAGGCTGTGAACCGGGATTTATGCTATAATAAAAAAAAACATGTAGCTTCGAACCGAAAAATGTTTGAGGATTTCGCTTCAGGGGGTCCTCAGGATCATTCATACTCCTTAAAACCTCGTGCGAACCCAAATCCCACCCTTTGGGGGGACAAATGGCTGAAAATCTGTATCTGTACGAATTGCAAAGGATCGACATGTGCCAATGTTGACACCGAGACGTCTGCCAATGATGACGAAGATGATGATACGAAATTATACGATCATATAGACTACCAACGGCGAGGATGAAGATGAAGATCAACGTGGAAATAATATTAGAGGCGAGCCAATTCTTGAAAATGATGATTCTGATGACGAATTCAGAATATTGTAAATAATTTGATAAAAAAAATAAAACGTTAAGAATAAACTAAAATATAAATAATTAAATATTTCAAATCACGATTATTATTCCTATCCTATTATTATTATTATTATTATTATTATTTGTGCTGGTAAGTCCCCCTGGCCTCCGACTAGTACAGAGAGTCCCTCCAGCCTCGTTACTCAACGACCGCTCCCCACGTCCGCGGGGTAAGCGGTCATTGAGGTCGCAATTCATGTGTTCTGAGTAGACGCAACGAGCCAAGTATGACGGCCTTCTGCATCTTCCCAGCGATGACTTCTGCCGATTGACGGCATGCTGGGATGGTTCTTAATTCTGAGAGCAATGATTGTCGCATACCTCCGAGAGAGCCAATAATAAGAACCACTATTTTAACAGAATAACCCGGATACAGCCTGCGGAGTTCAGAGAGTAAATCTCGATATTTTGTCCGTTTCTCCTCCTCTTTCAAGACGATGTTCTTTTCGGCCGCAGCCGAAAACTCTATAACGAACTTCGTCTTGAGTTGGTGGTCGAGGAGGATTATGTCAGGCTTGTTGGCTTGTATCCGCCTGACGGTGGGGAATGCATAGTTCCAGTATAACCGGGACCTCTCATTCCCCACAACGGACTCAATATCCCCCGTAGCATAGGGCAACACCGGTGTCTGATCTATACCGTACGAGTGCCGTAGGTGCACTCGTAATGCCGCGTTATGTCGATGAGTATAGGCAGAGACCGCATATGCTGGACAAGCTGACAGCAAATGCATAATGGTCTCTGGGGCCCGACGACATGCTCTGCAGTTGACGTCAGGCACTTCTATACCCATCACGCGGCTTCGGTAGACCAGGGTGTTCAGTACACCATCTTGACAAGCTAATATAAAACCTTCAGTCTCTGACTTCAGCCCAGCTGACCTCAAAAAGCTAAAGGTCAGCTTTCGAGATAAGCCTAAGTCTTCTATATTTCTATAGTAGACTCCGTGCAATGGCTTATCCCTGTGCTGCTGAAAACGAAGTGTATTTCCAGCAGCCCGAAGGTGGGCTTTCAACCGAGCAGGGTCCAACTCGGTGACAGAGTTTGGATTATTCCGCTCGGTGTCGAAGTCGAGACCTAGGCTATTAGCTGCTCTTTGTGCTGCCCTATATATAAAAGCTCCTACGCCAGCTCCTTCATGGTCTTTGACCATGAGGAGTAGGGGATCCGAACTCCTGATAATCTTACAGGCCGTGTTCAGAGTTACTCTGTTGTGGAGACACTCCAATCCCAAGAGTCCACGGCCTCCCTGTTGTCGTGGGAGATATAACCGCGGAACGGACGATCTCGGATGCAAACTCCGACAGAGATGCATCATTTTGCGGGTACCTACGTCGAGTTGCTGCAGCTCCTCCTGTGTCCACTTGATTACTCCAAAGGAGTAAAGTAGAACCGGAACGGCAAGCATATTTGTCGCCGCCACCTTGTTGGTCCCCGACAGCTCTGAGGACCAGATCTGTCGAAGCAGGTGGCGGTACTTGCCGCGGAGAGCGTCTTTTGTAATATTTACCTCCTGGATGTGACTTTGTGGCACACCCAGGTAGGTATACGTCTCTCCGGCATCAAGGTGGTGTAAGATGCCTCCGTCTACCAGCTGCGCATCATCTTCGTAGTCCCCGCATCGTCCTCTCTTGAGATGAATCAGTGCACATTTATCCAACCCAAACTCCATACCAATATCCGCTGTGTACTCTTACGCCACTCGGAGGGACTGTTGTAAATCCCTTTCCCCGGAGGCATATAGCTTAAGGTCATCCATATAAAATAAATGAATGACCTTATGCCTCCTGTTTCCGGGTGGACCGCAGTTGTAACCACGGGTTCTTCTAAGTGCAACAGATAACGGCAGGAGTGAGATGCAGAAAAGGAACCCTGCTCTCACCCGATGTAATGGTGAAGCGGGTTCTCCAGAGCGACAACAGTTGTTCTATGCATCTCACTATTGGATCTGGCACCGCAAGGCATTGGAGCAAGTTAATTATTAGCTCGTGCGATGTTGTATCAAATGCCTTGCGGTAGTCGATCCAGGCCATAGGAAGGTTTCGCTTGTACTGCCTGCAGTCCTGCGTGATACATCTGTCAATTAGCAGGTTCTCCTTGCAGCCAGCTACGATTATTATTATTATTATTATTATTATTATTAAAAAAGGGGAGAACCCCGAAATAAATTCAAATTGGAAAAATATTAAACATTTAAAAGAGTGCCAAACTAGCAATTTTATCAATTTTACCACCCCTACGATGATAATCAAATGAATCTGGCTTTGGAATCGGATTCAGCGACCCAAAAAACCTCCTTGGTGTATTCGAGATGCCAAAAATAAGTAAATGCAAAAAAATATTTCGGGGGTGCAAAATTGGCCAACTTTATGGATTTTACCACCCCTATGATGGTGTTCAAGTAAATCTGATGTCGTATTCTAGTTCAGCGACCCAAAAAAACCCCTAAGTGCACTCGAAATGCCAAAATACTTTTATATTTTAATAATTTGGAGGGGATTTTCAGCCATTTACCCCCCCAAAGGGTGGTATTTGGGTTCCCAAGAGATTTCAAGGTGTATGAATGATCCTGAGGATCCCCTGAAGCGAAATCCACAAAAAAATTTCGATTCGAAGCTACATGTTTTTTTTTTATTTTCCGGTTCACAGCCTGGACTATATTGTTTGATAAAATATTTTGTTCTTTTTCAGTACAATCTTTTCTAAAAATAACAGGTTTTTTATTGCTCTATCTTATGTTTTCAAATAAAAACAATTAGTATATACCACAAAAAGCGCAAGAAACACGAAAATTTAATCCACTTTACCCCGTTTGACGGTATTGTAACTCATATAGGAACCATATTCTAGCTGTCTTACGTTCGCTTATAAATATGTGTTAAATATTTTTTCCGTGCATTGCCAGCAAACGTTCATCATCATCGTGCGGTTGTTACTCGTTATCTCGTTTAGGCATACGTCGACTACGAATACTACGAGGGTAAGCGACCTGCTTGCGCCGCATTATCATTGAGTATATAAAGGCAATGATTGAATCCGTGTGTTCAGTGAAAATAAGATAAATCTAATAAATCATGTGGATGGACCACGCTTCGTGTTTGCACACTCTTCCGATACTTTTACATGTTTAATTTCGTTGTATTGCCACTGACTGCGCGCTCTGAGTTCTGCGAGTTAATGCTGTTGGATGTCAAGCACGCCTGATATAGAAGATGGGGGAACGAAATATATTCGTTGGTAAAATATAACGGCCACTTTACACCATCATAAATTGCATGAATTTCTACATGTAAGTATTGAACGAAGCTAATTAGAATGTTATACACGATTATGATCTATATGTACATATTTCTACATGCAATAGTGCTTCATCGGCTCCAGCATCAGGTCGGAGGTTTATTCAAAGAAGCTTATAAATAATTCTTTTAATCCGGATGTATTTCCCGATTATTTATTTGCTCCTGCTGATGTCACTGATATTGATTATACCCAGCAGGATATCGCACAAAGTTGATTGCATCCCCATTCACATCTTATATGTTCCTATTTTGAGAAATATATCCATCGCCTAAGGCCACATCTCAGTATACTACCAGAAAGACAAAAAGAAAAAGTACAATAGGAGTCTTACATAAAACCCTTGAACTACTAGAAGCTAAACGCGAAGAGGTTGAGAAAATGCAGCGCACTTAAGAAAAGAAGCAAAGCAATGAGCTAAGAAAAATATAGCTTTTAAAAGTTATAAGGAAACTGAAGACGATAAAGAGAATAGTTTGATTATTGAAAACGATGAGGAAGATGTCGCTGCCTGTTAATACTGTTAGATGTCAAGCACGCCTGATATAGAAGATGGAGGAACGAAATATATTCGTTGGTAAAATATAACGGCCACTTTACACCATCATAAATTACATGAATTTCTACATGTAAGTATCGAGCGAAGCTAATTAGATTGTGATACACGATTATGATCTACATGTACATATTTCTACATGCAATTGTGCTTTTCACCACATTGCACACATCGGCTCCAGCTTCTTGATGTAACATTTTTTGCTCCTCTTCAAACGTATTATGATGCCCAAATCAGAAAGTGGTTGCGCACAAACCCAGAACGTAGTATAACACAATATCAGGTCGGAGGTTTATTCAAAGAAGCTTATAAATAAATCCTTTTAATCCGGATCAATTTCCCGATTATTTATTTGCTCCTGCTGATGTCACTGATATTGATTATACCCAGGAGGATATCGCACAAAGTTCACCGTGTATTCCCGGTACGTCTTCTAATGAAACAGATATTGAAGGGATTTCTTCATCTGTAATTTCTGATTTAGTACAGCAAGATCGAGGGCAAGTGATCAGTTCATCAATTTCATGCCCTTCACAGTTGATTGCATCCCCATTCACATCTTATATGTTCCTATTTCAGAAATATATCCATCGCCTAAGGCCACATCTCAGTATACTACCAGAAAGACAAAAAGAAAAAGTACAATAGGAGTCTTACATAAAACCCTTGAACTAATAGAAGCTAAACGCGAAGAGGTTGAGAAAGTGCAGCGCACTTAAGAAAAGAAGCAAAGCAAAGAGCTAAGAAAAATATAGCTTTTAAAAGTTATGAGGAAACTGAAGACGATAAAGAGAATAGTTTGAATAATGAAAACGATGAGGAAGATGTCGCTGCCTGTTTATTTTGCAATAAACCGTATTCGCACTCCAAGTAATGTGAGATTCAAGCGCAAATTATTTATTTTAAACTATTAAAATCAACTTTTACACGTAAATGAAAACCAGATTTCGCTCATGCGACAAACAATAAATGTATTTTGTATAAATGTATTAAACCGATGATATACACAACCGAAATTATATTTTGTACCTTACATCACATCATTGTCACTTGCTGTTTGCTTATTGAGCGATAAAGTCCTCTGTATTTAAATTAGCATTGTAATTATTTCATTAAAAAGTTTATAGTTAATTTTTAAAAACAGAGTTGTCACACAACAAAGATATCCGTTAAACTATATTCAGAACCCCTAATTTTCATTTCATTAAATAGGTATATTATAAAAATTATGTAAGTCAGATTTCTATTGTATGAATAGCAGTAATGGATAAAAGCTGTTTACCTGTATATCGGCGTTCCTAAATCTTCTCTATACCACAACACTAACAACACTTGATCATTTGGGTCTGTCGTTGAAATATCACAAGGGAGATAAACCGGATCCCCAGCGACGACCTGGACATTCACGATTGGCACTGTAACAAAAAAAACAGAGAATTTCAGATACATGTTAACACATTCTTTTATCGCACATTTTTATATAGTTGGTTGGCAATGTTAAACGGGGTTACTATTAGTAGTTTTCTTCCTTTTCCTTATTGAGGTTTATTTGTAAACGATATACTGGGCTTCCCAATAAACGCAGTATGATTTTAAAATGAAATAAAATAAAATTATTTGAGATACGCCAAACTTTGTATATTATTTTATCGATAACATTTATGTTTTGATTTACATCGTTTAAATGATGACGTCGACTTCGCGTAATCAAGCGAATTCGACGAACCCAATTTCCTATCACCTTGTGTTATCAATTGGATGTGATCTGACTAAGCCTACTATCCCTACTAAGCTGTCAAAATGGCAAAAAAATATCGGCTGACATGTATCAGTTGTAGAAATGAACCAATTTTAATTTCACTTTTCAAATCTGGAAAATTATAAAAAAGACTGAATATCATAGAAACAGATGAAAATATAAATATGGTTATATTAATAAAGTGGCCTTAAAATTCAATGAGTTAAAAAAACTATATACGGTGTCCCATTTAAAATAATAAAGTTAGTATCGGCTTCCGGTATAACCGGAAATGCTAGAATTATGAAAATATTTTAGAAAAATAGAACATTTGTCAAAACCTAAGTCACTAAATTTTCAAAATCAAATTCGATTTCGTTTACGAGATACATTTAATGGGTATTCCCAAATCGGCAATCAAATATATACAATAAATACAACGAATTAAATTAAATTAAATTCAGTAGCCTATAACCAACGCACAGAGTTAGTGATGCCCACGAGACAAACGAGACGATACTTTCACAAAGTCTCGTCTTGTCTCGCCGATAAGATATCTATACTCTATCCAACGAGAGAATGGACTTGCTTTGCGCATCGGCGACTAAAGAGGAGGGGCTCTGTAACGAGTTACGCAGGACCGTCATTCGATGAAATAAATTCGTAAGTAGGTGATATAAATTTTATTTTGAAAACATGAAAACATTTTATTTATTTAACATAAATTTATTATAAATGTATGAGCGTTATGAAAGTAATATAAACCCTAAATATTCCTAAAATAGACATTTTATGATATTTTTATTTTTTTTTATTTTTATTTATTTATATTTATTATTATATTTCTTTACCTGGCCTCTTTTATTCTTCTTAATTGGCGATAATGGTGGATTTATCTCGTCTCTGGCTGCTGCCATTCTTATAATAGATTTAAAACTTATTTCACAACCGTAAACAACACAACTAAAATAACCGTACTTGCGAGACTACAAATACAAACTGTGAATAGATAGACAGTAGTAGGTACTTTATATAATTAGGTACCAAGTAGGTATCGGACCCAGGCGCCGGCACTGGCTACCTGCTGAGCCAATTAAGACGTTGAGTGCGTTGAACTAATGTTCTAAGGGGCGGAGATCTGACGAAAACAGACGAATTTTCGCTCGAGTGCAAGTCCATTCTCTCGTTGGATACAGTATAGTCTCGTATCGAGTCTCGTCTCGCAGCCCCCAGTCTCGTTTCGTCTCGCTTCTCGTACGAGAGTCTTGCAAAAGTATCGAAGTCTCACCGTGCATAATCTTGTTCCAGGGATACTTACCTACTTGCGTGATGTAAGTGCAGCAAAAGAAAATTACAGATGTCAAACGATAACGTCATGTATTATACGAAGTAATATTTATTTCCAAATAAAACAGAAATTTTAACTAATATTCTTAAACTTTGAAATTTTTTTCAAAAATTAACAGTTTTCAGAGCTTTCTCTGTCACAATTTTTTCTCTTTTTTACCCAGTCGTTTAGGCATAACAAACATCGTGCAGATTCGTTAGTAAGACGATTTCGATGTTTCCTTATAGTTAAAGCATATAGTTTTAGTATATTATTTTATTAGTATTAGTATATTATTATTTAGTATATTATTTAGTATATTAGTATATTATAGTTTTCTTATTTTTGAGACACTGAATTCTCACGACCAGGAAGAACACGGAACCACATTTTTCGATTTCTCGACACACGTTTCGCCAACTAAGTTGGCATCATCTGGAGTTGATCGGAGACGAATGATGATGATGCCAAATTCGAGAAATCGAAGAAGGTGGTTCGGTGTTCATGGTCGTGGGGATACAGCGTCTTAACAGTTTAAGTAATATAAAGTAGTAAAAGTAAGTAGTAAAATAAGTAGTAGAATTTTTGATTCACTAAATTTAATACCATATTATAGAAAATAATTTCAAATAGTAAGTATAATAGTGATATAAAGCCAGAAATTTTATATAATTCACTAAATTTAACACCATGCGTAAAAAACGAGAATAGTATGTACGTACCCAGTTCTAGATAGTTCTAAATAGTCTCGTCTTGTCTTGCGCGAGTATCGTCTCGAGTCTCGTGTTGAAAACGAGACGAGACCGTGCGAGACTCTCGAAAATGGGACTCTCGTGGGCATCACTACACAGAGTATAGCTGAACGTCAACCAAATAATAACGAAATAATTAATAACCACAAATATCTGTTTCAAGTGAAAAGTGAATAATTCAAAAAACTAATAAATAATAAAAAAAATTACATATAATTAAATTCAATGATGATGAGTCATTAACTTCATTTATCAAATAATTTTTAAAGAAATTTTATATAAAAACTAATAAACCTAATTGGACCCCCTCTAAGACGATAGAGTGCTCATGCCTTTAAAAGCGATCCTTCAAGCAAAATTAATGTTCATAGATATGGCGCCCATAATGAAAGAGACGGATTCAACAGGGAAGTAATAATAGTAGGTATTCTATAGATATATTAAATATTTCTCTATCATACTATTACAATATAAAATATCTCTCTATTGCGTCGGACTTTCTAATTAAAACATACCTAATTATCGATGCGCACTGCACTATCATATTATTGAATAATCTAACCACGTTTAAAATAGGAGATTAAAATAGTTTTTAATATTAGAGTCTAAATATTTTCTGTTCTACAGTACGCAAACTTTTATTACCAAATAAAGTTAATTAAAGCTACTTAACGACACTGGAGCGAATCCTTGCAAGTAATGCTGCTAGAGTATTAGAAACTGGGTCACGAGCTTCGCCGTAATTATAATGTTATAAAGTTCAAAAATTAATTTGCCGACATTCCATTTGTTTCCTATTCTTCTTCACAGGAACAACTCTTACGTCGTGTACACTTAATTTTACAAAATATGTGATTTGGGTTTCTCTCTTCCTCTCCTACCATATTTTATACATTTCCTTGATGCCATTGAACTTGAACGCCATTTCTTTTACTTCGTTACACATTTAATTTGAAATATATCAAATTAATTACATCTATTTAAAAACCTCCCAAACATAACATACTCAGGCAAATTAGGTTAAAAATGGCCATAATAACGGAAAAATTCGTAGAGTTTTGAAACTTGGCAGAAATGTTGTTTAAGGTATGTAGTTTCAATTGACGAAAAATTCCCACCACTAATGTGGTTGCGTAATCCCTTAAAATTGCAAAAGCTACCCCCGTATGCGGTTTAGCGCGAGATAACATTTGAGCCCGGCGCCGGCGGTTGGCCGTCTGAAAAAGTGAATTTAAAATTGAACAACAAAGCTCAAGTTATCAAAATGAATTTCAGACTATTCTATGTGTAAAACATCCACTGCCAAACCAAGTTTATGGACCTATTGCGCAAAGATCAACTTCATCGTCTCCGTTTATTTGAAAATTTGACCCTGGTCAAGCAAGTACTCCATCGAGTGGTCGTTCAGCCACTCCACACGCCACAAGACTAAATCTAAAATCAGAGTGAAGAGTTAGCACTATTTTCTGATCGTAAAAGCTGGGAAATTCCTGATATAACGCCCGTTGATGTAAACATCGATTGACAACTAGTTCAAGACCTATGACACACAATATGAAGCAAACGTGATCTGGGAAGGCCACCTTGTGATGAAATAACTAACCCATCGAATTCCAATATCTCATCGATAGTGGAGCTAACTCATCGATATTATATGGCACTACCGATGCGCCGAGAGACTCGGTGTTATGATTATGGTGTTGTGACGTGATTTAATGATGTTTGGATAACATACTGTTCTAACTTTACTGTCGTACCAAGTGATCTAATGGAAATATAGACGCTATTATCAGTTGTTATTGGCCAAATATATTTGCGTATTGAAAAGTGGACAAAGTATCTTGAATTACATGACCATGATACTATGACCTATCCAATATTCGAAAGTTGCTGATGTTAAAGACTTACAATGACCTAGAAATTAATACGTCAGGACTGGACGAGCATTTAATCTGGCAATACGAGAGTTGTTGATTTGAAGTCGAAAGAAAATACCATGATATCCAATAGCTTATCGACCTGGTTACAAAGTGAGACAATTGGACTATTTTGAGCCAAAGTGCAGTGGAAACTGTGCGTGTTGTCAAAACAGTGGCAACCGCATTCACGTATTTAATGTTTCCCAACTACCTATCTGTATTACCTGAAATTGAGCAAAATGTTAACGTTGCCATACATGGAACCTGGTATTGCTCCAACTATCTTGCAGTAGGGAACCAACCCCAGATTGCCTGCAACAGAATATTTCCTAAGAAATACACCGACCGATTATTATGTTAAATCTGAAGAAGTAAGGTCACGAATGATGCACAAGTCAACTATAAGTGACAAAGTCGTTGTAGAAGACCAAGTGGTGGTGGAGGTAAGTCGTCCAAAACAGAGGGAAACGTGAGTCCAAATTCAAGGGACCTTACATCACACAGAGGGTACATGCGAAGGAGAGGTGCGTGTTGCATTGGAAAGGACAAATTTCAGTGGCTGCACATGCGCACAGCTGCGGCCCTGGCCCACAAGTAATAAAAAAAATAATGAATGAGGTAATAAAATAACTGAGGTCCGGTCTGGCCGGCAATTTTCGATACCCGATGAACATAGCGCCAACTCAATTTGAAGTGCTGATTGTTATTCAAAGTTACTGGTTATAGTTATTGGAGCGAAATATTAATATATTGCTTAAAATTTTAACTTGCGCTTAAAAATGGATCCAATTAATTTATTATTGCTATGGTTTTAGAAGAAGAATAGGATGCTGATGATGATGAGTCTGCGTTATTAAAACCATGTTATTAGAACTATGTATTTATATATAGTTTGCCTTGATAAGCTTCATAAGTTCGTTATTTTTCACTGTAAAAAATTATTATAACCTTTTATGTTCTAAAATCCAAGTTCTATCTGAAAAATTATAATATACGGGGTTCTCCATTTGAAAAAATATTATTTTAGGTAATCAAGCAACGCAATGACAATTGTTTTTTTATTTTTTAAATCTTAATCAGCGTTAAAAATATGGCTAATTTAATCGACTTAGTAGTAAATTTAATTTTATTCTCATAGCTTAATTTATAAGAAAGTCCAAGAGTAGGGAAATGATAACGATTGAATTGGAGACATTTTCAGGAATGGGGAAAGCAAACCTGTGTAACTGATGGAAAAATTGTATTCGCAGTAATGTCCTGGGACCCCTTAACTTTTCCTGACCTTCCTAAATGGTCTACGCTTATTGCCCTAACGGATTGAGTCCCCGACACGTCTAGTAAAATACATATCCGGTCCTAGTTTTATATGTGATCGAAAATTGATTTCTCATCCTTCATTACTTTCTTATGTTTCTACCAATACCGCGCTTATGGATATATTTTAAAAATAGAGCAAGATCACCTTGCTCTATTTAGTTAAAATTTTTAGTTATTAGTCTATTTTTAGTTAAAATACTCCTCGTTTATTTTGTTTACAAATAGTTTAATGGCTCCACCTAATTTCTTTTCAGAGTAAATTGATGCGTGCTTTCTAATAATGCTGGGAAAACCAAAGAGCTAGTCTCTTCTTTGGCATAATCAGAAGCCACAAGCTTATTAAGAAACTTTATTTAATTGCCTCTATTCCAGCGATGTTTCTCGAGATCTCGAGCAAACAAAAATCAAAGAAAACACATTAAATCAGTTTTAACGTTCACATAGACAATAAACCAAAATTGACCTGATAATATGCTCAATCGACTGAGTATATCTCACAGATTTCTTCCGCAAAGTGTAATTTTATTTCCTAGAATGATGTTTTTGTATAACAATTAATGTGTTCATTAATGTTTAATTAATTAATGTGTTCAATATAAATGAACACAATGAAGTTGAATAATTGTCTATAACTTTCTAACGATCTTTCCTAGCTGTGGCTACTAAGGAAATTTTCGTTCCACGGTGGCTCAGCTGCTCAGACGGAGATTGGGGTTTGAACTCGTTAATTTTATAAACTATTTGATTTGATAATTTAACCAAATAATTTAACATATTTTCTTATTAAATTAGAGAGGTAAGTTAATGAATAATCTATCAGAGTGATGGAAATTAAAATATAAAGCCTAGTTCTTAGCATTGCAACACAATCCAGTCATCCGCTCCCAGGCTAGTTTTAATTTACCAATAGACGGAATATTAATCAATGTCGTGTATGGTGCTACATCTATTAAGCTGATGCTAGCCAGTCATGCTTATTTAAGGGCTTCCAGAGGACATGTTGTGGCTCACCTGGCTTTGGCAAAGATTATCTTATTACGCTGAGTATGATCGATGAAGAACACTACGCAGTACAAGAAGTTCCACTGTAAGTTGGAAATCGGTCCTTTGGTGTAAAGTGATGGTATATGGAAAAATACAATAGGAACATGGCAGATTAAATATAAAAATATTACTAAAAAACATAGTCTAACGTTGTAATGAAACGTGTACTTCAAAAGAAAACAAGATTTCTAGTACCGAAGGTAGAATGTCCCATCAAAATGACCTTCCATTTAAACATTTTTTCTGGTTAGATATCTTGTGTGTGTTATATAGCGAGAAAATTCCACAAGTTTTTTTTTGGATTTTTTTTATGAAACAGCTTAAGTATCTGTCTTATGTGTTCTATAGCGAGAACGTTCCACGACAAGTTCAAATATATTTTTTATCGATTTTTTTCATTTTTGTTATACTACTTCATTTTTGAATTGGATCGTTTTTAAAATATCTGGTAAACTACGCCACTGCTGCAAATGCGAGAAAATTCCACAAGTTTTTTATGGGTTTTTAGTTTTTTTTATTTTTGGTATACTACGCCACTGCTACGGACCGACAAATGATTTGTCCTTATGAAACAGCTTAAGCACATGTTTTGTGTGTATTCCACGAGAAAATTCCACAAATTCAAATAGATATTTTATGGATTTTTTATTTTTGGTATCCTACGCCACTGCTACGGACCTACGAATGACTTAGCCCTACGCAACAGCTGAAGTACACGTCTTGTTTATTTTTATAGCTAAAAAGTAGCGCGACAAGTTCAAATAGAATTTTTGCGGATTTTTTTTACTACGCCACTGCAACGCATCTACATTATGTATTTATTTTGTGGATCAAGTGCATCTTTAAGCTATCGTGACCAAAGAAATATAAGTATTCTGAATTCTTTCAGATGTTTTAATATAAAAATTACGCTTGCTTAAAATATATGTATTGATGTAAAAAAAATCGGTCATGAAAGGTTAGAGACGCTAGAAATAGGGCTAGATTTTCTTTTTAGAGTTGGTTATAGAGGAAGTCTGACATGATATTCATAACCTATTTACGTGTGTGTATGTAACTTATCTATATATTTGTTGACATGTGAGAGATATGGTTAATTATTACGTTAGTTAGTTGTTCTCAATATCTAAATCAGCATGAAACTTAGTAAAAATTGAACAATACAATAGAATATTTGTAAACATTTTTACGCGATAATATATACCTACAGTAGATACATAAGTTTTTCAGTTATAGGTGTTTTTTCATCAGATATGAGTATTAATAATGACCACGTGATCAGGGTAATACAATTGATAATCCGGACTGTAAATATAGGGATATCTATGAAGGCTTTAGGCACTTGTATCGAGTTGTTACAAGCATTGACAATTAACGTTTTCATTGCTTCACAGATTGGGAAATGCGAATCGCAAACAGGCAAAACTTGTAACTTAACAGTGAATTTTTTCCAGCTAGCGATTTGTAACGCTGCCGGCGCCTGCTCCGCCGCCTCCCATGGCCCCCGTGGCCCCGCCCCAGCCCGTCTTCAGCTTATCCTCCAAAGGTGGCGCCGACGATAGGGGCGCGCTACTGAAGTCCATCAGGCAAGGGGCGAAGTTGAAGAAAACCGTTACCGTCGATAAAAGCGCGCCCGTCATACCAGGTTTGTGATATTTTCGGGACGTAAACAAGCTTAACCGAATTCTTCTAGGTAAAGTCAGTAACACAAGCAACAGAAATGGCATGAAGTCTGCCGAGGGTTCTACCGGCCCGCCCGGCACTGGACCAGCAAATGGGTTAGGTGGGTTGTTTGCTGGGGGATGCCCAAACTCAAACCTACTGGTAAATTAGGTACGATTTTTTTTTACTGTTTTATCGCGGTTATGGTACAAGGTTAGTGACATTCAGTACAAGAATGTATAAGTGCAATAGCAGGTATTTATTAATGTTGCGAAATGACAACTATTGTAATTTAAAGAGTTTTAAACTGATATTTTACAAGAATGATTAGACAAAATGTGGCACCAAACGTTATAAACGCTATTAAAGACAGACTTTTGTGCAAATTATGCGTCAAAGAGTCTCTGTGAAATTCTGAATTCTATAAAGATTAAACATCTATTTTTTTAATGTTTGCATTAGTTTTGTAAAAATAACACTAGACTTACTTACAATCATTTTATTCTGAAGCACACTTTAAATTAAACCAATGCATAAGGCATTTAAAATCACTAACAATTTTGACATTTGAATTAGCTATAGGCAATTGTTTTTATTTTCCTGTGATATCCCAGCCAACTGGTTGGAAAGTAAAAACACAAAAAACTGTTTGTCATTTCTGCTTATTTTTCTGTCATTTAGTGGGTAACAAAATTGACAGCCATTCTAAAACAGCAAGTTCCATAAAAAAATATGAAATATGAACAAAAGATTTTAATTCATTGTAAAGTCGATTTAGTTCCATAAAGTGGAATGCATCTTGTTTGGAAAAGCTTCAATTTGTGATTTATTGTGAGGCTATTATGACAATAATTATATTTAATTATAACCTAAGATTTTCGATGTTAGTTGTTTTGTGATGGAAATTTAAATAAGTTTTGTTGGTTTGTAAACATTGTCATGTTATTAAGGTGTTGGTATATATAATAAATAATGAGTCAACATAATGAGTGTTACCAATGTTTTCGTGCCTCAAATATATTTTTTCGATATTTATGAAAAGCAATTTTGAAACCGTCTGGCAAAATTTTTGACCCGACTAAATAATCTGGCTTTTTTATTTTTAAACCCTATAAATACTAAATTTGAAGGTATTAAAATTTTATAATGCCTGAAAGATTTTTGAAAAATTATTCGCAAAGTTAAAAATTCAATGGTTGATCAAGCCCCACTACCCAATACCCTTTTGTATTCAAACGTTAAGAAATAAGCATTATACAAATTTTCACGGTGCCTCAAATACCAATCCAAAATTGTCTACCGGCTCTCGGACTATATGAAGTGGACACTAACTTGTGTGACCATAAAGCCATTATTTTAGAAATAGATAATGATAAAGAACCACAAAAACCAAAAAAAATAACATATAGGCCTGTCACCCAGGTAGGTCTGAACACTCCTAGCGAAAAGGTCATTCCATAGAAAATGAAAGCAAAATAAATGGTTTACAAAAAGGTTTCCATGCATTTTTCACTAGCAGTAGTAAGTAGTTAAGGGTGTATGATATTTTGAAATTGCGAAAAGTATGAAAAACCATGTTTTTACCGTTCAAAGTTATTGTTGACCATATGCTATATTATCAACTAATTACAATGAAAAATAAGATTTTGTATAGCGCGTGACCTTGCGGCGAAAAAGCTAACTAGACTCATTGTAAGTTTGTTTATTTTTAGGGTTCCGTACCAAAGTGTAAAACGGGACCCTATTACTAAGACTCCGCTGTCCATTTGCCCGTCTATCCGTCTGTCACCGGGCTGTATCTCATGAACCGTGATAGTTAGACAGTTGAAATTTTCACAGATGATGTATTTCTGTTGCCGCTATAACAACAAATAATAAAAACTGAATTAAATAAATATTATATTAAACAAAGGGGGCTCGCATGTAATAAATGGATGCTATGCTAATAAATGCCGGAGTCGCAGGTTATTAACAGGTTATTAGCAGGGACGAAATTAATAAAAGCTTCTGTGATTTTATAGATAATGGTACGGAACCCTTCGTGCGCGAGTCTGACTCCCACTTGTTTTAATATATTTTTGGCATTTTTGCTCAATACAAACGAGATAAAGCGAAAACAAACTGTTTACAAAATCTGTGTTTATTCTTCTGTAATGTTACGTGATACCTGATATGCAACAGCGTGGATGTGCAAGGGGATGAGGCAGTCAAAGTTGACCGTTTGGCACAAACTATGCCAAAATGATGAGGGGACACGACTTAATAGATTGGGCAAATTCAAATTTTTCAATTTAAGTTGTATGTTTTCGAAACCCAGATCCACTTCACTAAAAGGCAACGTAAATGAAATGAACAACTGTTGACCTTGGGAAAAATAATAGTCTTCGTCTAATCATCTATCAAATTTTCAATTGTGTTTCAGCTCCGGTAAATCCACAACTGATGCAGCTAAGAAAATGACTGAAAGCATGTTAGTTTTTGAAAGTTTTATTGGATGTACCGTCTGCGACTTATCGAAGGCATTCATTCATCGATTAATTCATATATAAATGCAGTGTATAATGGAGTATTGTCATCATTAAAAAATGTTAAATTTGGAGTACCCTAAGGTCCCATACTTGGGCCCCTGTTATTTACTATATACATTAATGATCTCGCTAATTATATAAATGACACATCACTAGCAATGTTGGTGATGATGGTTACTACCATGATGGACACTACCATGGTTAATATAAATAACAATATAAACATATTACAGGATATGCATCTTTCTCAGTCGCCGGCTTCTGAGAACAGAACCTTTGTGTTGACTAAAGTGACTATAATAATTGCATGTGACTTTCCTAATTCAAATCTGACAACTGGGCTAATCCATTTAGAACGAAATTTTTGTTATAGATATTCATTCATATTGATCGTTCCAATCTGAAATGTTTCCGTTTTCTTTTTTAATCGGCATAGAAAGCTTTTAATAACACACATTTCCAAGAGAATATAATTCAGTAGAAGTAATTGCGGTCCTAGGGAATCAGAAACCTAATATGCCGCAAATACTCGTATTTTGCAGGATTTATGTGATTGCTAACCAATTAACTAGTTTCGAACCTATAATTAGTGGATATTAAGCACTAGAAGGAAACCGATACACGTAATAGCTTCCTGAAATACATCTTCAACATGTCAGTATGTATTTCCATCGATCTGAGCGTCTCCCTCTAGCAGAAATCCGTATTGCCAATACCAAAAAACCACATTTGGTATATAATATGCTCATAAAATTTAATGTCTACAGAAAAAATATTGCAGAGCCGTCGCGTCGTAACTCAGTGAAGGAAAAATATATTATCCTCAGTCTACATTATTATCGCCTTTTGTGCCAAACATTTTCTTATCAATTAATCATCGATTTGATTGAAAAATCGGCCATTGCTGAATTTCATCTTTCAGGTACCCATTTCTAGTTGAATTTTAAGGACTATTTTATTATGTTGTTTACAAGTTTGCCCATCACTTGGGAGGGCTTGTAAGGAATGATCTGTTTACGTCTTGCAACTGTAACTTCCTCAGAATGGCATAGCAAGCTCGACGTAATTAAAAAATAGTAGAAATTAAACGTTCACCTTTTTAATTGAAGCTGTAAAAATAATATTTCTTTTCAACAAAATTTTCAAGCCAAATATATGACTAGATATAAATTCCAAGCTGAGGATATATGGAACATGAACGAGACTGGGGTAACGACGCGACGATCCAAAGACCAAATCAAGTTTTGGCATGCAAGTAGGGGTCATGACGTCTGGCGAGAGAAGCAGCCTTTTCACCATGGCCATACCAGAATACCGGTGTGATAATTATTACCTTTCCTCCCCCTTGTTCTCTCCAACCACTGGACCGAAGCGTATATGGTCCGTTCAAGAAGCGTGATAATTATTTTTCAGTACCAATTTTCAATACCAATTATCCTCAACGATGGATTGGCCGGCTAGACAGGATTGACATGAATTAACCACGTCATTATTCCTGTCATTCCTCTCTAGCTTACGGATTGGACCAGTAGCCTGGCCACCCAGGTCACCGGATCTTAATCCGCTAGACTTTTGCGTTTGGGGATATTGAAGATAAAGTCTACGCTAATCCCGTATTAACATTTAATTTAATTAAAGAATTAATTTTAATAATTCAGCAAGCCTGCAATGATATGCGGTGAAATCCGCATGAACTATCTGCTGCAATAAATGCGTTAGTGAGAAGACGTCGAAAATGTATTGAGGTGGGTGGACTACATTTCGAGTAATTTTCGTCATTTTACCCTCAATTTTCTTTCTTTTTGTTATTGTCGTTGAAAGCCACTAATTAAATTTCTCATTTTCGTTTACTTAACTGTTTTTCAGAAATCATTACAGTTCGTGCAATATGTATATATAGTTGAACGACCTGCAACCCTGACCTACACAATGTTTTTCATTGGCGTAGACATTCTTTTTTTCTTAGGGGGGTGAAAGTAGAAGGTTTTTTATATGCATATTTTCAACACCACAGCTGATATTGAATGAAAGTTTCCACACCACTCATGAAGTATTGGTTTCAGCGCGTTACCATTTTTTAGTGGGTGGTTCGCCAGTAGCCATATTTCCCACAAGTAACAAAAATAAATATGTACAAAACAGCTAAGTAGCCGAGAAAAATAAACTTTAAAATGGAAAATTAAATAAATATACTGGCGATTGAAATACAATCATATTTATTGTGTAAGTAGGTACCTACCTAATTTACCAAATCGTTAACACTCAACAAAGACAAAGATTATTAACAGACAAGCTTCGATAAAGATCAGAGCTTGTTTGTTAATAGGTACCTACATAACTACACCGAGACTAAATTCAACACATTTTTAAAAATCATTACAAATGCAATACATACCTACCTACCAGCTTCTCATCGCAAAGCGATTTCCAATACCCACACTTTTTACAGCCAATCAAAATGAGAAACTGTTATGAGAAACACGGTTATAATTTTATAAACAGTCTATAGAATTTGCCCACTGATGTAAATTATTAATTTGTGATCTGGGATGGTAGGTACCTACATAAAAATAAAGTCAATGGACACTAGGTACCTACTTATGTAATAAACCAGAGAGCGTTTTCAGTTTTGTAAATCCCAATAAAAAACCTAACTTATATCGTTGCATTTAGCATTTATAACTTAGCGGCCTCAAGCACTGGAATATTTTTTGGATAAAATTATTTGAGAAATGTCTTAAGTGGAGGATGTAATAGGTACCTACCTACCTCAGTACACGTCAGTACCTACTTCGAGCAGCCCATAAATCAACTTTGTTTTGTTAAAGTCGGCTCTGCTCTAACACCCACTATCCATTTTTGCCGTCAAATAATATTTTCCTTAAATTTTTTTAACATGCCTATGCCTCGTAAATAAAGCGAGGTCTGATGGAAATCTACGTTTTTTAGGTTTCATACAAAACGAACAAACATGTTTGCTAACCGCCATACTCTTTTATTTCAACTCTCGTAGCGATGTATACCTACATAGGTAGGTATATAAATAATATATTAGCAATTCCCGCGAACACGCCACTGTAAGATATGCGAACCTGATCCTATTCGATCCGAGAATCCGATCCCGATCCGAGAGATACGATTCCAATAAGTTGAAAAGAGATATACTGCTCGAATATTCGTTATTGGAAAGGTCGTGGATCGGCATTGCCGCTTTTAACTATAAAAATAGATGTTTACGTAATTGTGATATTTAAAGTAGAAGAAAATCAATGTAAAAACGTAAAATCTTGGCCTATAATATATTATTGTGTGCACAATTATTATTTAATAACATCCATAAATAATATATACAACTTTAATATAGTATTGTGGAATTTGATATTTTAATGTAATACTGAGAAAATTGAGAATTACATGTGGCAACTGCGCGGTATTTTATATGGGGTCAGTTAACTATACATACATTTGAATGAACTGTAGGTATTTTATTTTTTTACTGGCAAACGGTGTGTAAAACGAAAAAAAGTAATGAGCCTTTTTCTGTTGTAAATTGAACAAGGATTCTAGAAATAGTTTTTGTTCCTAAAAAAACATTGACGTACCATTTCTTTCATTAAAATTTCCCGAAAAATAATATTTTTTACGTAAAAATATGTATCTATATTACCTATTCAAAGGTTCCAAATTTCATTTAAATATCTAAAGTAGTTTTAAGAATATTAATAAATTTGGAATTTTTGATAAAAATTTTGACACCCTATATCTTTGTAACGAAGCATATTTCGAGTTTCGAATATAGTTTATAATACAAACTGATATTATTTTGCGGTTATCTGTCTGCCTCTAAAGTTTCCGCTTTCTAAAGTGGACCACCCTGTATATTTATTTTGCAACTTGCATTCAATATCATCTGTAGTATTTAAAATAGGCATAAAAAGCCTTTTACTGTCAACCCCCTAAAAAATTGCCTACGCCCATGAGTACGCTGACAAGCGCAGTTTTTCCAGTCAGTGAGCTTCGTGAACATTTTATACAGACTGAATTATATTCAGACACAATTTTAGTGTAGGCTTAAATATCGCTATGTAAAATTTTCTAATATTTTCATATATTACGCTCACGATATATACTTTTAAATTCGTATTTAATATAATGTACCTACTCTTAGGAAATATATATTACAAAGGCGTCAGGAAAGTAAATAAAACTCTTGAAAATCATGCGACAAGTTGAAAAAGCCAAGCCAAGCCAAGCTATAAATCTAATAAAAATGGGGAGTATTTATATACAACGATATTTCTGTGCTCTGGAACGATTGGAACGAAAAATGTCGTTCACACTTAACGACTGGGACGAGACCCTTCTATATAAATGCGTGTCCCAAGGAACAAAAAGGCAGTCTGTAAGATGCTTCAAATCAGTTTGAAAAAGAATTTTTAGTGGCCCAATCAACAATAGTTTGTCCCGAGATTGTCCTATTTGGCAGACCTTCATTTTTCGCAGGATGGATTTTATGGGTCTCCGCTACGACTGTTCCCCTTCATTAAAACTCTCTGTAATAGTAGTCTTAGTATATCATAACGATCTTTCGCTTTGCCACAATCTAATAAATTGTATTACTTTCTTATGTGGTCTCTCGAGGGGATTCCTGTTATATTAGCGATGTCAAGCGCTACCAATCGATACGCCAAGAGGAGAAAAACTTCTGTAATTCCACCGGTTTACTGCGAAATATATCATTTTTTTTGCTTCACAGGCAGCTAAAAACTTCATTTAGTGATTAAGAACTTTGTTATATGTAGGCCTTTTACCAGAATTATCCACAAATTCGGTATGTTTCAGCAGTAAATTGAATTAGGTTGCCATATATAAATGGTAGAACATTGTTAACGGAAAAAATTAAAAATACATAAATCGTAAATGCCATAGTATCCGTACGCATTTAAAGAAGAACAAATGCTCAGATAAAACGGCATGATTTAATGATTAAACTTCAGGACACATCAGAGAAATTAGAGTATATTTGAAAGTATTTTCTCGGGATTGTCAATCATATTAAATTAAATTCTTTTATTCTTCTACGTACTTTTCGTTATATTTGCCATCATTAGGGATTACAGTCATTATATATTTCACAAGTTATTTTTTAATATTGATGTTTATACATACAAACATACATTGATTACTGACATTCCAGTTTTAATTTTAGTTTAAACATTTTTGCATGTTTTTTATTATGGATAAATTAAATGCAAATGTCAACTTTGTCACCAACATATTGTTGGTATTGGCCAGACTATTCCACTATAGTGTTTTCGACAGGAACTATACAACATGTTTATCCTATACAGGTTAAGATATGTGTAAAAGTTAAGTGAATATATCATTACGTTCAGAAAATATTACACATTAATGTAAAAAAAAATTAAACTTTAACACCCTGTATCTTCCGTAGGAAGCTAGATCGGCTAGACAGGAAAGAAAGATCAAAGAACAAAAGCAGCACAAATAATATGCGCTAAGAAATCATTAACAATCTGTGACATAACGATATCGCAATTGCTAATGGCGCAAAGAAACCTGCATTCATTCACACCTGAGTCCTAATCACGAATGTTAGAGGAGCGCTTAGTCGCTTTCCATAATATCATATTAGAAAACGTACTCTCAAATATTTAAGTTATACCATCTAACGAAAAGTGAAGGTAACAAGGTGTTCCATTAAAGAAACAGCAACTTTGTTTCGACATGACTTTTTGACGGATCCTGTAGACTTAATTTTTATCTATTCTAATAATTTTTTTAAAACCCTGAAACATATCTTAAGATTTTTCGATAGCTACCTTACTTTAGGAGGTAATCGACCGCTTCCATATCTATCAGCGACCCTGTAATAATGTACCGGTTAGGTACGTATGTTGGTAACAAATAATATCAAAACATGTTAAAGCTAAAGTATATATACATTGCATTGTATTTCATGTGTATGCATATTAACATAAATATGTGAAATGTTTTACTTTTATCTCGAAATAAGTAACTTGTTATAAGTAATCCATGCAGTTTACATTTTGGTAGTTGAAAAAGATATTGCTGGCACATGAAGGCATTATCACATAAAAGCTTAGGCAGATAGTGTACAAAATCCATGTTTTATTAAACAACAAGCATATTCGTACGAGGCAATATGAGGATTCTCATTCTTTTTCAGATTCAACGACACCCTTATCTTTGTTCATGTACCTACTTCTCGCGTTATTTAGAAATTCTACGTTTTCGTTTCGAGGGTTTATAATGAATGTATCATTTCGTATTATACCTACCTAGAGTAAAATGGGGTATTACCCTATGTGGAGCAGTAATTTCACTTAGTAATCTTGTGTTTCATAATTCCCAGGGCACAATACCAACTCTTGGCAAGCTGCGCAAAACTCCATTTTGACACAGTGTAAATATCTTCTAAACAGTAGGGTCACTCCTTTGATCTGCCTCTGCTATGTACGAGGGTGATTCAATGGTTTTACGCACATCCAAAAGCACGTATTTATGTAACTAGTAGCCACAAACGTAGCTACCATTTAGTGCCGTACAGTTCGTACAATATGTATGTATAGTTGAACGACCGGCAACCCTGACATACACAATGTTTTTCACTGGCGTAGACATTTTTTTTTCTTAGGGGGATGAAAGTAGAAGGTTTTTATATGCATATTTTCAACACCACAGCTGATATTGAATGCAAGTTTCCACACCACTCATGAAGTATTGCTTTCAGCGCGTTTCCATGTTTTAGTGGGTGGTTCGCCAGTAGCGATATTTCCCACAAGTAAAAAAAATAAATATGTACAAAACAGCTAAGTAGTCGAGAAAAATAAATTTTAAAACGGAAAAATAAAATAAATATACTTGCGGTTGAAATACAATCATATTTATTGTGTAAGTAGGTACCTACCTAATCTACCAAATCGTTAACACTCAACAAAGACAAAGATTATTAACAGACAAGCTGCTTTGACAAAGATCAGAGCTTGTTTATTAATAGGTACATACATAACTAAACCGAGACTAAATTCAACACATTTTTAAAAATCATTACAAATGCAATACATACCTACCTACCAGCTTCTTCACACACTTTTTACAGCCAATCAAAATTAGAAACTGACCTTGAGGTATTTTACAGTCATTGAAAATTTTCCTTTCTTTTGTGGCTAGGTAGGTACACCTAAAAAACCTAAGTTATATCGTTGCATTTAGCATTTATAACCTAGCGGCCTCAAGCACTGGAATATTTTTTGGATAAAATTATTTGAGAAATGTCTTAAGTGGAGGATGTAATAGGTCCCCCTATTACTGATCCTATTCGATCCGAGAATCCGATCCCGATCCTCGAGATACGATTCCTATAAGTTAAAAAGAGATATACTGCTCGAATATTCGTTATTGGAAAGGTCGTGGATCGGCGTTGCCGCTTTTAACTATAAAAATAGATGTTTACGTAATTGTCATATTTAAAGTAGACGAAAATAAATGTTAAAACGTAACATCTTGGCCTATAATATATTATTGTGTGCACAATTATTATTTAATAACATTCATAAATAATATATACAACTTTAATATATATTATTTAATATTGTGGAATTTGATATTTTAATTGAATACTGAGAAAATTGAGAATTACATGTGGCAACTGCGCGGTATCTTATATGGGGTCAGTTAACTATACATACATATTGAATGAACTGTAGTTAAAACTCTTAGCATTGTTATTTGTAGGGAAGGAGGTCTATTATCTTAAAAAAAACAAAGCTTCCTTAGTTACCTGCCCTATTTGTAAAACAACACTTCCTTTCTGGCCAGTCACTTATTGTCAAAATTTATCATTTTTAGAATTTCACAACAGATATTATTCAAAAGTTTTCACAACATACATTCATAGTCTTTTCATAGTTATTGACACTTTATACGTGCTATGCACCCTTACTTCCATTTTGAACTATTTCGGTTATCATACAACGTTGCGCGGAGATTATAAGAATGATTATAATCTCGCACCCCGGTTTTAGAAATGTTTCTATTTACCATATTTATAAATGACATAGTTTAATACGTTTCTATGTTTGATAATTAAGGATACAGGTATCAAATGAGATATTATCATAAATGCTTGCGAATGCAAAATTATATAAGTATGTATTAAGATATATCAGATACAGAAGGGAAAATGGTAGTATATACTAAATTGGAAGTAGGAATATAAACTGTAGGTACAGTAGGTATAGTGTATAGTAGACATAGTGAAGGTGTAAGGATGTTAAACATAAATAAACTCGATAACTAAAATTCCGTTAACAACTGATGTCATAAGATGTCACTGCAAGTGTTGGAGTATTAATATTTTAAATTCCTGTATAAATGATCAATGAAACAAATCGTACATCACTCTGAAGATCCTCAATGAAGGTGAAAGAACTTGTACAACTTCTAAATGGTTTGTTTCCATGTGTATGTCCAGATATACAACTGGTAAGTGTGTCTTCCTTATTATTCGTCTATGATTACTTTTCACAATATATATATATATATATATATATATATATATATATATATATATATATATATATATATATATATATATATATATATATATATATATATATATATATATATATATATATATATATATATATATATATATATACGTCGATTATATTTCCATTAGTCTCGCAAATTCCGAGCCAAATTATATCATAGTATTATTTCAACACGCCTCTAAAGTAAAAACACGATTTTCCAATTGAACTTCGATCGGGCCTTAATGGATTTTACCTTGTTCCATGTATAATATAATTCGCAATTACCTGTTTAAATATTCAGGTTAGTTGTTGCCCTGTAAAATATTAGGTAAAGGATTATCTAAATCCTAAGCAATTATTTTGATATCAATAACGTATACTGATATAATAGAACCGGAATTTGATTTAGAAAAAGGAGATATATTTAATAAATGGCATGATTTTCAGTATTTGCATTGTGTGTCTCTTGGCTGTAAAGACTATAAATGGAAACTAAGAGAGATATAAATATGCTGTTTAGAAATCAGTATTGTCTTCATACGAAGCGGCAATTAAAATTAATCTATAGAATACATAGAAATAGTGGAACTTCATGATAGTTTATCGATGAATTGTGCATGAAAATAGTACCCTTTAATAGATCATTAAAATTGTTAATTGCTCATTGAGCAGCATTATTGCAGACCTCGAAGAAATGCCGCTCACTGCATAGTTGATTGAATTATTTTTTTTAGCCTGAAGAAGTTATCCTTTAAGTTTTCTTTTGTATGTATATCAAAGTACATAAAATAAAACTCATTATGTTTATTTTGGAAATTGCTTCGTGTTTATTTTTCGATTAAAATGTACATATTTTAGTTAAGTGAGCGCCATTCCCCCACCGTCCCCTACTAACACCAAAGTCATTGTTTTCTATATTTTTTTGTGTGAAAACCACTTTGTCTTACATACAAAAATATTGTTTTACATCGCTTTCTACATCCTTTGAGCGGGCAAGTGTGTAATTCTCAATTTATTTTTTTATCGTATACTGTAATGTGTTATTCATACACAACTTTTCATAGAATCTTCTCCCTTACGACTATCGTTTTTATCCTCAGAATATTTTAGAAATAAACGGAACTATAACATACAAAAAGTTTATTTTCTATATTCTACTAAATGGATTGAAAACGTAAGATAGTAATTATTTTAATTCTTACATTTTTACATCCTCTACTATAATATTTATACACGATACACCCCCTGTCTCTCACCCTTCCTGATGAGAGACCCTCGTGTCCTTATGGTAGGATGAACTAAGAATTACAAAATCTTTAAATTTGGTAAGAGTAAACTTTGTAATTTTTGATCACCCTTTAAAAAAACATAATTGTGGCAAAATCATCATGAGTTTTTTATACGTGGCGATCAAAAAGTACAAACTTTACTCTTACCGAATTTTGAGATTTTGTAATTTTTGACCACCCCGTATAAAAAATATCATTTATGTCGACGTCATTATATACTGAACAAAGAGGTATCCAGATCACCTATATAGGGCCACGTTATTGAAAACGAACAGTCCAACAACATCGAAAAGGCTCCGAGTATCGAAATGTTTAAATCTCGACCACTAATCGGATCTCAAAACAAATTGAACTCCACAACGCACGTCTTCAAAGAGCTAACTTGGGCGCGTACATTAACTGGAGAGAGTAATCTTTTAACGGAATCTGCTGTAGGTTCCGTTACCGATTTATTCTTATGATTTAGTTCACATTTTAAACCGTTTAGCACGTGAAATACTCATTAGTATCATAGATAAATAATAATATCAGGTCATAAGGATTCAAAAAACACTCGGTAATCATTACCCTCGGTAATCATTATTGAACATTCACACAAACGGGTAATCACCGTTCTTTGGAGTGTTCTGGTTGCTTCAAGGGAAATGTCGATATAGCAAGTCATTTTTAACAAATATCTACCAATATTAGGAAATTTGAATATATATATACAGGGTGTTTAAAAAAGATGCGGCAATATGTAAGGGGGTGATTGCCTAGGTCATATTTATAAAAAGAAGGTCCTACAAACATAGGTCTTCAAATGCTTCAATAGTGATCTACAGGATGTTGAAATTTAATTAAAAAAAAACAGTTAAAATTAGATTTCTCCAAAACAGCTTGAGATATTATAATCAAATTTAAGGGGTATCAATAGCTATGGGAGACGCATACTGTGCAATACAAAACGACAAAAATAAAAATTAAAATTACTCTTGAATTTCTTGTCCAATTATGAAGGACAAAACTTTCTTCAGATTTTGTTGTTCTACGCACTTTTTCGAGTACAAAAAATAAAAACCATTTTATTGCATGTCCATGTAACATACAAAAATATTTTTTACAAATTCAAGGGTTTGCTTCAAGGGTAAAAAGTATTTTACAATATGTATCACCATTTTATTACCAAAAATTACAAAAACTGTTGATAGTGAAATCTGTGAAAATTCGTTTTCACAGATTGTTACACAGATTAGATTGTTTTTTTAATTAAACTTCAACATCCTGTAAATCGGTAACGAAGCGTTTGCGGACCTGTTTATAGGATCTTTTTTTTATAAAATTACCTCGGCCATCACCTATATTTTTTAGTAAATACAGGAATGGGGTCTATCAGACCCAAAGGAAATATTAGACTGCACAAAAGTATTTATTTCTTAGAAGGCATAGTTCGTACTATGAAAATACATAACAACATAAACATAACAACATAAACTATCTTTTTGCAGAAGGTTATGTAACAAAAATTAGGTATGGTATATTTACCAGACTATGTTGTTTTGTATTATTCCATTTTGTTAATATTTAATTTTTATTATGTATAAGAGTTAAATATAAGAAATTTATGTTATTTTCCGATTCGTTTTCAATTGTAAATTGTATTTTTGGGTGGTAACTATTGAATTTGTTTAAAATCGATCAGTTCAGTTCAGATGTTTAGTTGGAAATGCAGTAATACGATCATCAACATAACTTATGAAAATGGTATTTTATAGTTTAATGTTGGAATTATGGTATTTTCTAAATCTTCTAGTACTAATTCGACAATGTACTGGATATTAGTGAACCCATTGTACAGCAATGTTTGTTTGTAATATGTAATATGAAGTATAATTTTTTATTTCGTTCCCACGTTTATATTTTACAAGTTCGATTGTTATATTTGCACATAGAGAAATTATATCTAAAGACAAAAGTTTTTCTTGGTGATTTTATTGTTTTATTGTATCAATAAATGTTTTGATTAACCAAGAATCTTTCCTTAATATAATGGTTTATTTTTCTAACAACTTTTCTGTTCTGTAGAATATTTGATAAGAATTTAACTAAAATATAAAATTGACTTTGATATATGAAACAATAGGTCTTAATGAAATATTTGGTTTGTGTAGTTTTGGTAGAACATAAAATTTAGGGTCAAGAAATATGACACTTTATTTGTCAAAATTAGACTAACTTTTTATCCTTTTATATTTTTAAGTTTGTGACTGGAACATTGTAGTATTCCCAGAGGAATTTTAGAACAAGCGATATACTTTTTTATTATTCGAAATAGATACAAATTAAGTATCTAGGTATATCGCGATCAAATAAATTAATAAATGTAAAGATTCGAGTAATAGTTTTTATTTGAAGTTTGCTGTATTGAAGTTGAAAAATTAAATATTGAAGACAAAGCGGACCCCTGGTGTGTGGAATACACTTTAAAATAGTGAAAAGTATCTTGATATTATATTCCTTTTTAATTATTAGAATTTTTATCAGAAAATATACTTGCGAAATTGGTTTCCAATATTTTCTGATTTTTTTAATTCATTCCCATTTTGTCACATGTATTTTTTAATGGTCATCATCAATATTGGTTTCTTTATATTTATTCATTTTTTATTGGTTGCGTTAAATATACCGGTGGCGTAACTAAAGGGCTTGAAAAAAAATATACACATACCTACCTAACGTAATTTTCAGAATGTAAATTATTTTTCACAAAGTTTTTAGAGTATTATACCATTATAGTAATATAACATTAATAATAGTATTTAATAATAATATTTTAATAATTAATAAAGACAAAAATATCAGATGTTCCTCAAAATATAAAAATAAAGTTTAACGTTCTTCATTAAGATGTTAGATATTTGTCATTTTACGATTTATGTAATTTTATGACTTTATGATGCCGAATATCTTATATGTGAATCGAAACTCGCGGGTATAAGAACACATTAAAATAAATTAAAATGTAAATTAAAAAAATATATTTTATTAATAATTGGTAGGTACCATTCAAAAAACAATAACTATTGCAGCCATACATGCGGTGATATTTGATATTCACCGTATCAAACACAGAACCAAAACCAAACTACCAAAACCTACCAGAACCAAAAATGTCCGTAAATACAATAAAACAGTACCTACATTCTGTTAATAATCAAGTTAATTGAAATTCAGCCGATGTACGATTTTATTGAGCCAATGTATAGTTTTACATAGATTGATGTTCATTTACATTAAACAATAAATCGTACATTAAATAAACAAAAATTGGTAGTATTTAAAATAAACTTTGTTTGATTTATTCAATAAATCATTTATAAATATAACGATCATCATTTATTGATTTGATATACGTATACATTATTTCAATAAATTTATTCATTGATGTAATTAGCGTCAGTTACTCATTTGATGTACTTATACATTATTCTAATAAAATCATATATTTATTCAATAAACATCATTCATTAGGTCAAGGTATTCGTACATAAATATGATGAGAACTTAGTTATTGAGTTAAGGTAATAGTACATGGTTCCTATGAATTTGTTCGTTATTATAATTTAACGTAATTCGTTGATTCAATGTACAAGTATACATTGACATGATGAATTTTAGTTATTGCCTTAATGACATAATATTCATCAAATTTTTTATTGTACCTACCTACAGCATGTCTCAAATATAGACCGATACACTTCAGAAGGTTGCAGAAAACATAAAAAAGGTATTTGCCTTTTATAACAAAATATACACAAATAAAAAGCAAATAAATGTAAAATTTGTTTTAATTATTGATAATTATTATTCATAACTCTCATTTTTCAGAAATTCCCTTATAATTAAAACTTTATGATAGCTTTGGTTTCAATTTATAAAAGAAGCTTTGTATAAAGTTTAAAAAACATTATCGACTCTGCCGGAAAATCTATATTAAATAAATAAATTGCTTTGAAGCATATATCTACTGCTCTGAAGAATTTAAATCTTATATTGTCAAAATACAGAAATATCTCTTGTATTTGGAAGCAATATTTTCCAATACACTAAACGAAAGGCTGAAAGCTGGTTTCACATTTATTTCAATGGTTTAGCCGATCCTCTACTTCTTGCATATTCTGTCCAATGAAAATAAAGGAGTCTATTGAATCCTTTATTGTGAACTTTGTTGTTTTGTTTTTTCCATTAGCATATTTTTTAACAATTTTATTTGTTGGCACAAAGAAACCATGTAGGGCCAGGCTCCATTAGCCTGCCATGCAACCATGTAGCGCTCCATTTCGAGAATCTGAAATAGGTATTTGAAACAGTTTTAACATAAGATCAGTAGATACTGCTAAAACTTACTTTCGTTAAGTTCATCTGGTGTTTTTATACGCTCTACCAAAGCTTTCAAAGTTTTTTCTCTCAGATTATTTTTGTTGGACAGAAATTTCATCAGATTTTCATAGTTATGGGGCCAACCATTGAGAAGACCATCTCCATTTTTGAAAGCCACGTTGTAATCCGTGTCGATCTGTAGAAAATATAAAATCTAAAATGCATATCTGAAATACATCATATTAAAATGCATATAGTGTGCCCCCGGATGGACTTAACTATACATATGACATACCTAATGGACCATTTTTTAAAATTTTTCGAGTCATTCTAAAAAAAAATACTTATCCTGAAAATTCCTTGCCCATAGTCAACATGTCGATATGATATTACTGTTTCCTAGAAAATAAGAAAAAGTTGTCTTAAGAGTAAAGTACCATTTACATCAGAAAAAATAAAAAAATGTTAAAAATAAAATTTGTTTTAAATAATTTAATATTATTAAAATAATGATGCAATATTGTATATCTTGTACAAATTAGAACTGGAGAAAAATCTAAAGTAAAAAATATATAAATATTCTTACCTATTTGCACAAATTCGCTGTCCCGACACATGTACTGTTTGCAATAACCTAACTCTTATAAACAGTAATGCATATAACAAGCATCAACCTGCTGAATGTTATGCTATGGCAGAGACGCGAATTCGCGACATTTGACCTCCTACCCTATACATAATAGAAAAGATTTGGGAATATAATGAATGCATACATTGATATATTTAATCGATACATCGATCCTAACACTGACAATTTATTAGATCAATATAATGTAAGCTTACATTGATACAATTAACAGATACATTGATGTTATAATTAATAACTTGTTACATTAATGTTATGTATATCATACTTCAAATCAACGTACACTTTTATTTAAAACAATGTATTATCTAAATATTTTCCAAGTTGTGAATTTTATAAATCGTTACATCGATACAATGTATGTCAATTTATTGTTTAATGTATGGATTTATCAACATAACGAAAATATCTCATTGAATTATTTTGAGGAAATTGATGTTTGCTTTAATGAACTTGATGTAAAGTTTATTGAATGAATAATAAAATTATTGTATTAATAAATATTGTACATCAATTAATGTACATTTTTTTATCGTAATGATTAATACCTATTACAATAACAAATGTGTTTATTAATCAATAAGTACTGTGCGTTCTATGAATAAATCACTACATCGTATTAATGAAATATTGGTCAATAAATTGACTACATCAATATCATGAACAAATTTTTTTCAGTGAATAAATAATCATACATTATTAAGAAATATAAATTATTAACAATAAAAAAATTATTATAAAAATAAAAATTATTATTAACAACCAAAAAGTAAGAAACTTGAACTTAAATATTATCTTACAAGTTACTTAATTTTTTTATTTTTGGATGTGGTTTAACGTGTTTTGTAGCAAGTTTTCCTGTCCACTTTTGTATGAATTTGTATAAATTCGTTTCAATCATTTTTGTTTAAATAAAAATGTTCTATGTTCTAAACAAGTTTCCTTGTTTATTATTGTTTAGATTGGTCCTCCAATAATCCATAATCCCCCATAATCCCCCTTCTAGTAAATCTAATTTTATATTTCTCCTAAATTTTTTCCCGTTTCCGTCCGCGTCGATCTTTTTATACGAATATTGCCTGGAGTATGGGATTTTGTCCTGAAAATTGCAGCTGCAATTGGCTGCAACTTCTTGAATAATAATATTATGAACATATTGAGGCAGGCGAAAAATCTAATTTTGAAAGCAATAATTATAATAATTGATTTTGAAATGCTGTAATCAAATTAATGAAGTCGCTCACTAGTATCGATTGCAGAGTAGCTACTAGCTAGGTACTTATAATATACGCGCAAAACTAATCATCCTTTATCTAAAAATATATTTGTTACCTCCTCCGCTCTCACCCCTGTAAATGAAAGGGTACATCATTAAAAAAAATCATTAAATTTTGTATTTTTATAGTATAATTAAACCCATTTTTTTAATGCAATTTTTGCATCTTTTGTTGAGATATCTTTACAGGGGCGCAACGCAGTTATCCAGTCTCAACCCTCTGAAAATTTCCATCACATCAATCATAAATCATCGCGAAGATTTTTTCCACAATTAGGTGGTCGACACCAGCTAATTATATTAGCTGAGAAGTAAAAAAATTATATATTCGATAATTTTTCCAAACATACACTGAAATTATTTCCATTATTTCTAACTTTTGGAGTACACTGTACGTATTTATAATATATTTCTTCATGATAACATCATAAATTATAAGGTTTCATATCATAAATTAGGTAGGTACCTACCTTTAAACTGTAGCAGAGACGTATTTATATCGAATAATACGGTTAAATGCCATAACATTGATTTTATGAAAATTTCCTTAAAAACAATAGTGTTTAGATATCTACCTACTAAACTAATATATATCTACTAATATGTAGGACCTACTAATTATATATTTTCATTAAATTCAGTTTTATTATAAATCATATAATACAAATCTACCTAGGTATACCTACCTAGGTAGATGTGTACCACACTCAAATTTAGAATAATTACCATAAAATGGATAATAATAAATTATTTAAATTTCCGATATCGATATTTTATAACTAACCACGGCCATCCTATATTTTTTGTAGTATCCATAATATAATTATCGATGTAAAACACTAATTCTCTTACATTAATATGATGTTGACGAAAGTACGGCATCAGTGCCTGTTTCAGAGGCGCCATCTAAAGGAAACATTCTCAAGTTTCTACCGCTATTAAGCGTTTGCTCCCAATTTGGCTCACGTTCGCTCCCAAAACAGGGTAACAAACTAATACATTGGACGGCCAATCTAGGGGTATAAATAATCAAAGGTTTCACATAATATCAATAATACGCTACATTTCTAATCATTATAAATAGTTTACTGCTACATTTCAATGATTATAACTTGTGACAACAAAAATTAATGCAAATTTAATGTGTGAAAATTTTAGGTCAACTGAAGAAAAAGTGACGAAGAAAAAATAGTTATGACATGATGTTAGGTCAGGAGGTAGGAAAAGTTATTTTGAATGTTCATATTTTCAAAAAAATTAGTATGTAACTGATGTCATAATATCAAATCGATAGGCGGATTCACAGTCCGTATCAACCAAATGTTTTTACATTGAAACAAACTCGGAAATTTTATGTTCACTTGTCGAACTCCGAAAGTTTGATCTCGGATTAATAATTTCTGAGATTACACAAATCATTTATTGGGAAATGTCGACGACAATGTTTGTGATAAATAGACCCATGATCGATAGAAATGAAGGGCCGGTTTAATTGACGTTCTATTCATGCACCTAAAAGGAATTAAATTGAAAAATTGTGTCACAAATGCAAAACAAAATAAATTATTAATGTTTCGTTCAATGCCCAAGTGACGGGGTTGGTTACGAGAAGTGCTGCAAATAAGTGCGAGGGAGGATCGTGGATTTGAATTCTCAATGGCATTCCAAGTTTTTATAATATTTATACATTCTTTAATTCAAGCAACGAAGACGAATTTTCCATATTAACTTCCAAGGCAGTCATAGCAGCACTAAACTTTGTAAAAGTAATATCCGAATAATATCAAAAATTAATTGTACAACAAGTTAACCAGCTAGGCGTATAAGTATATCAAAAACAAAATAAAAAATGTGCTTTGCATTACTTTCAACTAGGCAGTTGTGCGTTGCTCAACTTTTGAAATTATTATATATAATATAATATATCGGTCTTTGAAATGTTATATTGAAATATTTGAAAATCTAATATTAACCGAATAAATTATAGCATATATTTGCGCTGCCTACACGTATGTACCTCTTCTTTGTGTAACTCTGTTTATATTCAAGGACAATATATAGATCTGCCTATCCTCGTAACAGCTCCTGGGTACGATTATGGTATGGAAACTCATGGTCTCTCAGTGACATTATTGGAGTGTTCAGAAAATGATGCTGAACCTGCCAGCATAACTGCGACTGGTGAGAAATTGTTTATTGAATTATATGCGAAAAATTTCTAAACCAATTCCACCTTCCTCCTTCCACCAACTCACTTCGATACAACCTTTTTACCAAGTAGGTATGCTGCAAAACGTACCTTCCACCTTGCTCCTCCAGCAACAAGCGAGGCTGCCCGATAGCATTCATATATTTTTACAAGCTTTTATTTTACTTGCTATATATGTAGGTTTGTTTTTATCTCGATTTCCGACAAACCTATAAGTCCTATGGAGAAAAGTTAAATAGCAGAGTTGTAGGTAATAAAAAGATTTATGTGAAAAATTCAAATCACCAAGTTTTGGGTTTTTTTTTCTTTTAGAAAAAAAAATGTTGTTAAAGAAATTTGGTGAAAACACCTTTTTATGTCCCAAACACACTGTAATTTTTTTTGATTTAAAATATTTATTTTTTCACCTTATTTTGACTTAATATCGAAAAAGCACCCTAATTTTCAATCGAAAATTCTCGCGTCAAAGTGTCTGCTTTTTTAAAAAAGTCGATGGGCTTTTTGGACGTTGAAATCTCTACTTTCTGATGGTGTAAAAAGATACACATTACTATGGAAAATGTTCTCAGAAAATGCAAAGAAAGGAAAAAACTAAATCCGAAAAATTTGTTTTAATCATTATGTACAATTTTTGTGCTATTTATTAAAATTTACACTTTAATTACACGAAAAACTCAAGATTCTATGTTACATTGATAAACAAAAAATTGCAAATATACTACTATAATTAACAACCAAATAAGTTGATTGAGATAAATATGATTTATATGATGAAAAGCTTGTCGATGAGATTTACCTGTGTAGATAAACAAGAATACAATATGTAACTTGATAGTGACATAAGTAATTCTAAGAATAAATTAATGTTTTTTTTATAAAATAGGTAAGTTTTCCGACAAGCTTTTATATCAAATAAATAAATTTAAATTACATTTTCTTCTTTTTAGAGCATTTAAATTAAGGCTTCCTTCTAAAAATGTTTTGTTACTTTGTCTTTTATCTATGTCGCAGCTTATTAATGCCATAAGAAATGTTATATATGCAATGTCCACACAGTAAGCTATAATAACTAAGCTAAAATAATGTAGTTTATGTATTCTATTAAATGTAAGCGAGAATAAAAAATGGGGGAATACATTACAGGCAGGGAATGCAGATAATAGTTATACATAATAACGTATACGTAAGTAACGTAGTTATAAATAAACAATTTTTAATAGTATTTTCTAAGCTATATTGTTTGACGCGATTACAGTCCATTAGGGAAATTATAGTATACATGAAAATAGATAAATAGATTCGAATGTATGGTAAATATAAATATCACATAAAACATAATGTAACGGATTATTATTTTGACTAATTACAATAAGTAACAAGTTACTGTGCAAGGAAGTTTTGATACCGTGTCGTTCGCACATATGTTATTAAATGGCAATAAGGAATGAATTACTGATCATTAATGTTTGTCCATTCGCCCACCTTCATTGTATTCTAATCTATGATCAGGGCAAGGGCGCCGGCAGAAATTTACTTAGGGGGGGTCACTAAATTAATTTATCTCGCCAGGCAAGAAAAATATATAATCATATAAAAAAATTATCTACGATAAATTAAATAAAAAAGTTTATTTGATAGTCGCATTTTTGCTACTTTGACAGCCTTAAAAAAAGGCGCATCATTTCTTTTCGTAAGTAATATCATCAGGGGGTCTAATTTTTCAGCAAAACAAATCGAAAAAACACGTTGCTAGGTAATATTTTAACAAGAGAATGAGTGCTGGTGGCAACAAAAATCCGAGTCGAAGACGATCTGCAGGATCTTCTGTTTTTTGTTTTTTAGCTGGAGGTTCTGAGGCGTCACTTCTAAGGGTGTTTATGTTGTTGGAATAATGCCCATTATCCATTTGCAGATAAGGCGCGTAATTGAGTTGGCTGAACTGTGGCCAGTAATTTTAATCAATTGTTGTTCACCCACACCAGGTTACTGACCAGGTGGTTCGGTATTTTTATTTCTTTTGTATTTAATTCTGCCTTCTCTGCTGCTTCTTTAGTCCATTTCGAAAGGTGGTTTTTTCCCACTGGAGTGTTTTTGTACCATCCACTTGATTGTTCTTTGTTCCATGATGGGTTTACTGTTAGGAATAATCTATCAATTGTTATTCTAGATGAACGTTTAACCGTTAGAATTTTAAAGCGTACAAAAAAAACAAAATTACTCTTAGAAAAAGAAAAAAAACAACATCCGAATGACTTTTTTAACTTTTGGAAAAATACAAATTCTAAATGTTGGTATAAAAATGTTCCACTGGGAATTAATACTATATCTACTTGATCACAAATAAAATTGCCAATTATTCAAACGGTGCCAGTGCAGTTTCCCATTGAGTCAAGGCAGGGGTAAGTGCCCAACAATTTATAAAGATAACCGGACACTCATCATCATCAATTAAACCCTATCACCAAATTGACATTGAACACCACGAAAATATTGTTAGTGACTTACGAGCCACGAACAAAACAAGTCAAAACGTATACTTGATATGTGTGGGAACTAGAGAAGAGAATATTGAAATCAGTACATCAAACTAAACAATCAGATTAGTGATTAGAAAAATCATTCGTTACAAAGGGAAATTAATCCGATAAAAAAAGATCTTGTAGTTTTACTTTTGACAAATTTCCTGACTACCGTAATGTGCAATCTTGATTCCGCCGTAGCACTTCTCTAATTTAACAAATTTGTGCAGAAATAGAGACCAAAAAATATATACCAAGTATTAAGAATAAAGAATACAATTCATTACATCGTGGACTATGGACGCAAAAGTAACTGTTAAAATTCCAAATCATGTGAGTGAAATTTATAACTTGCAGTATTAATTTATATTCAATACTGCTAAATGGTCAGACGAATGCCTTTTATATTGAACGCATTAATGTATTTTATTCTAACTGGAACAGCAAGGAAAACACATTAGAGGACCGTACAAACTAACCACTCCTCTTATATTGGCGCAAAGGGATCTGGAAATGTGACAAATATCTTCTGCAGTGAACGAAGTGTTAAGTGGAAAATGTGACACATCAAAATATAGGATAGGTACATGCGCAAATAACCACTCACCCTAGATTTATTTATACATTTTAAGGTAATTTGAATATTTAATAAATATATGCACTTTGTTATAAAAACAGAAAGGATCTTTAGCCTGTTTATATTGTCATGTGAAACGATGAAAATGTAGCTAAAAAATTGCAAGAGATGTAACTACATTTAGAGATACATATTTAGATTTTCTGATAATAATATTTTATAACATTGAGTTAGCATTTAATTTATTATTTTCTGTAGATTAAGTATCGAGAATGAAGTACATGCACCTTCTAAGATTTATTGCACGTATCCTTATACAGCAGATGTCCTGTACAACAATATGAATATTTGACGATCATATTTGTTGTTACTAAGAAATGTTCCTAATCTGATGAACTACCCTCATAAAACGTTATGTTTAAATTAAAAAAATGTACTCACCATCTTTACCGGCATTAACAAGATTCGAGTTGAAAACCACTATAGACAGAAGCACTGTTAAATGGGATAACATATTTGTAAATAACAGTTGTACTAATCCTAGATAAAATTAATATTTCAGTACACAACACTTCACTATTCGGAACATATTCACCGATTTAATTGCAGATATCTAAGTAAGTATGATGCATTGCACATAATAACATATTTCCTACAAAACCTATTGCACAAATACAGCAATCACTTATTATATGACTGGTATCCGTCCCGGAAAATACTTAATGAAAAGCAACACTTTTTACTCGAGCATTTTTGTGTTAATTTTCCAGCAACTCATTACCAGGTGTCGACCGACGTAAACTGCATTAACACAGCATCATCAGCATTAACGCGACTACTAGGGTTCTGTGAATCATTTGTATTTCAGTTATCTGACGTTAACTAAGAGATGCGGAATTACTGTTTATGTATTAAAATAGGTAGGTTAGTCAATAGAATTTGACGATTTGATGACGCCGTGATTACAGCACCCTATGTACTGATATGGAGTTCTCACCCCCGAGAGCTCCGGCGCCCACGCGCATGGCAGCATACAATATCCGTACCTACAATACAATAGGAGTTATTTGATCCATATATACGCTGTATGTAACATGTATATACGCACAAGTATCTATGGTATGTATGTATACATAAATTACATAATTATATATATATATATATATATATATATATATATATATATATATATATATATATATATATATATATATATATATATATATATATATATATATATATATATATATATATATATATATTATCCTCTTATTTCTTTGCTTTACATATTTATTTTTAGAGGGTTTATCTTGGGATAGTAGCAATAAATTTCAAAGTAAATATATAGAGAAGAAAAATTCGATTACAGAGTAAGTAAATTCAATTTTATTAACAGATTGCACCAAATATTTAAATTAACTAAATCTAAAACTAAACAATATCTATCAAATATTAGTTTCAGTTATTCCTCAAAATTTAATTCATAAATTTTCAAATAAATTTCATAGAAAAATGGAAAAACAGTTTCTAAATTATGAAAAGAAACAACAAACAAAAATTTATAAAATGGAATAATCCCAAATACACTAATCCCAAATAACATTCTCAAATTACTATTCTCGTACCAGATAAATCAAACAAAACAGTAAACATGAACACAAGTCATTACAAAGAAAAAATTAATCATATGCTAAATGATAATACAACATATCAACGTTTGAGAAATAATCCAACAAAAAAATATCAAACTGAAAATAATAATTTGATAAGAAAATGGAAAACTAAAAAATACTTCCCGAAAGATATAGCTAATACTTTAAAAATGAATCATTCTCTTGCCCCTAAATTTTATGGTCTACCAAAACTACATAAACCAAATATTCCATTAAGACCTATTATTTCATATTATGTTCATAGTCCATTTTATAATGTAGCAAAATTTTTATCAGATATTCTAGACAACGTTGTTAGAAAAACAAACCATTATATAAAGGACTCTTGGACATTCAAAACAGTTATTGATACAATAAAACTTAACCAAGAAAAACTGTTCTCTTTATATATAATTTCACTATATCCCAATATACCAATAGACCTTGTAAAAAATATAACATATAAACGTTGGAACGAAATGAAAAATTATACTTTTTACCAATAGAAGAGTTCTTATATGCCTTAGAACTCACATTAAATTGCACATTTTTTCAATGAAATAATACATATTATAAATAAACATATGGCTGTGCAATGGGTTCACCAATATCCAGTACAATCGCAGAATTAGTACTAGAAGATTTAGAAAAAATCATTTATAAAATACCATTTTTCAAACGTTATGTTGATGATTGCATAACTGCATTTCCAACTGAACATAAAAATGCGACGATTCGAAATAAATTTAATAGTTACCATCCAAACATACAATTTACAATTGAAAACGAATCAGAAAATACAATAAATTTCTTAGAATTAACTCTTATGGATAATAAAACTGAAATATTAACTAAATGGAATACAAAAACAACATGGTCTGGTAGATATACATATTTCAACTCAAAAAACCCTTACAACCAAAAAAAACTCTAATAATTGGTATTGCAGATATATCAATCAAACTATCGTCTGCCATTTTTAGAAAAGAATGCATAGAAAAAGCAAAAAATGTTTTAATAAATAATAACTATCCTCTTTCTCTAATCAACAAAATTTTCAAGAACATAATTCACAAATACTACCATTCTCCACCACCACTAATCAATGCAACTAATACTCATAAAACATATATTGCCTTACCATATACATTACAACTATCAGAAAATATTTCAAACATTTTAAAAACATATGATCGTGTATTAATTTTTTCACGTAATACAGTAGCTTTATAAATAATTATTAAACACTACTTGGAGTTAACGTCTATTTAAAATACATAAACATAAAATAATTAATAATTTAGCAAAACTATCATTCTGACTTTCTTCCTCAAAAGACAGTATCTAACATTTTGCAGACAACCTTTATCTAAAAATGTTATGGAAAATGTTTGAATTGTAATCGGAAAAAATAAATATAAATTGCCCACAAATACTGCGTTTTTAACGTTTATTAAATAACCGACCCTGTGAAGAGTTTCCTATACGAGTAGAATGATGCTTGTTTTATAATTTATCACTAGTGATTATTCATTATTTGTGTACTGAAATATTATAACACACGCAATTAATCTATGACGCACGTCCCATAGGGTGTGAGGTGTGAACTGAAAAAATCAAATTCAATATGAAAATATCAGAATATGAAAAGATGCCGGAGGAGCCAGGTACAACTGCAATTTGGCCAAACTCAACCTTTACTTGACTAATAGTCTAAGTAGACCAGAATTACTGGCAATAATTCCAGAAAATATTAGCATAATGTTTCAATCTCTGGAAAAGGATCATACCTGTTAAATTGTTGTGATATTTGTAAATCAGCTACATTCTCTTTTCGTTCGATATTCCCTGGAATCAATGCATTGCTCTGTAGTTGCAAAAGAAACATTACAAAAATCTTCCATTTCATTGCAAACCTCGACAAGTATGATCATTGTTAATACGAATTTTGTTGAAACACTTTCAGACAAACCACGACCATGTGTATTTCCACCCTGAGTTTTCATAGATCTCATCAAAACTTGCTCGAGCGTCATATAGGTCCAAACTCCCGACCAGAACTTGTGAATACGTCCATGAATCGTGTAAATTCATAACCATCATTTATTGTGTCTTTAAGCTTACGCGTATCTTGGAGATAAAGATGAGCAGGTTTTATATTAAAATTTTTTATTTAAAATAGCTATAAATAGGCATCTACGCATATAATTTAAAGAAGATTCTGCAACTTTCTCAAAATATTGTAGATGTCTTATCAAATATTAACTTTATTAACTTATTTGGTTGTTAATTATAGTAGTACATTTCGTTTTGCAATTTTTTTGTTATCAATGTAACATGGAATCTTACGTTTTTCGAGTAATTAAAGTGTAAATTTTAATAAATAGCTCGAAATTGTACATATTGATTAAAATAAAATTCGGATACGAGTTTTTTTCGTTTCTCTGCATTTTCTGAGAACATTTATCATAATAATGTATATTTTTTTACACCATCAGAAAGTAGAGATTTCAGCGAACAGAAAGCCCACCGAGTTTTTTAAAAAAGCAGATAGTGCAGATAAAGCAGATAAAGCAGAAGAACGAGAGCCGAAAAAATTATCTGAATTTGCTAAAGATGGTTTTTAGATAGTTGGTTACAGTAATTGTGTACACAAACATACTCTGGTCAGTCAAGCTAATGTTAGAACAGGGCTGATCAATGGTCAGTCAGTGCGAATAGATGTGACATTTTAGAATAATTTTGAATGTTTGACATTGACAGCGCTGGTCTGCTGGTTGAATGTGTGATTGTTGCGAGTGGTGATCAAGCGACGTTTCTGCGCACTTACAAAATGAACAGAATTTGTGTATTCGGACGCAAAAATCAAGATCCGTTAGCGTCATCTGTAGTGGAAACATTTGGAAATATTTCTCTAGCTTGTACTCGTAAACTCGTATTCCAGACTGCGATGCCACACTCGGTGGAATGCTTCGGCCACATCTAGGAATATCGTTGCGCAGATCTTCTAGTGCTCTCTCAATTACACTGGTAATTCGATGCACTTGATGTGGTGGAGTACATATTACTGAATCCAAACTGGTGGGACGGAATAAGCTGCTTTTCTCCAATGATTGGTTTGATTCTCTGCAAAAGGAGATTTTCTAATAGCTTGGATATAATCAGCAATAAGAAAATTGGTCGATATGATGTTCTATTTTCAGGAGGTTTACCAGGTTTGGGAATCATTCACTTCAGCAATCTTCCACTGTATTGGAACGTATCGGAGCGTAGTGCTTGCTATATGCTAAATACCATTTTTTTCAATCAAGCGATTTTTTATGTTTTCCCGTAATATAATAGTAATAAAAATATAAAAATGTATCAAATGAACGAATAAATTGTTTATCAATGTCACTAAAATGTAAATTATTAATAAAACCACGACTTATAACTTCAAGTTAAGTTTTCCGATTGTTAAAATAATAATAAAAGTATTGGGAATAGTTTTAGAGGATTCTAAGCACGATGGGGGGGTTAAAATTCTTTGGAATGGGGCAACCCTCCGAAAACTGTGAAAAAGCACCTCCAAACGGGCGAATTGAGCATTTCTCGTTATCAAAGAAGAAACCCACATCGTTCCCCATTTTCGCTGACGCCGGAAACGGCCAAGAACCACCCCTTGGCTCTGAACGGCCAATAACCACCCCCGACGGGGCTAAAACCTCGACGGGAGGTGAAAACCGATTTTCTCTTGACGAACGAGAGAATGCGCGTCATCTACATCTTCGAGGATGCTGAACAAGAAAATAATATTAGCAGCTCAACTCGATCGAGCATCTGTAACGGACAGAAACTCTACATATTATTTTTTTTATAATTAATAGGCATCATAGATTTTATTAATTTAGTATTATTATATTTTAGCATGTGCCCGTTTTTTCCCATCTAAACAATCGACGAAGAGTCCTGCAATTATATCTGGTATGTAATCAATGATCTCTACATAACTGATTCTTTATCTTCGACCCCTTACCTTATTTAATAAAATCGCGGCGGTCAAGCTGAGTTGCTCATATTTTTTTCTTGTTCAGCATCATCGAAAACGGGGGATGACGCGGGTTTCTCCCTTCATCAGGAGAAAATCACTTTTCACCCCCGTCGAGGGTGGTTCTTCGCCGTTCAGAGGGTGAGGTCAAGTCGGGGGTGATAGACAGCATCGCCATCGTTTCGGGCGTCATCGAAACGGGGGGATAACGCGGGTTATGCCCTTCATCGGGAGAAAATCACTTTTCACCCCGGTCGGGGGTGGTTCTTGGCCGTTCAGAGGGTGGGGTCAAGTCGAGGATGATAGACAGCATCGTCATCGTTTCCGGAGTCATCGAAAAGGGGGGATGACGCGGGTTTTTCCCTTCATCAGGAGAAAATCACTTTTCACCCTCGTCGGGGGTGGTTCTTGGCCGTTGCAGCATCGCCATCGTTTCCGGAGTCATCGAAAACGGGGGATGACGCGGGTTTTCCCCTTCATCAGCAGAAAATCACTTTTCACCCCCGCCGAGGGTGGTTCTTGGCCGTTCAGAGGGTGGGGTCAAGTCGGAGATGATAGACAGCATCGCCATCGTTCCCAGCGTCATCGAAAACGGGGGTTGACGCGGGTTTCTCCCCTCATCAGGAGAAAATCATTGTTCACCCCCGTCGGGGGTGGTTCTTGGCCGTTGCAGCATCTCCATCGTTTCCGATGTCATCGAAAACGGGGGGTGACGCGGGTTTCTTCTGTGATCACGAGAAATGCTCAATTCTCCCCTTTGGGGTGGTTTTTGGCCGTTTTCGGGCAACAAAAAGAATTTTAACCCCCGCCATCGTGCTCAGCATCCTCGAAAACGGGGGGGGGGGGTTGGTAGCGTTCTAAAATACTTCCATATTCGTCCGACTCACAGAATGTACTACTAGGTTTGTCGTTTAATTTGGCCGTAGTCAGGTGGTAGCAATGCGTAGCACTGATCACTTGGTCCTCATGAATGTGAAAAATAATATAATATTAAGTAGCTGATCAATGAGCACTACATTCTGACGAAATTGATCAAGTTTTTATCGGTGTTTTGCACATAGTTAAAGCACAAGAACCATTTATATGATTCTTGGGCATACATTTTGTGATTCTAGTCACAGACCACGTAGGAAGTAGATTTCGAATCTCAGATGTTTTGTGGTTCCCGGTGACAACTGTTTTACGAATACGAAATCGCCTTGCGATTTCTATGATTCCAGCTTCCGATCTCTGGTTAAATTTTTGAATATAAATGATAGTTGTGTTTGTTGTTGGAAGTATGTTTATGAACATTTTGAAATAAACATATACTTTCTGGTTTTAAAATATGTTTATCAATGATGTAAATAGAAAAGAAGAAATTAAAAAGATTGCCATTCAACATTTACGAAAATATGGTGTAAAATATCGACATAAAAGCCGAAAACAATTTGTACAGGTTATGTTTTATATCTAATTACCTATTTCTTATCATTAGATATATTAATTAAATAATGATTTAATAATTAACATTTTATATATATTATTGTAGTTTGTCTAATATTGTAAATATATTTTGTAGGTTTCAAGATCGAAACAATTTTTCAATGCACCATTACAAAATCTCGAAAATGAAACTGTGACTCTGAAAAACGGCCAGCAACTACTTATTCCGAAGCAACTTTATGAAATATGTTCTTTTATATTTACGAAAGTGAAAACTGAAGGTATATTTCGTAAAGAAGGTTCTAAATCCAGGCAAAATGAGATAAAGGTTAGTAGGTAAATTATAGCAAAGAAAAGCATAACTTTGGATCATAATAATATTGTTTATAAAATACTATGGGGTTTCAAACATTCAGTTTACGGAACGTTATTTTAGATGCGGTGTACATTTATTTGTTAATATATTCTAGTAATAATACACTACTTACTATTGTTATTTGTTTACATGATTAGGTATATCTATTAACAGCGATAATTTATTATCAGTAGTAATCGAGTGACCTCAATTTATGAATGTAATAACAGCTTTGTTTCACTTAATACAAACCGTTAAATTAACTGACCTCTCGACATATTGTTAGTCGGGAGCAAGACTGGCATATATCAAAGTAAGATTTTTTAGGAGACCCGTTTTAAAATTTGATTTTGCAAAATTTTGTTTATAGAAATATAAAAGCATTAACTTTATATTGCAGATGAATGTTATGTATTCTAATATTATTTTAACCCCTTTATTTAATAAAATTATCCCTTAATTCAAGATATGCCAGTATTACAGTACAGCTGTTGTTTGTATATGGGAATATTCTTTGAACCTCCCGGAAGGAATATTCTTTTTTATCCATAAAATATAGGATTTTTTTTAACGGATTCTTCATAGAATATTCAATTTAATATACGTATTAATAGAACTTATGTAGAAAATGTTACAGGAATATCTAGAATATCTGTTAAAGAATGAAATAAGAATATTCTCCTAGTATTTTTCATAAAATATTATGTAAAACGTCAATTAAGTTTTCATTTCTGCAGTGAAACTTAATTTTCAAAGTTTTATTGTAAATAATAATTATCCATTTTCAGTTACTGCTCAATAGAGGTTGTTTATTAGAAGATGACCATCATGTAATTGATGTGGCTGTAGTTTTAAAATATTTTTTGAGAGAAATGCCAGAACCGCTCATTCCATATTCGTATCATGAATTTTTTTTAAGATGTTCGTTAGTTGAAAAAAAGGTTGAGGCACTGCTGTTAGCATGTTTGCTGTTACCTACTGAACATTTAAATGTTCTCTCATTTCTAATGCAGGTGGGTCACTATTACATACCCAGACAGCACAAGCATATTCCTAGAATATGCAGGGAATGTTATTTAAATATTCAATATGTTCCAGAAATATTTCTGTCATTTAATAGTAAGTACCTACACTTTTCTAAGTGTTCCAGGATTGCTCTTCAGAATATTTTAGTAATCTACCATGGTTTATTATCATTATATTTAGCAAGTGTATATATTTATTATTTCTACAGGTTGTCCAATCTTTAGAAATTGTTATAATTCGTTTTTTGAACCAATAGTACTTTTTCAGAAAAACCACTGTAAAATATCCTATAATATAGTAATATCCATGAGTGAATATTCTTTTGAGAATATTCAAGAATGTCTACAGCATATCCATGCAATAAATTGTGCTATCTGGGTACATATAATATAATTATTTGTAAATTCGAGTCATGTAATATCATATGGAAAAATCACTTACCTCCAAATTGTTTTCAGTTTTTAAATGAAGTAGCCCACTATTCACCGTACAACAAAATGGACAGTAATAACATTGCAATTGTGATAGGACCAAATGTATTCCCTATAAGTGAAAAGGTGGCACCAAAAAATAAACTTATGGTAATAAAAATTTGTGATATAATCAAGGTACGTACAAATATATTACTTCTAGGTCATAGCAGTTTATTAACAGGTAAAGTAAAACAGGTGAAACAATGTTTGAATTCACCAAAAACATGTCTACCTAATTAATATGAAAAAATATACAGGGTGTTTAAAAATACATAGCTACAGTGAATATTTCTTTTGTGAAGCATTCAATTGTTTTTCTGTTTACATTGTAGAAGGCAACCCTACATACGGGAGCAATTTATTAATGTATTTTTTCACTCTACTACAATATCAGAAGTGGGATAGGGAACTCCGTCTGGCAAGCACAGGCATTTATGAGATTTACCGAGGTGCAGTTTTATAAGCTTACCTTGTTTCTTGGGTCGCTGATTCTGAATTTTCACTTCCCACCGAAATTTTCTTATCGGAAATACCGCAATTTTTGAAAAAGTGGCCCCAAAAACCGGTATTTTACAACAATTCTCTGAACCTCCATCGATTTTCATGAAAATTTGGAATTACGCTCATCTTACCCTTAACTTCAAAAGTGACATATTCCCGAATTGTGCTTTTTGCTTTTAAGGGATAAGAACTACGACTAAAAAAATAGAAAAAATACAAATGGATTCATAAAAAAATGCAATTTAATGGCCACAAGGATGAGCCACTACCACCATCCGTCCCATTTGAAAAAATTTTTATAGAAATCTGCGTCAAAATTTATAATTATTTACGAAAAAATAACAACTGCTCAGAACATTTAAAAATTCATACTGAATCCAATAATTTAATAATATACAGGTTGTTCTATTTGAATACAAAAATTAAGGTAATTTTCGGAGAAACCGGTGTGGTGTAAAATTACTTCATATATGTCAGAGAATGATTTTTTTGGATGGCTCTGGGCCCCACATGTTCAAAAATAAAAATTTTTAGGGATGAGCCATTGCGTCTAAATCACCAATATAATAACGTTGTAACGACGTAAAAATGACGACAATATGTCTCATCGAAATGACGTCATCTAAAGACGTCATTTTCACGTCCATCTAGATAATGTATAGACGACTTGTTTAAACAGATTTTATAAACATCCAAATGTATAAACAGTATACACCTGCATTATAGTCTTACAAAATAAATATTCAATTTTCGAACCCAATGATTTACATTTTTCAGTTTTTAATCCAAAACATTAATCCACTGCAATGACAGTGTACTTTTTGCATTATATGAAAGTTCTGTATACTACTTTTCCCTTTTTTTACATAATAGCCGCATATATATGATGTACATTAGACGTTTACCAGATGACGTCGCTAATACGTGTAAAACACGTCTCTTTTTGGGGGACAATTGACGAATGGCGGGTTACACTACAAATCAACGTGAATAAGACGTCACTCTGCTGTCTGGGTGCTGTCTGGGCACCCTGTATGTGATACATTCACGTTCAATTATCTTGAGAGAGAAATAATAGAATTTACTAGCACTGTTTCGTTTATTTATAGCTTATGATAGAAAATTCTAGAAAAATTGGACTGATACCAGACTACATAATAGACCAAATAGATATAGGAAGTACCGAAGTGGATATTGTACATAAAATAAAGAGAAGACGAAGTGGATCATTAACAAGTATGTGCCTCTGCTGTAAATGATGTAACCATTGAATTATACATTAACTGTTCATAAATTTTCATTAATGGTCGTAACAATTGCGTGTAATAAATGGTTTCAGCATAATTAATTCATAAAATTTCTTATACTAAACTTGTCACTTTCATAATATTTTTTTTTATACACTCACCGGCAAAATAATCAATCCTCTCAAAATATTGATGAAGTTTGCTTGTTAATAACTTTGTTAATTTAAGTCCGATTTGATTTGATTATTTTTCATCTAATAGCTAAATTTATAAAGAATTTCAGAGAATTAAAAAAAATATTTTTTTTTCAATTAACAAAAAATCCGCTTTTTTTATTTGATTATTTTTCATCTATACGACGTACAATATGTATGTGTAGTTGAACGACCGGCAACCTTGACCTACACAATATTTTCATTGGCGTAGACATTTTTTTTTCTTAGGGGGTTTTTATATGCATATTTTCAACACCACAGCTGATATTGAATGCAAGTTTCCACACCACTCATGAAGTATTGCTTTCAGCGCGTTGCCATTTTTTAGTGGGTGGTTCGCCAGTAGCCTAATTTCCCACAAGAAACAAAAATAAATATGTACAAAACAGCTAAGTAGTCGAGAAAAATAAACTTTAAAACGGAAAAATTAAATAAATATACTTTCAATTGAAATACAGTCATATTTATTGTGTAAGTAGGTACCTACCTACTAATTTTTAATTTTGCCCACTGATGTAAATTATTAATTTGTGATCTAGGATGGTAAGTACCTACATAAAAATAAAGTCAATGAACAATAGGTACCTACTTACAAGGGGTTAAACTACTTACAGGGGGTTAAAGTAGAAGGTTTTTATATGTAGATTTTCAACACCACAGCTGATATTGAATGTAAGTTTCCACACCTTCTACTTTAACCCCCTGTAAGTAGTTTAACCCCTTTACTTAACCCCTTGTAAGTAGGTACCTCATTGACTTTATTTTTATGTAGGTACTTACCATCCCAGATCACAAATTAATAATTTACATCAGTGGGCAAATTCTATAGACTGTTTATAAAATTATAACCGTGTTTCTCATAACAGTTTCTCATTTTGATTGGCTGTAAAAAGTGTGGGTATTGGAAATCGCTATGCGATGAGAAGCTGGTAGGTAGGTATGTATTGCATTTGTAATTATTTTTAAAAATGTGTTGTATTTAGTCTCGGTTTAGTTATGTAGGTACCTATTAACAAACAAGCTCTGATCTTTGTCAAAGCATTGAGTCAAAGTAAATCGGCGTTGAGTGTTGACGATTTGGTAGGTTAGGTAGGTACCTACTTACACAATAAATATGACTGTATTTCAAGTGCAAGTATATTTATTTAATTTTTCCGTTTTAAAGTTTATTTTTCTCGACTACTTAGCTGTTTTGTACATATTTATTTTTGTTTCTTGTGGGAAATATGGCTACTGGCGAACCACCCACTAAAAAATGGTAACGCGCTGAAAGCAATACTTCATGAGTTGTGTGGAAACTTGCATTCAATATCAGCTGTGGTGTTGAAAATCTACATATAGTCGAGAAAAATAAACTTTAAAACGGAAAAATAAAATAAATATACTTTCAATTGAAATAGTCATATTTATTGTGTAAGTAGGTACCTACCTACTAATAACGCGTATAACCCATGGATCCGCCTATGTAAGAGAGGGGAACATTTGCTACTCTGTTCACTAAACACAGACGGCGCGTCATTTCAATAAGTTGAAAAGAGATATACTCGAGTTCACGCAGAAGAATAGAGCGGCGTAGCCGCTTTTAACTATCAATATAGATGTTTACGTAATTGCCATATTTAAAGTAGACGAAAATAAATGTAAAAACGTAACATCTTGGCCTATAATATATTATTGAGAATTACATGTGGCAACTGCGCGGTATCTTATATGCGGTCAGTTAACTACACATACATATTGAATGAACTGTAGTAGCTAAATTTATAAAGAATCTCAGAGGATTAAAAAAAAATTTTGTTTTTCAATTAACAAAAAATCCGATTTTTTTATTTGATTATTTATCATCTAGTAGCTAAATTTATAAAGGATCTCTGATCTCATAGGATTAAAAAAGAATATTTTTTTTCAATAAACAAAAAAACGGCAAATGTCCATATCATACAGGGTGACACAAAAGTGGCTTTTTACTCTAACTTTAAAACAATATATGGAGTGGCCAACCTGTTATACCTTATAATTTCTTATTTTGTTTTCAAGCTACCTCTATTCCTTACATTTTCTTTTTTTATTTGTTACAATACCTTTTTTTGTGTTTAACATACAAGGGTTTTAGAAAAACGTTACATTTTACATTTATTTCTATGGTAAAAAAATTAATTTTAAATCAAAATTTTTTTATTCTTTTTATTTTATCACAATTTTTTATCAAAATAAATTAAGAATGTGGTTGGGACATAAAAAGGTGTTTTCACCAAATTTCTGGTGATAAAAAAATTGCTACTTGCTACCTTTCATAACTTTCTGCTTCATAAGTCCTTTTTAACTCTGGTACGTTAGGCTTTGCATCAATTACAATCGGTCGAATTCGTCAACTCACTACTGATAATTTTATTTTAGGAATATTCAATGGACTGAAGAAAATGGTTAGTAATAAGGCGGATGAGGAAAATGTGCGTAATATCGTAACACCAGATTTGCTTTTAACGCCAAGTATTAACCCGATAAAAAAGAAGTAAGTACATGTCCTATTGAATTTTACTTTTACAACCTTCTAAATTTGCATATTTCGATTATTTGATATGATATGATCTGATCTGATACAGCGCCACCAAGCTTCCGCGGCAATAACTAAATTGACACATTCTGTCATACCTTATCATTATAAGGTAAAAAAATATTTTCCCAAGGAAACCAAATTCGTTTGATTCTGTTGAGCAAAACCGGGGTAATCGTAATTTTTTTACAAATGGTTACCTTCCCCCCACCACTTAATTTTCAGAGCTATGAAAAACATTTTAGACCAGGGCTGAAGCTATCACTTTGGCTGAAGCCTTTGAAAATGGTAAAAACTGAAAAAAAACAATAGTAGAATGAAACTTATTGAAAAAGGAAGAGAATATAACAAAAATGAAAGAAAAAATAATTTACTCACAATCGGTTAGTAATTTATGGATTTCTAACCTTTGAAGTAATCGGGAAGCGACTTATTACTTATTTTACTTTCCCAGCTAGCCGGGAAAGTACTTTCCCGGCTAGCATCTGTCACTTTTCTTACCTGGAAATGTCAATGTCATTTTTGATTAAAAGATGGTTTAGAAAGAATAGAATCCACTCAACATTTATTTAATTCAGAAACAACAACAACAATAACAAAAAGAAAACTATTTGGAATTATAAATATTAATAGTTACATTGGAATTATGATTACTATTAACAGTTAAAGTAAGACCGTGTTGCTCAAAATTATGAGTTTCAGAAATAGATGAAGACGCCGACGTTTCTGGATTTTCTACATGAGACAACATATTAGCAATTTTTATTTGTCCATGTAATGAATTCTCCACATATCCCTCTGCTACGGTGTTGGATTTCCAACCCCCCAACTTTTTCATCTGTAGGATGTCTCCACCTGTATTTGCTAATAATGTTGCTGAAGTACGTCTAAAACAATGTCCTGTAAACCTGTTAACATTTTCCAGCTTTAAATAAGTTGCTATTTTTTTGGGAAAACTTCCTATAGCATTATGCCCAAAAGGCTGTCGTGTAATTTTACCAAATCTTATTTGTAAAAAAAATCTATCAGAGTCAATGTTATTACGAAGGTCACAGTATTGCTTTATTATATTTATCCTTTCCGATTTTGTAATTACAAATGTACGGGAAGAGTAGGTTTTTGTGACAGGAATCACTATTATAATTCGATTTTCTAAAATATCCAGGTCACTTATTTTCATTTTTAAAAGTTCATCGCACCTACAGGCTCCGGAAATGCCAATAATTAAAGCAACCTAAAAAAATTTAATATAACATATATTTAATATGCACTAAATAAATTAAAATTACCTTTTGAGGAAGATATTCTATCGGGGCATTGTTTAAAAATGTATCGATGTCTGCTTCAGAAAAAACATTTGACTTTTTAGCTTGATATCCCACATTCTTCCTTTTCAAAAATGCCTTCAATTTTGCCTAATTACTAATATCAACATTATGCCTAAAGTTTAATACTGCTCGCAACATCGAATATCTTGACCATAATGTGGAGGCTTTACTTTGTTTGCTTATTTCACAAAAATAAGCAAGAAGTACCGTCTCAGAGGTATGCTGCACACCTTTAGCCACGCACCATTTACTGTATAGTTCATAGGTGTTTTCATACCTCTCCCTGCTTTTTTCAGGAATTATTCCTTCAGTAGCTCTCTCTGCAGCTACCCGCACTTCTGGTGGCGTACATTCAAATTCACTATCAGACATTTTTGTAAAATAAACACAATTTGATTATGTATGTACAATTAATGGCGTCGTGTGTCGCCTAAATGTCAGATTCAACAAACTTGTTTTGTTACCTAGCAACGATCTCACAGGTTACTTAAAATAATTCATCTTATCACATAATGAAAATGGATACAGATATTTGAAACGACATTATTATTGGTAGATTGTGAGTATTAGAAATCCATAAACTACTAACCGATTGTGAGTAAAATAGTATAAAAACCTCGCGGGAACTCATTCTAGCCTCGCGTCTGTAGTTTACCTCGGTGCTTCGCACCTCGGTAAACTACCTTGCCGCTCGGCTGAAATAGAGTACTTTCCCGATCGGTATGTAATGTACTATTACGGACAATCTCAGGTCGGGAAGGGGGTGAGTTTTTAAGGGTAAAAAACGGTTTTTCTCCATTTCCGGCAAAACTACAAGTCCTATGGAAAAATGTTAAATGGCAAAGTTGTAGGTAATAAAAAGATCTACAACTTTTGCATTTACACTTTCTTCACGTAACCTCAAAATTTATGTGAAAAATTCAAATAACCACGTTTTTGGTTTTTTATTTTTTTTTTGAGAAATTTGGTGAAAACTTACCTTTTTATGTCCCAAACACTGTAATTTTTTTGATTTAAAATATTTATTTTTTCACCTTATTGTGACTTAATATCGAAAAAGCACCCTAATTTTCAATCGAAAATTCTCGCATCAAAATATCTGCCTTTTTTAATAAAGTCGCTGGGCTTTTTGTTCGTTGAAATCTCTACTTTCTGATGGTATAAAAAAAACGGCAAAAAAACAGGTGTTATAGGTTAAAAAACAGGTTTTTACAGCTGCTATGAAATAACAGGTAATAAGGCCCGGAAGTATTTATTTCTTCAATACCGGGATTTTCGGTATTGGTTTTGTTTACGTCTATGACCAATGAAAATTCTTGCGGGGCGGGGTGTCATGACGTGGACGTATTATTAATTATATTATACCTTCTTGTTCTTGTGTCTTGGTTCCAGTAGTTCCAGTTTTTCAGAGAGCAGTGTTCAGTGCTTGCTCAGTGCCTTATTATTTTACATTATTTTAGTACGGTTCAGATAACATGTATGTATAGTTGAACGACCGGCAACCCTGACCTACACAATGTTTCTCATTGGCGTAGACATTTTTTTTTCTTAAGGGGGTGAAAGTAGAAGGTTTGTATATGTATATTTTCAACACCACACCTGATATTGAATGCAAGTTTCCACACCACTCATGAAGTATTGCTTTCAGTACGTTACCATGTTTTAGTGGGTGGTTCGCCAGTAGCCATATTTCCCACAAGAAACAAAAATAAATATGTACAAAACAGCCAAGTAGTAGAGAAAAATAAACTTTAAAACGGAAACATAAAATAAATATACTTGCGATTGAAATAATAATAATAATATATAATAATAATGTTTATTTTTATAAAAATTTTACAATAATATAGGTTAATCACAATTACAGAAAAATAAACATGAGGGACCCACAAAAGAAATCTTGTGCGTGGGATAAACTCATAGAATCATAATAATTACAAAAACAAGCAATATATATATGTATACATATATACACATATACATATACACACATATATATACACAAACATACATACACACACATCATATCATATACAACAACCATTTCACCCACCTATACAATATTCAAAATCCTAATCTACTTAGAACCTCGACTCTGCCAATATCGAGAATATATTTTTTTGCATTTTTTTAAAAATTCACCATGACAAAAGTGTCTTATATTAAGTCATAGCCGTCAATTTCAAAAAAACCAGTGTCTTTTATAGCCCAAGTCTCTGACAAAACAATGCAATCAAATTCTACATCAAACTGGCTTAGAAATATATTAAGCTCATCTGCATTTTTAGATAGACTTCTAATATTTTGATGGAAAATTTTTAAGCTATGTTTATTCGTGTTAGATATATTATTGTAGTCCATAGCAGTGTCTAAAGTTCTAGTATTTATAGGTAGGTAGTTATAATCACGTATATATTGATTCACGATACTTTGATAACAATTTTCTTAAAAAATTAAAATTCTAGTAGAATATGTCTAGTAGAATATAATATAATATAATATATATAATAACAATCTAGTAGAATATGTATAGGGTTTGTAACTCTAGATATAATAAGTTCATTTATTGTTAGTTGAAGAATTGGATCTGGTTTTAACACTGATTTTATTTTTAATTGTCTTGGTATTTACTTTCTTCCTGTTATCCTCGTGTTGGTCTTCCTCGTCCAGTTTGAATTCTCTTAGTAAACGTTTTTCTCTTCCTATTGGGTTAGGGGTGGATGGTGCACTGTTAGAATTTACTTCAATGTCTACGTTGTTTTCGTGTGTTATAGATTGTGCAGGTGGTTCAGTATTGCCCAGTTCTTCTGCAGTGTATATTTCGTTTTCTATTACAAGTTTATTGCTTCTAATGTATGCTTGTAATCCTTTTTTCCTTGCCTCATTCCTGTGTGACACCAATATTTTATTATTGGCTCTATCTTCAAGGCATGAATCCGAAGAGATGAATATTTTTTTTCCTTTTAATTTTTTAGCATTTTTGAGAACCAAAAACTTTTTTTGATATGATATAAACTCTATTATAATTGGATTTTTGTTGCTTTTCCCTAGTTTATAGATATCGTTTATATCATTTTCTGTGATTTTAACTTCTAGTATATTTATAAAAAAAAAGCAATACTGAGTTCCATACGTCCTCTTCTAGATTGTCGATTCCGAATATTATTATATTATTCTTACGTGCTTTTCTTTGTAATAAGATGTTCTCACTTTTAATCTGTTGGTTATTCATTTCAAGTTTTTTGATTTTTGTCTCGTATTTTTCAACAACATTACTTAACATTATTACTACAACATTAAAGTTATTTGATATCTTGTTAAACAATGCATCCATGTACGCCTTTTGAGCCTCACTGAAGTCACTCATTATTTGTGTTGTATTCAATAATTTGTTTTAGTTTTTATTTTAAAAACTTATTTTACTGCTCTACTTCAGTAGCAAGGTTAAGCAATTAAGCATATGTGTCTTTATTTAAACAAGGATACAAAAGCTTCTGCACCCAGGGGCCGATCAGGGTGACTAACAATTTCACATACAAAGAAGGCCACGGAAGGAAAAATATGGGGTACATACATAGGAAATTAAAATTCACAGTACTTCGCCTCACCAGTATTATAATATTATTTATAGATTAGGTAGAAAAAGCAGAGTGATTCGCCTCAGTGACAAAAAGCTAGTAAAACATTTCGTTATCACTTGGTAACAAAAACTATTTGTTTTTTATATAGCTGGCCTCACTTAGCATTTACTAATTATTTATTATTTAACCCGGCGAAATATGAGAAATGCAAGTTTATGCAAAACTTAAGTAAGACTTTGACTATCTTACCAGCAGTATTCGGTCTTCAACAGTACACTGTGCAAATCTCATAAACTTCCATTCACTATTCACCACTTTATTGACACAGTTTTATAGGAGCTCAAATAAAACGTTGAAATAATATTGTTACGTCCTTTACGTTTTGGTTACTTTTAATACAGAAAAAATAAATTTTGACTTCGAGAAGCGTAGAAAATAAAGATAAAGGTAAATAAAAAAATAAAGATGAAGGGTGAAGGGAGAGCGAACGTAAACGACGTGGGTAATTTAGCGAAATGCGTAACTCGTCGAATGATACCCTGAATATCAAAATTTTTAAAAGGTACCTTTCTCAATAACAATGATAAACCGCAATCTAATTTTTGCGTTTAAAAATTAGTAAAAAATATTGGTAAAAAGGTAAAAAGTGGTAAAATTATAAATATGTAGGTAACTTTGGACGGCAATATAGCTCAGCCTATTTTGTATGTATCTGTCGTGCAATCAAATTAAAATCACAATCATATTTACAATAAATACAATCATATTTATTGTGTAAGTAGGTACCTACCTAATCTACCAAATCGTTAACACTCAACAAAGACAAAGATTATTAACAGAAGACAAAGATTATTAACAGACAAGCTTTGACAAAGATCAGAGCTTGTTTGTTAATAGGTACCTACATAACTAAACCGAGACTAAATTCAACACATTTTTAAAAATCAATACAAATGCAATACATACCTACCTACCAGCTTCTCATCGCAAAGTGATTTCCAATACACACACTTTTTACAGCCAATCAAAATTAGAAACTTACCTTGAGGTATTTTACAGTCATTGAAAATTTTCCTTTCTTTTGTGGCTAGGTTATAATTTTATAAACAGTCTATAGAACTTTTAATTTTGCTTACTGATGTAAATTATTAATTTATGATCTAGGTTGGTAGGTACCTAGATAAAAATAAAGTCAATGGACAATAGGTACCTACTTGTGTAATAAACCAGAGAGCATTTTCAGTTTTGTAAATCCCAATAAAAAACCTAACTTATATCATTGCATTTAGCATTTATAACCTAGCGGCCTCAAGCACTGGGATATTTTTTGGATAAAATTATTTGAGAAATGTCTTAAGTGGAGGATGTAATAGGTACCTACCTACCTCAGTACACGTCAGTACCTACTTCGAGCAGCCCATAAATCAACTTATTTTTTGTTAAAGTCGGCTCTGCTCTAACAACCACTATCCATTTTTGCCGTCAAATAATATTTTCCTTAAATTTTTTTAACATGCCTATGCTATCTCGTAAATAAAGCGAGGTCTGGTGGAAATCTACGTTTTTCAGGTTTCATACGAAACGAACAAACATGTTCGCTAACCGCCATACTCTTTTATTTCAACTCTCGTAGCGATGTATACCTACATAGGTAGGTATATAAATAATATATTAGTAATTCCCGCGAACACGCCACTGTAAGATATGCGAACCTGATCCTATTCGATCCGAGAATCCGATCCCGATCCGAGAGATACGATTCCAATAAGTTAAAAAGAGATATACCGCTCGAATATTCGTTATTGGAAAGGTCGTGGATTGGCGTTGCCGCTTTTAACTATAAAAGTAGATGTTTACGTAATTGCCATATTTAAAGTAGACGAGAATAAATGTAAAAACGTAACATCTTGGCCTATAATATATTATTGTGTGCACAATTATTATTTAATAACATTCATAAATAATATAATATACAACTTTAATATAGTATTGTGGAATTTGATATTTTAATTGAATACTGAGAAAATTGAGAATTACATGTGGCAACTGCGCGGTATCTTATATGCGGTCAGTTAACTACACATACATATTGAATGAACTGTAGTCAGCTTTAGATTAGGAATGTTAGATTAGGAAGCCAGGGCCAGGACTCCCATAAATAAAAATGATGAATTATATATAATCACATATTGTTTGTAACAGACATATGAAAAAATGCCGCATCGCCAAAGGATGCGGCTACGCTTTGACGAGATTAAAGTCGGCACGCGCGGCTCTTCATAGATATCGGGTTTCCCTTTGACGATGCGGCATTTTTTCATTCTCATATATGTCTGTTACAAACTATATGTGTTTATTTTTTGTTCCTTCCGATGTTCTTCTTTTTTTTTCGATTGGTGGGTTAAAAAAATAAACTACCCATATTTATATTTAAAAATTATTCATGGAATATCAATAGAGAGTGAATCAACAAAACTTTTCTTTCTCGGTATTGAATACCGAAATTCCCGGGATTGAGATCCCAGTTTCATCCTACTATTATTGTTTTTGGTTTCGAAAATTATCGACCCTAGTCTAAATAGTTTTGTTATAAAATTAATGTAAGACGTATTTTTTAGTGACAATCAAAGTGAACTGAAACTAAAACAGAAAATAAGAAATGCAGCCACTGTAATGAGGAGAGATTCGAAGGCAGTCCGTGAACGCCGATGGTCTGCCATTACGCAAGAAACAAATATTAGGAGAGAAAAGAGAAATTCGTTCATTGACTTACCATGTAAAGAGTTATTTAACTTTAAAAGAACAGTTAATGAAGGCAAAGCAAATACCGACTATGTGAAAGTTTCTAAAAGTGAATATGAGGAAATCAAGAGTAGAGTATCTGCCATTGAAAAAAGATTATCTATCGAACTTGATAACGTCCAGTCAACGATTAATGTTACTAAGGACGATGCAAATATGGAATTAAATATCATTCAGAACATCCAATCTGCATATGAAAAAACTCTAGTACAAACGGAACCTTTAAACCAGGATACCGATCATTTAGCTAGAAGATTAAGTAAGGAACTTCGGATACGGACCCAGGACAAGAAAATGATACGATCACCGAGTGCCAGGAAAATAGGGAATATCCGAAGACGCTCCCGGGAACTGGATAAACCAAACAAGACTAACAGCAATGATTATCTCCAATTTGTTGGTTTGAAGAAAACTAATTCTGAAATAATAAAGCGTGTCTCGTCACCTTTGAACCAAAATGTTAATAATGGAATTAATGGTATGAGTAAGAGAAAAAAATCAACAGAAGGGCCAATAAAGCGGATCTGTTCATTCAACGATAGATATAATTCACCATGTCGCGACTCCAGCTTGCAGATGTCCATGAAGTCATCCGGCTCATTAGCTGCCATAGGCACATCTAATGCATACAATAGAAATACTCTCTCAGACTTAGGATCGGTTGGCAGTGAAGAATTTATTTCGTCGTCACGTAAATTTGATATGGGAATAACTAAAAATAACGGTATATTGTTTAACAGTAAGGGCAAGGCTATGCCGTACAGAAGTCCCGTTACTACAGAGAATGCAGTTGCTAGCAATATAGTATCAGCTACTGTCGGTGTGAGACACGACGATAGGCTCCTGCACAAATTCAGATCGTTGAAGTCCAAGGACAAGGTAAAAGGAAATGTGCCTCTGAAAAAACAAACTAATATGAAACAGAAGGTGAAAAATGAAAAATTGTTCCCGCAATTGAAGTATCAAGGACGCGGTAATCGGGAAAGTGGATACCTGTTTCAGGAGGCGATCTTGAATAAGTCTAGTCCGGAAATTAAGCATCTTAATAATTCAACCCCAAGAATTATGCCTCGTATTAAGAAACCCGTTATCATTAAATCTCCAAAACGCCTGTGTAATACTCCGCAGAGATCAAGTAGAAATACGCCTTTAAAAGTATTGGCGTCCTCGAGGAATTTAAACTCAAATATTGATATGTAAATTGTAAGAATTATATACATTTATACTCATTTTACATTTATAGAGATAGCGAATTGTATTGTAAATATATTTTTGTAATTTTTAGTCTTCAATTGGAGAATTAGACCAGGGCCTTTGAAAATGGTAAAAAGTGAACAAAAATAATAGTAGGATGAAAAAATAAATATTTCAAATCAAAAATATTAAGTGTGTTTGGGACATAAAAAGGTACACAAGTTTTCACAAATTTCTTTTAAACATTTTTTTTTTGTAAAAAAAATAAGAAACCAAAAACTTGGTTATTTGAATTTTTCACATAAATTTTGAGGTTACATCCTAATATCATTTTTTTTTATTTCAAAAATAATCGACCCTGGTCTAAATATATTTTATACTCTTAAAGTTATAGTGAGCGATTGTATTGCCATACATCTGAAAGATGTGTATATTATGTACCTAAATTACTTATTACTGTCTAATAAATAATAAAGTTTCACTAGGGATGTTTCTTTTCTGTATTTACTAATATAAAAAAATATTTTTCGTGTTATATTAGGTGAGCCTGGTCAATTTTTATACCTGAGTCTTTAATGGTACTAAATATTGTACTATTCGGCATGGACAAAAAAAAAGGATATTAAGAGATCAGGAAAACAAAAAGGGTGGAAACCAAGCAAGAAAATAATAATTCAGAAAGAAATCGGATGCCAGGGAGAAAATGGGAAAAGGAGATTGCAGATAGAAATCGTGTTTTAAATGCATTATTTGTCAAAAACGCAGTGCGTTGATACTTCGATTTTTCGAAAACCATAAGTCTTAGGGTGCTGATTTAAAAAAAAAAAAAGCTTTCCATAGTTTTGTCTACATTTCGTTTGATATATTCATATATAAATTTTTAATAATTAACATAGCTCCCCGCAGGGTGAAGTTTTCCGTGCATAGATTTGCTAGTAGCGATTTTAAGGCTATTTTTTTCAAAAACATCTAATTTTAAAAACTTAATTTTTGCCTTAATGTCTTCTATAAATAGCCAAAATTTCATGATTATATCCCGAGCCGTTGATTTAATAGCGCAATCTATGTTTTAAAAAGCGTGTTTTTCAAATTATTTCGTGGACAAGGAAAACTAATTTGCAAAATTCTTCCCTACTAAAAAAAGTTGTAACTCACATGATGAATGGCCAAAACTATGCTCTAAATGATGTTGAATGTCCCATTTAGTTATAGCTTAATAAAAAAAACATCCTACACACCTGAATTTACTCCCCTATGGGTAGATAGGTACTGTGTTATATCGCACCTCACCTGACGTCATATCACCTGCGCGCTGACATACCATTGTGTTTGTAGGTAACCATTATCGTCCTTGAATTTTACCGCCACCACAGAATTATTAACATCCACAAAGTTCGTGATCAATAATACACATGTTCTGTGCACCAAACATATGCAAAGGTTCTGCTCTGTGTTTCGGGCAACGTTTTCTGTTGGCTACCCTTGTCCATATGTCCACAGCTTACTATTTGTATTGGAAGTTGGATATACTGTTTTGTCTTGTCAATAATGAAGTTTTAAGTGTAAATAATAATTTTATATTCTTGTTTTGTATTAAATTTATTTTCGTTATTTTTATTATTATATATGAAAATTCATTTTATGGGAGGTTTTAGTTCATTAGTTTATAGTTGTTAGTGTCCAATGATAGAAGATGTCCAAAAATAAAATTATTATGAAAACGTCCATGGTTGACAGCAATAACATAGAAGTGAAGAGCAAAGTAAGTTTTATTACAACTACCTATGCAGCAAAGCAGCTTAAATAATTTTGTATCATGATTCACATTGATCTAATTTTCATAAGTTATATTATATTATTATATATTAGGTATCTGTATTGTTCCTTTCTATATACCTAGTTATGATTTATGAATCACCACCCTAGTAATAACAATACATTTTCGACCAGATTTGGCAAGCAATTGGCATACATTAGATTAGAGTATTGAATAGTTGAAATATATATACAATATTGTATTCATGTGGTATAAAATTATTTCCTTACAAATAGATACTCTGTCAGAAGAGTATAAATTAATGTTTTCCCAGATAAAGACTTATGTTATATTATAGGTATACGTATCTCATTTGTCACTAACATACATATAGCAAAAAATTGTATTAAATATATACCTATATAACTTTGATAATGATCATGTACAATTTGTTTTTCCAGTTTGATGCTGAATTCAGACGATTTTGTGTGGAAAGAAATTCGCATCCAAAATTTGAGGACTTTCGTAATCTCATTGAAAGTTTACATAACTTAAAAAATATTTCGTTTCTCGTTTCGTATATTGATCCCAGCGATCAAGATTTATTGCCTATTAATAATGATGACAACTTAAGGAGAGCCCTTATTAATGCAAAACCATTACTTAGAATCATCATCCAAAGAAAAGGTACGTGTAGTTACACTTTCTTGAATTCACAATACAATATTATAATTTATTACATAATTTAGTAATGAGTTTATATGTATATATTAATGCATTTGATACTTTAAGATCTTTACATAATTCCAAAAGTAAATGTCGTGTTTAGTTTACGTTACATTGAATAAAATGGAATAGATTTATTATAATGTATTGATAATATTTATCATTACATTCATCGTGTTTTAAAAATTACACAGCAACACTAAAATATATGTACCTGTCTTTGGCATAAATTGATGTTTGCACAATGTTGCACACTTTTTGCAAATATCTATTTCTATTAAAAATAACAACCTCTGACTACCGCTTTAAATAATAGGGCTCTGTGGCTAGAGCACTAATATTTAAACTTTTGTATTTTAGAAGGTAACAAAATACATACATCAAGGTACCTACTTAAGTAAATTAAAAGAAAATAAAAATAAACTGCTTTTTAATTATTCTTTACTGTAATACCTTATTTTATTTAAATTTTAATCACATGCGTCCATTCTTCTGTTTCGTCTTCGTTGAGAAAGATAATTTATCTTCATTCCAGATTTTCTCTGATATTCTTGTATTTTATCTATAATTTATAAAACTCAACCCAATCATCACAGAATCACAAATAATTAATAAAATTTGGAAAGATAGGTAGATCTCCAGTTTAAAATTATTGAATCATTACTAAATTCCTATAAAACAGGGGCGACAATGCAGTTAAGACACATATAGAGTTTTTTTACTTTTTAGTTCGGTTTCCCTTTAAAGGGTTTTTTTTAGTTTTATCAGACTATAATTTTTTTCACTAAGAAATATGTAGATTAGTCTTTCTGCTATGAAAAAGATTAATTTTTGTCCTGTGTGGTCCGAGATTTAATGAATGTATAACTTTCATTAAATTCGATATTATAGCGAATGCGCCAATGTGAGAAAAAAATTTGTACTGATTTTTATTATAAAATTATATACTTTTAATTTATTTTTTACTCTTTAGTTCGGTTTGTCATAAAAGCGTGTTTTTTGTTTTTTTTTTCACTCATAAATATGTAGATTAGTCTTTCTGCTATGAAAAAGATTAATTTTTGTCCTGTGTGGTCCGAGATTTAATGAATGTATAACTTTCAGTAAATACGATATTATAGCGAATGCGCCAATGTGAGAAAAAAATTTGTACTGGTTTTTATTATAAAATTATATACTTTTAATTTGTTCGGTTTGTCATAAAAGCGTGTTTTTTGTTTTTTTTTTCACTAATAAATATGTAGATTAGTCTTTCTGCTATGAAAAAGATTAATTTATGTCCTGTGTGGTCCGAGATTTAATGAATGTATAACTTTCAGTAAATTCTATATTATGGCGAATGCGCCAATGTGAGAAAAAATTTTGTACTGGTTTTTATTATAAAATTATATACTTTTAATTTATTTTTTACTTTTTAGTTCGGTTTGTCATTAAAGCGTGTTTTTTGTTTTTTTTTCACTCATAAATATGTAGATTAGTCTTTCTGCTATGAAAAAGATTAATTTTTGTCCTGTGTGGTCCGAGATTTAATGAATGTATAACTTTCATTAAATTCGATATTATAGCGAATGCGCCAATGTGAGAAAAAATTTTGTACTGGTTTTTATTATAAAATTATATACTTTTAATTTATTTTTTACTTTTTAGTTCGGTTTGTCGTAAAAGCGTGTTTTTTGTTTTTTTTTCACTAATAAATATGTAGATTAGTCTTTCTGCTATGAAAAAGATTAATTTATGTCCTGTGTGGTCCGAGATTTAATGAATGTATAACTTTCAGTAAATTCTATATTATGGCGAATGCGCCAACGTGAGAAAAAAAATATATACTGGTTTTTATTATAAAATTATATACTTCATACTTCTAATTTATTTTTTACTTTTTAGTTCGGTTCGCCATACAAGCGTGTGTCTGTATGTTAAGACCGCATATTGAGGCAAATTTGAATTTTTAATTCACTAAATTTAAATAATTCTCCAGCAGATACGTGCAATTAACATGTTGTGCTGAATTATAATTCATTCTACTAAGTTGTTTTACATTCTATCACCATTTATTTAACTGTTAAACAGTAAAAAGTCTTATATAAAGATAATGTAGGTAGGTACTCCAATTTACCGATCGGGGTTGATACGAACTTTGCACGAACATTCCTGCCAAATCTTATTTTACAAATATAAATTTGAAAATTGGTATACCTATGTTAATTACTTTTTGCACATTTACCTATTTCTAGAATTAGTACACAATTCTTGGAAACTTTTTTAAAAAATCAGACAATTTGCTTCATTGGTTTAGGAGTTCTAGTGAAAAAGTTTGTGAAAAACTATCCAAAGTTACCTCAGTTGACTAAAAGATTCTAAACAAATACTCGGCATGTCGAAGCACCACATCTGTCTACATTATTAGACAACAACTTGCATGCATCGAGACCATTGCAACAAATAAAAAGTTTGCTTAAGTTATATCACAATAAGAATATTCCATTTTAGGAAATAGCTTAGAGGAACTAAATGGATATGGAACTTTGAAGCCGAGAAATCTCATATCTAGTATATTAGGTGGAACACCAGCAAAAACAAAAATATTACCTATATCTAACCCTCATGACTTTCGACAAGTGTCAGCTATTATAGATGTGGATATTGTACCAGAAACATGTAGAAGAGTTCGGTTACTGAAACATGGCTCCGATAAACCGTTAGGGTTTTATATACGCGACGGGACCAGCGTTAAAGTAACTCAAAATGGTAAGTATTTCGTGCAGTTTTGTCTACTATCAAGTGCTAATTTATATTTCGGATCTATCTGCCTATCCCTCTACCATAGCATACACACAAACCAGCAGGTTATCTCCCACCATTTTCGATATATCTAAGCAAATATGAACCGATGACATGACGTAAGATCTTAGATTTTATACTTTTACTGTCTATAGAAGCAATGGTTTAAAAGCAATACCTCAAAATGTATTTCTACCGAGTTTTTATAAGAAATTGGTTTTAGGTTAATATAATATAGACTTTATTTAGCAAATTGCTATAAATATCCATGTTAAAATTCAATAGGGAACATGACTAAAATTCTAAATATTAAAATAACTCTAAAAAATGTTGTAATAAAACGTGTACTTCACAAAAGAACAAGATTTCTAATTCCGTGCGATCGGTATGAAGGATCTAAACAGCGATAAAATGGATGCGGCCCGAAAAGAGCAGTGACGTCACAGGCTACAATATTCGGTAGGCGTTGCGCCGAAAAGGGGCGGAAATGGCGAAATGAACCATGAAATCTCGTCGTTTGTAAATTGTAGGCTGTGGCGTCGCCTGTTTTAAACGCTTCAGTCGCGCGCGAGACTCTAATAGTTTATAACAAATTTATTATTGGGTATTAAGGCGTCATATTTTGCATATCTTATTTTTCCGTATAGTAGAACATTTTTGGGAATGTTTTCCTATTATCATTACATTGCCATTGATAGTCTTGAGCTGGTCGAATACTTTAAAAAAGTATTGAAATATTAAATATTAAATACTTTAAAAAACAAAAGTATTTAAATAATAAATACCAAAAGGAATTAGTTAGTTTAGACTAAGTATTTAAATGCGTTGATAACACTGAAATATCATTAAAGTATTTAAATGATAAATACTTTCATGGTTCTTGGGGGCTGACAATAGTGGTAAGGTAGATATACTTTTGTTTTTCACGGCCTACTCGGTGATATCTTAAAGACTGCAGTTTTATGAATTATATCAAGTTTTCGAATTAAATCAAATTAACATTATTTCAAAACTTCTGTATTAATCAGTTTTAGTTAAGTATTGGAGTTTACTTATAAACGTAGAGCTAGACCAGAAATAAAACAATTTTTTTTCCCCAATTTTAATGTAAGAACCATTTTTAAAATAAGGAGCAGGGCTGTTTGAAAATGGTAAAAAGTGAAAAAAAATAATAGTAGGTGAAACCCATAATATAACAAAAATGAAAGGAAAACTAAATTACGGGCGATCTGAGGTCGGGAAGTGGAAGGGGGTGAGTTTTTAAGGGTAAAAAACGGTTTATCTCGATGGAGGTCCTACGGAAACAAGTTAAATGGCAAAGTTGTAGGTAATAAAAAGGTCTGCAACTTTTGTGTTTACACTTTTTTCACATAACCTCAAAATTTATGTGAAAAATTCAAATAAACGTTTTTGGTTTTTTATTCTTTACAATTTTTTTTTTTTAATTTCTTGAAAACACCCATTTATGTCCCAAATACACTGTAATTTTTTTTATTTAAAATATTTATTTTTTCTCCTTATTTTGACTTAATAGCGAAAAAGTAACCAAAACAATTTTCAATCGAAAATTCTCGCGTCAAAATATCTGTTTTTTTAAAAAAGTCGGTGGGCTTTTTGTTCGTTGAAATCTAATTTATGATGGTGTAAAAAAATATACATTACTGTGGCAAATGATCTTAGAAAATACAAAGAACCGAAAAAAACGAATCCGAATTTTTTTTTAATGATTATGTACAATTTTGAGCTATTTATTAAAATTACACTTTAATTACTCGAAAAGAATCCCATCGACTTTTTTAAAAAAGCAGATATTTTAACGCGAGAATTTTTGATTGAAAATTATGATGCTTTTTCAACATGTCAAAATAAGTTTCCACCAAATTTCTTTTAAAAAATTTTTTTTAAAAAAAAATCCAAAATCAAACACTTGGTTATTTGAATTTTTCACATAAATTTTGAGGTTATCTGAAAAAGAGTAAAAACAAAAGTTGCAGATCTTTTTATTGCCTACAACGTTGCCATTTAACTTTTTTCCATAGGACTTGTAGTTTTGCCGGAAATCGATATAAACCGTTTTTTACCCTTAAAAACCCACCCCCTCCACTTCCCGACCTCAGACCTGCTATGCTTACTTAAACTAGGTAATTAAATTAAATTTAAAAAAAACAAAAAAAAATAAACTAACAGTTAGTAATATTATGACACGAATTTCAAAAATGGTATTTTTGTTTACCAAGAAAATTCTTGGAGTTTGGTTAAGAGTAGGGCCACTTTAGTCTAAAAATGCAAAAATCTCAAAATTGAAAAAAAATTCATTTGCCGCCTTTTAACTACCGACGCGACGGCAGTTGTTCCATGGTATTTCTACTTGTATGTTTCTATTGTCCTAAGATACTTTTTTAGGATTAGAAAAAATACCAGGAATATTCATATCCCGGTTGGTTCCTGGAGGCCTAGCCGAATCCACGGGTCTACTAGCAGTCAATGACGAGGTCTTAGAAGTCAACGGCATTGAAGTTTCCGGAAAAACGCTGGATCAAGTTACTGACATGATGGTGGCTAATAGCTCGAACCTAATTATAACTGTAAAACCGGCAAATCAGAGAACGGTTGGTCCCGTAAGACGGGGTAGTTTCAGCAGAAACTCCCAATTATCCAGTGGATCTCATCAGTCCAACACAACAGCTGGGTCCGAGGACCCAGAGGACAGATTTGATCAAGACGAGATCGTCGATTTAACGGGAGCAGCCTTTGAAGAGGCATCTGCGAAGGACGATGGAATTTTGCATCTTTAAAGGAACTTGAAAAAAAAAACAAGGAAACATTCCATGTATATGTCTAATTTTTATTGTATGGCTGTACTTTCTGAATTCCATTATTTTTTATGTGCATAACGGGAATCATTTATAAACTTGGATGAACACTTAATATGTAGCCACGTATGTAGGCAAGAAAGGTAATATTTATGCAATCTCATATGTTCGGGACCGGCTCACAAGGAGGATTTATATCAAGTATTGTAAAGAAATAGTCTGACCTTGTACTTAAATCCATATGAAACTAGAGTGATATCTGCTATTAAGGCCACTATTTACTTAAAAATGTATCTTATTTTATACAAAGTTAATTAAACATAAAGAATAATATTAGAAGCAATCTATATGGACTATATATATATCTTTTAAAATCTATTATGCTTTGTGGTTTCTTATATTTCCACTAAACAAAACACTTAGACATATCTCGGAGATTTACCTCCGGAATTATCATCTATATGAACATTATGAGCTATAGTAATTTATAATTAAAACAGTATTCTAAATGAAATCTATATTTTACAATTTTTACAATAAAATTATGAGTATTAAGTTTCATTTAATTTCCTATTACAATTTATTATACTCCATTATAGACCAGGGTCGATAAATCAAATGAAACCCATTAGAAAAGGAAGAGAATGTAACAAAAATGAAATGAAAAATGAGGCCGGGAAGTGGAGGGGGTGAGTTATTAAGGGTAAAAAACGGTTTATCTCGATGTCTTACACCATAGATAAGACCACGGATAGATTACTATCTTGTTTTATGACAGTTAGAGTCTAGAGACCCTTCAATGAGAGTCTGGCCAAGGCAGCCATTTTATATCACGGTTCGTGGCGCCAAATTTAAAAAGTTTGGAAATGATTTTACTGCAAACGTCCGCACCAATGCACGTGGATACGCGGTATAAAATAAAAGGTTTAAAAAATGAGTAGTACTGCTTCTACTAACTTACCAGTAAAATATGTATTTTCATGAATAATAAGAATGGGACGAAAACTACAATAATTATTATCAAACAATTTATTAATCGGAACAGAATACAAGACTAAAAAGATTATTTCACAACACTATGCATAGCCATACTTTTACTATCCTTGGCGTCACTTTTAATCTAAACACTATAAATCTGTTAATTAATTTAGTTTTTAAATTATGACAGTTCAGAATGTGAGGAGCTTCCACCATAAACTTGCCCAATAAAAATTGGTGTGGATTGTTAGTTTCGTCTCTATTTTTTGTTTTCCTTATATTTTCGAGAAATATATCCTAATTCAACTGTCTTTAGGTGTCCACTAATTTTCCCTACCAATCTTTGTTGATCATTCTCTTCTCCTATTCGGATCACGGGGAAATGCCCTCATCCCAGCCCCCTTCCTAGTGGAATTGTGACACTCAGGTACACAACATCCCGTCATTTTAAGTTATTAAGTCCTATTAGCTATTACCTCCTAGAAATAACGTTTTGAGTTCATTTTTCTTTAGACACAAAGCCAATAACACAACCTCAATTTTTAATCACAACTTGCCTAATCAATATTCCGATTTCTACATATGCACAAATATTTGAGGCTCAGCTTTCAGTTGTTCACAATGAAGAATGGTAGATTTCTAGATTTACTTTGCATGTCACAATTTTGCGAATATAAGCCAAGGATTATAGGTCTATAATCATTGAATCTAAACAACCTACAAATGTCAAAATCTGAGTGTGACCACTGACCACAGAAAACAGATACAAGTATCCTTTTTCTATGTGAGTGACTCACTCAATTTTGAACTAAAATTGCGGCACCAATCAAAAAGTGACAACGGAGTTTATACCACCATCTATAATTTCCTCACAGAACATTTAAAAAGTTTTAGTAGAATAGTACAAGGGGTCGATTTTTGAAAACATGCGTTTATTTGCGTATACTTAAAATTGCGCACTAAATAAAATGTATACATATGCCAAATCCAATTTTTTACCGGTCTTCGCAGAGCGAAAATCGCCCTTCGCAAGTAAACACCTGGTCAATCTGGCAACTTGGCAAATATTAGTACATTTCAACTAAGACCGTTTAAAATGAACTAATTTAGCAGACTTAACCTGTGTTTTCCTGTCATCAGCTGTCATTGAGTTTTTGCTGTTTGGTTAGGGTAGTAGATTGTGTTGTATGTGAAATGGACTTGAATATGGCCGACAACGAGGCAAAAAATAAAAGAGGGACTAATGCCACAAGTAAACAAAAGCAGTTATTGGTGGAATATGTTAAACAAAAACCTCAATTAATTAGTGGCAAACAACCACCAATTATTCCATGAAAAACGCCACAAATGATTGGATAAATATTGCAAACATTTTAAATAGCACTCCGGGGGCAACTAACAATTTCCTTTACACATTTACTAACACTGGACTGAGATATCTCAATGTACTTATTCGATGCAATATCTAACTGGTAGCTTCCACTTTCGAAAAATTTCATTGCAGCTAAGTACAATTCCCATTGAAAATAACAAATATATTATATTTGTGTTATTCTTACCCTTGACTGTAAGTCTAAATCAGTTTCGCGCAGTTGAGGACGCATATAGGGTTGCAAATATTCTATCAAATACAGGCACAGCTCCCTAGATAGTCGAAACATATTTACAAATTGTCTTTCATTTAAGTCAATGAAAGGATTCCTAGGGTTAAGTCTTATATTAGGGCGATAACGATCCTCCTTTCAAATTTCGTATTGCAAGAACATTTATTAAGTCATCCATATTTTCTTGCACGCACTATAGTAATTAATTATATAATTACAACACACAGATTCATATAAACCAAAACAGTAAAAAGAATTTCGAATTTCTAACCTCTAAATGTCAAAATGAGCACAAAGAGCTGCTTATGCCCCGCTCGCAAATATAAGAACGGAATTTTGCGCATACGCAGAGATGCGCACCCTCAAAAATTGGAAAATTACTGTCGTCTTAAATTTGCGTATGACATTAACAGTTGCGAACGCCCAAAAATTGACGCCCAGGATTCTTTACACTATATTAATAGTTTTATATTTGTAGGTATTAATTTACTTGGTAATGTTTTTAAAGTTTTTTTCGAAAACGATTTGAAATATAAAAATGAACTATAGCAACAAGGTAACTCAGAAGGTACCTCACATACTGGCTTGTAATCACTTTACTATAGTTACTATAAACATTTTGTAGGAAATACAAAAATCTTGAATAAAACATTAAACATAATCAGAAATAAAAACATTCTAATAACAAAATTAAAAGGGAGCTCCTTTTACATTCTCTTTAGTAACTAATAAAAGTGATTACAAGACAGTATAATATGGTACTTGATCAAACATTGGTTTAACATAAGGCCAAGTTCGTTTTCATACTTCCAATCCTTTCCAAAAATCATTAAAAACATAATTTCAATTACCGGCTTAAAGAGATGTAGCTTTAGGGATGGATTGGATCAAACCACTCTAAAATTATTGATGGTGTACCCTTAAATTTATTTAAACTTATTCAAGTACATCATGCGTATCAAAATTATTTAATAAATGGCTGAAGTGTTTCTTCTCTTTGTGCTTCTGCTTCTTTAAATAATCTTTTTCTGGCATATACCTTGGTGGGTGGCATATCTGGACCTACGGGGCTCTGCTCCGTTAAAGCGGTAGTCTGGGTTGACAGTGTCTCCAAAGCTTCTACAATTACAAAATATTTTTTCTAAATAAATAGGACCTATTAAATAATATTAGTAAAAAATACCTTTTATTTTTTTGGGTGTAAGAAAACCTAATAATTGAGAAAAATATAAAATATAGGTTGGACGACGCGACGTCTCTATTGGAAAATATTTTGTCATAAGTATTATTATACAGTGTGCTGCAAATGTATGGAAAGAACTACATATTGTCATTAGTTTAAATATAAAAATTTGTTACAAAAAAACATTGCTAAAATACAAATTACTTGTGCTGGGAATACTAATATAAATTACGATAATAAGAATTTAATAATTTTACCACTTACCAGGTACGTTTACAGTTGGTAGTGAAAAATTAAGAAGTTTCCCACCAAAACACATTGCAACGAAATGATTTGCACAAATTACATACTTTGTAACGCTCGATTCCAGAGTTAATCGATCATTACCGGTCCTTTCTATCCAAACATCTCTCTCAGCTCTCTGTTCGTAGGCAGACAAAAGTTAACAAAAAAAATTATAATACGTAGGTAATCTTATGGACACATAACATATAAGATAAAATATTTTAAATAATACATGGCAAAAAACAAGAAAACAAGGGTATGAATGAAAAACAAAATTTTAAACATAATAATTTAATAGCGTTCCGTCCAATTCTAGTTAGTAGTTAGGTTAGGTTCATAGAAAAAGGATACAAGGACAAGGTATCTGTTTTCTGTGGTTAGGTTACGATCAAAAAGATTTGGTTTTTATAAAATCTATGGTTACGATACACAACACAAACAAAGTCAACACAATATCTATGGTCAACGTCAACACACAACTGATCAGACGCCACGCTACCGTCAACTATAATAACTCAAAGAAACTTGTGAGAGAAAATCAGAGATGGCGCTAGTGAGGACTGAATTCCAGCCATTCCTATTCAAGCTACACAGTACACACCACACACCTTCGGCCATAAATACCGGTAAAGCGTATCCCATCATATACAGCATTTGTTTACATTGCAAAGCGGGCGCTGTTGACAGTTACTCTATGATTTCCAGTCGGCCACAGTGAATTAATTCACCACTTCAGCAACTGAGCGGAAACTGTTGAATATTCAAGACGTGTTGGATGTAAACAAAGACGGACTACACCGGGTCTACTCTATTGATGGTCGAAGGTACACACAGTAGGCTATGGGTCCGTGTCTTATCAATGGATATGGGACTTGAAGGGTATAAGGAAGGTATGAGTAAAGTCAGTTATCTTTTTTCATATATATTTTACCCAAAATGTATATATTTATATACATTGTTGGCATTGGCACTGTTTGAAAAAAATATATATATTATATATACATAAATCATTATTATTATAATAAAAAACAAAATATAATACTTATAACAATGTGAAACAAATCAGATTACACCACATAAATATACTCAAACATGAGAGTCGCCCTTAAATCACAACACATAATAGATCCTTAAAACGTCACTTCTTATCATCTAATTTAGCTTTGTCTAGTGTTGAGGTCACTAACATTGGCTGTCCCTGTTGAGTATTTTGATTTGGGAATACTTTGTCTAAATGTTTTAAAGATTCACTTAAAAAGTTTTGAATAGCAGTCAAAGCCGCTACTATAGCAGGACTACCAAATCCATGGCTAATAAGTGAGAAATGAGTTAAATGCCTTTGAATAGACGGATCTAACAGTATTTGTGGCCTTGTATTGCATAACGGCGATCTATCTTGATTTAAAAGATCCATTAACTCCTTTGTAATTTGTTTCGTAGCCTGCAGAAGTTCTTTTCTTCTAGGAGTCTCTCCGTGCTGCCTTAATAAGTACTCTGCTACTTGTCTCGCGGGGAATTCGGTTTCACAAACATACCCAAAATCTCTTGCCAGATGTATGGCTTCCCCTTCAACTAAAGACGTTAAGAGAGTAACATTAGCAGCTTTCCGTCTCCCTGCAGGTAGATTAAGCCCGATTTTTTCTAATTTTTCTCTAAGAATTCTGCCGCCGTTCTTGCTTTTTGCTCTCCGCAGGACTCCGCCTAACAGCGAAGCATTCAGGCATTCTGGCGGAGACAGGCGACGTTGAACCTCCCCCACTGTGACTTTGTACTTTGATGTTGAGGAAAGCAGTGATAAACGGCCAGGAACTGAACAGAAAACGTCACTTGGTGATACCATACTCCCTCCCCCATGGTCCTTGCCACCTTTCATACCTGAAACCAAATTTGTATTAGATAACATTTACATAATATCTATCTCTTATTAATAGTACTTTTACAATTATTATTATTCATTTTTAAGTGTCTATGTCCTATGTGTTTAGAGTGTTTAAGTGACATTTAGGTACTATATATAAGTTATGTTAGGACACCCAATACAGCGAGAAACGGTCGACCTTTTCCTATCCCCACTCGGACCATTCTGAGAAGTAGTTTTGTCTGTGATGAGCTACATTTTAAAATTGGTTTTGAGTCTACTATACTAGCCCAATCAATAAATACATTTTACCTTGCAAAAGGTCATGGAGAGATAATTTTTGGCATGAGTCTTTATTATGATGAGGTTAATAAAACCCCAAGTTTTCGACCTTGAGACATTGCTGCTCTCGTCGCCATATTGAAAAATAGGTATAACAAATAGTTTTTTCGCAAATATCTCCTTAACAAACTGACCTACATGATCTCGTTTTCGCATATTTTGGCGCGACAGTGGCGTTTCAATGTGTCTTATGTACGGTTGATTCGCGATATAAATTAATTATAATATTGTGTTATACGCGAGTGTTTAGTGTTTTTATGCGATGGAAGCGACGAATGCGAGTAGTAGTGGTTCTAAAACCAATGATTCCAATCGTAAGCGACCGAATTTGACAGGAGGAGAACTGAAAATGATCAAAAATGTATACGAAGGAACATTGGAACGGTATTCTGGAATCGCTAAAACTGAGGCAGTTGATATATGCGCTTCGTTGACAAAAGTCTGTGTGAATAGTGTGTTTCGTGCACGTACAGATGAGGAACCTATTGTAAAAAAGGAGAAAACGGAATCTCGTGGCAGAAAGAAAATTGACGTCGACGAAGATGACAAATACGCAATTCGCCGGATTGTCCATGGTTTCTTTTTTAAAAATGAGATTCCGACACTGCAAAAGGTCATGGGGAGATAATTTTTGGCAAGAGTCTTTATTATGATGAGGTTAATAAAACCCCAAGTTTTCGACCTTGAGACATTGCCGCTCGGGTCGCCATATTGGAAAATAGGTACAACAAATAGTTTTTTCGCAAATATCTAAACAAACTGACCTACGTGATGTTGACCTACTGATCTACGTGTGTTTATTACCAAATTTGTAGGTTATAAAATTTACTACATTTTTTGTATAAAACTTTTTTCTTCCATACGAATATATTTTGAGATATAAGCTCTAGAAATGGAGGCTTTCGTTAAAACCTGCTAAAAAATCAGCTTTTCAATAAAATACATGCACTCTTATTATTTTTTAAAAATATTTTACAACTTTATGTGAGTGACAAAATAAAGTAAAATGCAAATGCAAGAACAGAGAAAATATAGTGCTTGAACATAGCGGGTATAAGAACCGACGATTTGGGTGTAATAAAGAATTATTCCTCTAGCTGCTTTCAACTGTCAACAGCAACATCAAGGTTACTGATGATCTCATTCCCGTTGATCCACAAATTTTATTCCAAAAATCAGATGAAGAGTTAAACGAGTACCTTCAGTATGAACTTGCTCCATATCCACTGTCACTATTTACCGAAGAAGGTTTGCGGAAAGGGACAAAATCTTCACTGTTCAAGGCATTCGTCCCAATTGCTAGTGAAATTCCAACCAGGAACTTAATTCATGTTATAATGGAGGATATCTGCTTCATCGAGTTGTATGGCATCAAAAGTTGTATGGCATCACCCATGTGCATATTTACTCCTCAATCGCTTTTAAAATGTATTTCTTGCAAATGCAAAATCACCACGGACGAAGACAGTGAAATTGAAGACCCTCAAAGACCTGGCGCGTCTAAGAAAACGAGGCCAAATGAAGACCCTGAAACGCCTGGCCCGTCTAAGCAAACATGGCGAAATGTAGACCTTGAAAGACCTGCCTGATTTTTCATTTTGTACCGGAAACATTTCTTTAAAGACCTCATATCTCATAATCTATTTGTCCTAGAGAAAAAAGTTTAATATATAAAAATAGTAAATTTTATATCAATTTACAATAAATGTAAAAATCCTGATAATAAACACAATTTCAACATATCTGGCGTAATGGAGGCAAAAGTTGCCGTCAGTTACCATTAATACCGCGCCATACATGCCACCTTTCCTGTGTTGCCCATATTAATGGAACGTGGACGCGTCAGAGTAGAGTAGTTTGCTTAAAAAATTTCTAGCAGCATTAAACAATTGCTAGTGAAATTCCAACCAGGAACTTAATTCATGTTATAATGGAGGATATCTGCTTCATCGAGTTGTATGGCATCAAAATGACCCATGTGCATATTTACTCCTCAATCGCTTTTAAAATGTATTTCTTGCAAATGCAAAATCACCACGGACGAAGACAGTGAAATTGAAGACCCTCAAAGACCTGGCGCGTCTAAGAAAACGAGGCCAAATGAAGACCCTGAAACGCCTGGCCCGTCTAAGCAAACATGGCGAAATGTAGACCTTGAAAGACCTGCCTGATTTTTCATTTTGTACCGGAAACATTCCTTTAAAGACCTCATATCTCATAATCTATTTGTCCTAGAGAAAAAAGTTTAATATATAAAAATAGTAAATTTTATATCAATTTACAATAAATGTAAAAATCCTGATAATAAACACAATTTCAACATATCTGGCGTAATGGAGGCAAAAGTTGCCGTCAGTTACCATTAATACCGCGCCATACATGCCACCTTTCCTGTGTTGCCCATATTAATGGAACGTGGACGCGTCAGAGTAGAGTAGTTTGCTTAAAAAATTTCTAGCAGCATTAAACAATTGCTAGTGAAATTCCAACCAGGAACTTAATTCATGTTATAATGGAGGATATCTGCTTCATCGAGTTGTATGGCATCAAAATGACCCATGTGCATATTTACTCCTCAATCGCTTTTAAAATGTATTTCTTGCAAATGCAAAATCACCACGGACGAAGACAGTGAAATTGAAGACCCTCAAAGACCTGGCGCGTCTAAGAAAACGAGGCCAAATGAAGACCCTGAAACGCCTGGCCCGTCTAAGCAAACATGGCGAAATGTAGACCTTGAAAGACCTGCCTGATTTTTCATTTTGTACCGAAAACATTCCTTTAAAGACCTCATATCTCATAATCTATTTGTCCTAGAGAAAAAAGTTTAATATATAAAAATAGTAAATTTTATATCAATTTACAATAAATGTAAAAATCCTGATAATAAACACAATTTCAACATATCTGGCGTAATGGAGGCAAAAGTTGCCGTCAGTTACCATTAATACCGCGCCATACATGCCACCTTTCCTGTGTTGCCCATATTAATGGAACGTGGACGCGTCAGAGTAGAGTAGTTTGCTTAAAAAATTTCTAGCAGCATTAAACAATTGCTAGTGAAATTCCAACCAGGAACTTAATTCATGTTATAATGGAGGATATCTGCTTCATCGAGTTGTATGGCATCAAAATGACCCATGTGCATATTTACTCCTCAATCGCTTTTAAAATGTATTTCTTGCAAATGCAAAATCACCACGGACGAAGACAGTGAAATTGAAGACCCTCAAAGACCTGGCCCGTCTAAGAAAACGAGGCCAAATGAAGACCCTGAAACGCCTGGCCCGTCTAAGCAAACAAGGCGAAATGTAGACCTTGAAAGACCTGCCTGATTTTTCATTTTGTACCGAAAACATTCCTTTAAAGACCTCATATCTCATAATCTATTTGTCCTAGAGAAAAAAGTTTAATATATAAAAATAGTAAATTTTATATCAATTTACAATAAATGTAAAAATCCTGATAATAAACACAATTTCAACATATCTGGCGTAATGGAGGCAAAAGTTGCCGTCAGTTACCATTAATACCGCGCCATACATGCCACCTTTCCTGTGTTGCCCATATTAATGGAACGTGGACGCGTCAGAGTAGAGTAGTTTGCTTAAAAAATTTCTAGCAGCATTAAACAATTGCTAGTGAAATTCCAACCAGGAACTTAATTCATGTTATAATGGAGGATATCTGCTTCATCGAGTTGTATGGCATCAAAATGACCCATGTGCATATTTACTCCTCAATCGCTTTTAAAATGTATTTCTTGCAAATGCAAAATCACCACGGACGAAGACAGTGAAATTGAAGACCCTCAAAGACCTGGCCCGTCTAAGAGAACGAGACCAAATGAAGACCCTGAAACGCCTGGCCCGTCTAAGCAAACATGGCGAAATGTAGACCTTGAAAGACCTGCCTGATTTTTCATTTTGTACCGAAAACATTCCTTTAAAGACCTCATATCTCAGAATCTATTTGTCCTAGAGAAAAAAGTTTAATATATAAAAATAGTAAATATTATATCAATTTACAATAAATTAAAAAATCGTGATAATAAACACAATTTCAACATATCTGGCGTAATGGAGGCAAAAGTTGCCGTCAGTTACCATTAATACCGCGCCATACATGCCACCTTTCCTGTGTTGCCCATATTAATGGAACGTGGACGCGTCAGAGTAGAGTAGTTTGCTTAAAAAATTTCTAGCAGCATTAAACAATTGCTAGTGAAATTCCAACCAGGAACTTAATTCATGTTATAATGGAGGATATCTGCTTCATCGAGTTGTATGGCATCAAAATGACCCATGTGCATATTTACTCCTCAATCGCTTTTAAAATGTATTTCTTGCAAATGCAAAATCACCACGGACGAAGACAGTGAAATTGAAGACCCTCAAAGACCTGGCGCGTCTAAGAAAACGAGGCCAAATGAAGACCCTGAAACGCCTGGCCCGTCTAAGCAAACATGGCGAAATGTAGACCTTGAAAGACCTGCCTGATTTTTCATTTTGTACCGAAAACATTCCTTTAAAGACCTCATATCTCAGAATCTATTTGTCCTAGAGAAAAAAGTTTAATATATAAAAATAGTAAATATTATATCAATTTACAATAAATTAAAAAATCGTGATAATAAACACAATTTCAACATATCTGGCGTAATGGAGGCAAAAGTTGCCGTCAGTTACCATTAATACCGCGCCATACATGCCACCTTTCCTGTGTTGCCCATATTAATGGAACGTGGACGCGTCAGAGTAGAGTAGTTTGCTTAAAAAATTTCTAGCAGCATTAAACTTGTTAATTAACCCAACTTTTGCTCCATTGTGCCAGACATGTTAAAAGTACGAATTTCAGTAACTGGTCGAACACGAAACTGCATTAACGGGAATGGTCGGCGTCCAAAGGTGTTCAACACACACCTTTTAAAATCAAATTTAACAAAAATAAAAAATATCAGTAACTAGTAATAGTAATTGTCCATTTGGATTTTTTAATCGATAGGTAGGTACCTAGGTATAGATATTTTTATAGACTTACTTTTGAGCAGAGGTAAATCTGTAATAAAGCCAGTATTATCGTCTATTCCACCTTGTGCCTCTTCCACTGCTTGTCCAAGGGCTTGGTGTAATGACAGGGGATCGTCATGTGGTCTCTGTTGAGCTGTTGAATAATCCGCTCTTCCACCTCCAGGTGTAGAACTGTATGGAAAACTTGCCCCATGTCCTAACTGACTCTAAAATAAATATAGAAATATGTGCTTAGATATAAAATTTATGAAACGCAATTAGGAATGTTATTCAAAATTATGTTTAGAGCAGCTTATGAATGCAACGTAATTATTATGTTATATAACATGTAATATACCTAAATAGGCATTGAAGAACATTGAAAAAAAATATATTAGGCTCCTAATGAAATATCCGCTTTATTTATCATCTAATGTATCGAGAGCTTGGCTCTTGCCTCTTGCCGGGAAATGAAAATATTGCATGTAAATTAATTGTGCGACATATAAAACTATCTATGGCTCACTCCAATTATCATTAGGTATGTCAATAATTGGTTTTGTAAAATAATGACGAAGTAAGATCATTCGCTTCATTTATTACTGACGTATTGTTGGTCATTTAATAATGCCCAGTGCACATCATTATACATTAGGTTATTATTTTTCGAAAGTCTGGATACACTGCATATTTCAAGGGGTAGGTAAATGATAAGTGCAAAGCGCGATGTGCTTATATACCTAGTCTGTACATAGTCGCGTACGGTGGATGTGTCGTTCTATGCACTGCTGCATGTTATAAAAGCCTGATATGGTAAGTTTTTATAGTATACCTAAGTATAAAGCTAAAATCGTCACTATAAAGGCGCTTTCATTCGAAAAGTTGTTATGTTTTGATAGAATATTAATAACTAATCAATTTTAACACAAAACGCATCAAAATAATACACTAAATTAAAGAATAACTGTATTACTTCTACACTTGGCAACTTATTTAACGCACAACCAAAAAGTTAACTCAAATTTGTCGTTATGTATTTTCGACATTTTTGTTCGTTTTGGTCGATTTTTTTTCAAATTGTAGGTTTTTCTCTTAGGAATATCACTGTCTTAGTTGTTTTGGTAAAACGAATGATTTTGATATTATACCAGGTGCTATAAAAATGTTATGTTTTTTTCCGAAATTTCAAAACGTCCTGTGGGCTATACAAGGTATTGCAAGTTATTGCAATTATAGCCAATTTAAAGCCTCATGTTTTTTCTACATTTTCTTTTTTTATTCATTTGTTTATCTCTGTTACTTCATAAAATATCCAATTTTTGAGTTGACGAGATTTTTTAAAAATTTATTAACTTTCTTTTTTGTCAAGTGTCAATTATTTATTACTCATTATACTGGTTCAATGCCTCATTTTGCGTTCTGTTTTCCTTGATATCTTATAATTTATTGAGAGATGCAAGGTGTTTTAGAAGAGAAAAAGGTCTTAAAAGGACAAAAACTCAAAAAACATACCTAGAAAAATGGACTGCTTTAATCAATAAAACAACGAATAACAGGAAACAAAACAAAAGTAAATAGAGAATTAGTATCTGGTGTTTCCACCCCTTCCGCGAATGACCTCCCGACATCTTTGGTTCATACTTAAAACCAAAGTTCTGATTAGGTTCTGATCTAGGCCATTCCATAATTCGACTAGGCGTCCTTCCAATTCTTGTAAATTTTGGGGTTGTCGTCCCTCACTTCGTAACCGCCGACCGATAAAATCCCAAACATGTTCAATGGGGTTAAGGTCGGGGCTACGGGCTGGCCAGTCTATGTGATCAATTCCTACTTCTTCAAGATAATTTCTCACGATAAGACTCGTGTGGGGACGCACATTGTCTTGCATAAGTAAAAAATTGGGTCCTATATAGGGGGCATAAGGCAAAACATGTGCTTCAAGAATGTCTGTGATGTATCTGTCAGAATTGAGATTTCCATTCACAGTTACCAAGTCCGTTCGCCCAGTCAAAGATATTCCGCCCCACACCATGACGGATCCACCTCCATATAAAGTTGTGTGCAAAAAATTGCATTGACTGTATCGCTCATCGGGTCTTCGGTAGACGCGATTACGTCTGTCACAATTATACAAACTGAACCTTGACTCATCAGTCCAAAGAATACGTTCCCAATCTGCTTCCATCCAATTAACATGCTCATTGGCAAAATTCAATCTGGCTCTTCGATGATCTACTGTTAATGCGGGTCCTCGAGCAGCAATCCTGGGTCTTAAATTTGCCTCCCTCAGTCGTCGGCGTACAGTTTGAACGCATATGAGTGGACCACATGCGTCTTGAAGCTCACATGAGTGGACCACATGCTCTTAAATGTGTTGCAGTTATAAATCGTTGTCTTACAGCATTTATCTTAAAAAGCGATCCTGGATAGCAGAGGTAACGCGAGATCTACCTTGACCGGGCCGTCTGGAATGTACTCCTGTTTCCGCGTACCTTTGAATTGCTCTCGCTATAGTTGTGTGAGACACTCCCAACCTTCCAGCTATGCGGTTGTAACTCCACCCTTCACCATGTAATGTAGCTGCCTCAACACATTCATCACGAGTTAAATTTCTGGTTTGGCTTTCCATTATTCACTAATTATTGCTGGACTGTCAACAAAAAACTAATGACACAGTTGTCAGTTTATGACGTGTAATCTTCGATTTCCATAACTTGCTAGCTGTTTGAGTTGTCCGATAAATGCATTTCATGTGAATAAAAGCATATGGTGTTTCAAAACGGTGTATTTCATGAAGTAACAGAGATAAACAAATGAATAAAAAAAGAAAATGTAGAAAAAACATGAGGCTTCAAATTGGCTATAATTGCAATAACTTGCAATACCTTGTATAGCCCACAGGACGGTTTGAAATTTCGGAAAAAAACATAACATTTTTATAGCACCTGGTATAATATCAAAATCATTCGTGTTACCAAAACAACTAAGACAGTTATATTCCTAAGAGAAAAACCTACAATTTAAAAAAAAATCGACCAAAACGAACAAAAATTGTCGAAAATACATAACGTCAAATTTGAGTTAACTTTTTGGTTGTGCGTTCAATAAGTTGCGCAGTGTATTTCGAGAATTATTGTTGATCCCACTTTAGCACAAAACGTTCGATGGTATTAGGCATTAGGAATTAGCGGCTCCTTTTATCGATATAATGAGAATTTTCTGCTCGGGTTTTTATGTCTCATATTTCGATGTTACAAACAGTAGCTACAAATTTGAAAGAAATGTTGTATTTGAAAAGAACTATAATGGCCCTAATGATTGGTAGCCGTTACATTGGAAAAGTGAAAGCATTTCTAAATGTAAAAAATCGCGTTCAAGAAAAACATTAAGTGTCTAGGTATATTAAATAATATATTTATTTTATGTTAATTCTTTTGTACCTTTCAGTTTAATGCTTGTTTTGTGTGGAAAATTATATTTATATTTAATCCATGGGCGTTGGTGATCCGCCCCTAAAAAGATGATTAAAAAAGTCACACATAAGTTGTCGGATTGAAACCAATTGGAATTGATTAGTTACGTTTTGAGGAGAAAAAACAAACATTTTTTTAAAGTACTATATACTATGGCAGCTGGCAGCTATATTTTATTATATATCAAGAGGCATAAGCAATGCGTGTGTCTCTTGATGTTGCTTGACATGTTACTGATGTCTAGATATCTTTTTTGTTTTCTTGAAAAGTACAAATAGACCAGGGCGATAATTTTTGAAACAAAAAAAATACTAGGATGAAACCCATTGGAAAAGGAGGAGAATATAACAAAAATGAAAGGAAAAATAATTTACGTGGAAGGGGGTGAGTTTTTAAGGGTAAAAACGGTTTATCTCGATTTCCGGTAAAACTACAAGTCCTATGGAAAAAAGTTAAATGCCAAAGTTGTAGGTAATAAAAGGATCTATAACTTTTGTATTTACACTTTTTTCATATAACCTCAAAATTTATGTGAAAAATTGAAATAACCAAGTTTTTGATTTTTAATTTTTTTTAAAAAAAAATTTTAAAGAATTTTGGTGAAAACTTACACCTTTCTATGTTCCAAACATACTGTTTTTTTTATTTAATATATTAATTTTTTCACCTTATTTTGTCTTAATATCGAAAAAGCACCCTGATTTTCAATCGAAAATTCTCGGTTCAAAATATCTGCTTTTTTAAAAAAGTCGGTGGGCTTTTTGTTTGTTGAAATCTCTACTTTCTGATGGTGTAAAAAAATTATAAAATACTGTGGCAAATGTTCTCAGAAAATGCAAAGAAACGAACAATACTCGAATCTGAAATTTTTTTTTCATTATGGACAATTTTGAGCTATTTATTAAAATTTACACTGTAATTACACGAAAAACTTAAGATTCCATGTTACATTGATAAACAAAAAATTTACAAATCTATAAAACATAATGATTGCAAAAAACATGCGAAAATAGTTGCTCTAAATATTAAAGATAGGATTTAAATTTTAATAAATAGATCAAAATTGTACATAATGATTAAACAAAAAATTCGGATTATTCCTTTTTCATCCTATCATTATATTTTTGTCACTTTTTACCAGCAGGATATAAAAGAAGCGATTTTCTAATAAACCGGACATATCCGGACATCTGGTCACCCTACCGATTCAATAACTTACATTATCATGTAGATATATTTTAATATTTGCAATACCGTTAATCTAGGACCTACGATTATCCCTAGAGTAACCTATGGTTTACAAGGTCGAGCTCTATTAAGCGGATCGATTAAATCCCGCATAAAGGGCACCATCTAGGAATATTTGTAATATCTCGACATAGTTCCCCGCATCTATGCCAAGAATGCTAGCGATCTAAGCTTCTTCGACAACTACATCTTCAAGCTCAGGCAATGTATAACGATACTAAGCCTAAATATTTGTTTGACTATACAGGGTGATTTAAAAATGTGCAGCTGATACGTACATAAAAGGTAAGATATATTGTCGTCTTTCATTATTATGAAAATTACATCCTCAAGATTTATTTCTTATACTGTTATTCAGTAGATTTACTGGAAAAATGGTTCCATTTATTTAATAAGCACTGATTTATAGAGTTGAGGAGGTTATGAAATTATTCATAATATATTAGTCCATAACGCTATTCTCTACTTGTTGATCTAAAATTGTATCACTACATTTACACACTATTTACGTAAATAATTTTTTGTAAAGCCATATCGTAAAATGACAATTATTTGATAGTTTCAATGAATCAAAACAATGTCATTATTGACTTGTGAAATATATAGAAAAGTGTGTGAAATAATAGTAGTTAATAATTATATAAGGGGATTAACAAGTCTTTAATCCATGAGAAAAAATGGACACTCGAGGCTCAGCCCCAGAGTTATATTTTTTCGAGTGAATTAAAGGCTGTTAATTCCCGAATGTAATTCAACGTTGTATCCACGTTATGTATTAATTACGAGTGATGATAGCAGGTGAAAAATTTTGGTTTTGAAAAACGTGATATATGACAAATATAAATATCTTTTACATACTATAAAATCGAAGTGTGGTATTATGAATTTTAGTCCACTACTGTATTAAACCGACGCATTAAACCTTCATAATATAGTAGTCGTGGATAATAGTTATTTATTGCATAGGTGTCTTAGATAGCGTTTTATCCACGCAAGAAAGTTTAATCTCGAGAACGAAGTTCGAGAGTTGAATTTCCTTGAGTGGATGAAACGCGACTAAAACACGAATGCTATACAACGGTTTATCCACAATCAGGGTCATTTATAATTTAAGTGATTTAATCAAAAAATGATTTGACATTTCTCTCTGACAGCTTCTGTGACAGTCCGTCACTTTCATAGCTTGTCCGGTCTAAATAACCTACTATGAAATGAACATTACAAAACCAGTTGCATAGTAATATTTTACACCAGTAATATTTTACTTTTCGTAACTGGTTGTGAAAAGTAAGACGTTTCCTAACGTCAAAGGGTTTTGAAAAGTGCCACTTTATATGTCAAAATTAGAAAAAATTCTTTTATCGTAGTTGTTGTCACTCCAATAATTCGCAATAGCGACGCGCATTTCTTCAAGATCTTTCCACTGAAATGGTTTTCGTGGACTCAGACAAATACTTCATGTCATACAAATACTTGTGTCACTTTTCTGTTTACTTCAAGCAAAACAGCTCCTATCGCGTGTGTTCTTCAAACATCCCAAACTGAAGCGAATCATACTTTAGCTGTTGGGTCCGCAACAGAAGCTATCGAGGTAGAAAACAAAAAGTGCCATCCAAACGTGTTCATGACTGATGACAGTGCATCCTAGCGCAATGCATCATCGGCCGTATTTCCTAGCTCCATTTTACTGCTGTGTACATTCCATCTTTTCCAAGCTTTATGGAGATGGCTCTAGCAAACTGACAATAACGTAAAAAAGGAGAACAGAACAAGAGTGATGGAAACGTTTAGGAATATTCTTTACGCTCCAACAATACAAAATACAATGTATAGTACAAAGTAACAAAGTATTATATACTCATCTAGAGAAATTGTGGATCCGTAGAAAAAAATGGTGTATTTCGTACAGAAATAATATAATAACAAGAGGTAAAAACACTAATAATTACACTGAAGCTTCAATTAAGAGTTTTAAAGACATGGTTTCTAAACTCTTGTATCGGAGACTTGTTATTTATATTATATTTAAAATCAGATCAAAGATGTTAATGTCAAAAGTTAGGTGTGACAGACACGAAAATTAAATCAATCAACTAAAACGTTTTCAGTGTTATTTAGCTAAGTTCCAACCGTTGTGGCTGGGGTAAGCGGGTAGCTTTCTGCTGGACGCGACACTTGTGCACTGACTGGTTGATTTTATTGTCAATGTCTTCGATACTATTATAAGCGAAAATAGTTGGAATTTGCAATTTCAAGAAGATCTAAACCCCAAATTGATTATAAAATGTGTTTTAAAGCATGATAAGTAAATATTATCTATCAAATGGACAAAACAATTTTCCATGTTGTATCTGAAAAAGACTCGAATTTATTTTATACAGTAAATGCTAACATTGCTTTTTGTGATTGTCCGTCAGGCACAGGTGGCAAATTCTGTAAACACCTATGCGCAGTAGAACAAAAATTTGGTACCTTATTTAAAACATATGCAGTTCTATGCGCTCATGATAGCATAGGTACAGTTAGCCAAATTAGATGTTAGACATTCAGCACTAGAAGAATTTTATAGAAATATGGATTTGAACGTAACTAATTTTGAAAACACATTTCAGTCAACTAATTCTGTTGCCGCAGGAAGAAAGTGAAAAGCGATTTAAAGAAGAAATTATAAAAATGCGCTGTGAATTTAATCGCACAACACGTAGACCTGAAGCCAATCAGAGCCCAGAAACTACTTTATCCATCATTAAGTTTCATGCACTAATGACTAAACTTCAACCCCCTTCTCAAATTTTAAACTTTTGGAAGCTAAAAGCAGAATATGCGATAAGAAAATATAGAAAAATTCTGGGGTTTTTAATTTACCTGAGATCTATTTACATCTCGGCTCACTTCTCTCTAATATCCTACCTAATTTTATTATGAAAAAGTAAAACCCCACCTCTAATTTAAATGCCAACGTTTAGATTTTTCACTTAAAAGGGCTGCCTCAGTTAAATGCCTCCTCAGCCCAAAAAATAACTTCAATCTAAAAAGATTTATCCTCTTCCTCTTGGTGACTTAAACATTCTATTTACCTCAAGTAAACTTGCAGGAATTATTTAACTTAAGTTACATGAAACAACTAAAAACATCGCTAAAAATACGTGTGATATTCTGCTTTCTTATTTTCAATAATTACGTAGATACTTACATAAGATCGTCCTGAATAAATTTTTAACTACACTCCCCGGCACAAAATTCCGTCACCCTAAAATTTTGCCCAATTTTGATGTTTTATAACTTTTTTATTTTTCATCTGATTTTCATAAATTTTTTACCAGTCTGTAGATCAGTTCATTGTGTGTCTTTTTAATTATTGTAATAAGTCATATTTTTCGTCCAGGCAATATTATACAGGGGTAAATCAAAGTGTTGTTTTTTGTCGTAAACTCAAAACACCCTGTGGAAAAATTGAGGCGAATAATTTTGTTTACAAACTGTTTGCTGCCATCTTAGACGTATTGTAAACATTTTGTTTTTTGATTCATCCCAGTATCTCATTTCTTCTGCGAGCAGCAAAATTTTAAATGAAACGCTGTTAATTTTATCATTTTTAATTAAAAAACATCGACGTTGGCTAAATACGCGGTTATTGTGACAGAATATTTGACAGTACAGTTAATTTAGTGTGTTGTCATCATGGTAACTACAGCAGACGTAGGTAGAATTGTTGCCTTAATAGAGGATGGCCGCAATAAGAGTTATGTCTCCCGTACTCTGGGAATTGCGCGGTCTACAGTTTGTGATGTTTGGAATAGGTATCTACAGACGGGAAACTTTATTAGGCGGCAAGGCTCTGGCAGAAGGAGAATGACCACTCAAGCTGATGATCACTTTGTCATTATGAGTTCTTTAAGAGATCGAAGAGCTACTGCTGTGTATCTAAAAAATGACTTGCAAATGGTACGTCGAGTAAGTGTAAGTGAAAGAACGATACGTAGAAGATTGTTAGAAGCAGGATTGCATTCACGAAGGCCAGCAGTATGTCCAAAATTGCTTCCTCGGCATCGACAACACCGACTGAGATTTGCAAGAGCGCATGCTGACTGGACTGTAGAACTGTGGGGACACGTACTATTCACAGATGAATCCAGGGTTTGTTTAAGGTCGCCGGATGGTCGTGAACGGGTATACAGACGTAGAAATGAAAGATATGCAGACTGCACCATATCGGAGCGACTGCAATATTACGGTGGTTCAGTCATGGTTTGGGCGGGTATTTCTACCGATGCACGTACTGACCTTGTATTTGTTGAAAATGGAGCACTAACCGCCCACCGTTACATTGAGGAAATCCTCCAAGAAATTGTTGTTCCATTTGCTCCTTTCATTGGGAACCAATTTACATTAATGCATGATAATGCTAGACCTCACGTTGCACGGGTAGTGAGCGAATATCTGGATGAGGTTGGACAAGATTGGACTGGCCCGCATGTAGCCCGGATCTCAACCCAATCGAACATCTTTGGGATGTTCTTAAAAGAGCACTCCGTCGCCGTCCTGTGCAACCACTAACCTTGCAAGACTTACGGCTGGCGCTGACAGAAGAATATCAGGCTATTCCTCAAGACAGAATAAGTAATCTTATTAATTCGATGCCACGAAGAATGCAAGCTGTCATTGCTGCGAGAGGAGGACATACACGTTATTAAAATTTGTCTTTGTTAATTAATTTTGTGATATACCTAGTGGATGTTTTTGTTAATAAAAATAAGCTTGAAATCAGCGTTTCATTTAAAATTTTGCTGCTCGCAGAAGAAATGAGATAATGGGATGAATCAAAAAACAAAATGTTTACAATACGTCTAAGATGGCAGCAAACAGTTTGTAAACAAAATTATTCGCCTCAATTTTTCCACAGGGTGTTTTGAGTTTACGACAAAAAACAACACTTTGATTTACCCCTGTATAATATTGCCTGGACGAAAAATATGACTTATTACAATAATTAAAAAGACACACAATGAACTGATCTACAGACTGGTAAAAAATTTATGAAAATCAGATGAAAAATAAAAAAATTATAAAACATCAAAATTGGGCAAAATTTTAGGGTGACGGAATTTTGTGCCGGGGAGTGTATTATAATAGTTCTGTAAATTCAATTTCGTTATCGTCGATTATGATGCTGAATACTTCTAGACTAGCCGAAATCGTGACACTTACCACGTGCGTGTGATTACTATCTCCGTCTCTAGGCCGAAGTCCCAACTGGTTATAGTGATGGAGAGTAGAGAGACTTCCATAAGGGTCTGTAAGGTAATCCAGATGTTGTTGCGGTGGCGGACTAGGCGGATGGTGAAAGGGCGGCGGAAAATATGGCGGTTGAAAATCAGGTTGTGGTAATTGGTGTTGCATCGCTGCTGAGTGATGTAGTCCTCCAGAACTTCTATGGTGCGCGCTAGACCCACCTGCGCTATATCCCGGAGAACTACTGCTCATTGTTAGGGACCCATGGCCGGTGGCTGTAAGACGTTCCTGAAAATAAAATGCCCAATATAGCACAAACAGGTACGCGTTTTGTGTTTTCTTCACTTAAGCAATTACTAAACTTTAAAAATTTTAATGGGCCAACCATTTTTCAAACCTCGATTAAACACAGTGTTTATTTGATTTTTATAAATACTTATTTTTTCTTTAAAAGGCCGATATTTCTAGTTCTAAAATGTTGCCACGTGACGTTACTCGTATATACAATGATATATAATTAAAATACTAGATAATTAGCTGCGTTGCTGAATTAATTTTAATCTCGATATTTTGTCCGTTTTTCCTCCTCTTTCAAGACAATGTTCTTTTCGGCCGGAGCCGAAAACTCTATAACGAACATCGTCTTGAGTTGGTGGTCGAGGAGGACTATGTCAGGCTTGTTGGCTTGTATCCGCCTGACGGTGGGGAATGAATAGTTCCAGTATAACCGGGACCTCTCATTCCCCACAACCGACTCAATATCCCCCGGAGCATAGGGCAACACCGGTGTCTGATCTATACCATACGAGTGCCGTAGGTGGTAATACAGCACTTGTAGTGCCGCGTTATGTCGATGGATATAGACAGAGACCGCATATGCTGGACAAGCTGACAGCAAATGCATTATGATCTCTGGGGCCCGATGACATGCTTTGCAGCTGACGTCAGGCACTTCTATACCCATCACGCGGCTTCGGTAGACCAGGGTGTTTTATACACCACCTTGGCAAGCTAATATAAAACCTTCGGTCTCTGACTTCTGCCCAGCTGACCTCAAAAAGCTAAAGGTCAGCTTTTGGGATAAGTCTAAGTCTTCTATATTTCTATAGTAGACTCCGTGCAATGGCTTATCCCTGTGCTGCTGAAAACGAAGTGTATTTCCAGCAGCCCGAAGGTGGGCTTTCAACCGAGCAGGGTCCAACTCGATGACAGAGTTTGGATTATTCTGCTTGGTGTCGAAGTTGAGACCTAGGCTATTAGCTGCTCTTTATGCTGCCCTATATATAAAAGCTCCTACGCCAGCTCCTTCATGGTCTTTGACCATGAAGGAGCGGTAGGGGATCCGAACTCCTGATAATTTTACAGGCTGTGTCCAGAGTTACTCTGTTGTGGAGACACTCCTATCCCAAGAGTCCACGGCCTCCCTGTTGTCGTGGGAGATATAACCGCGGAACGGACGATCTCGGATGCAAACTCCGACAGAGATGCATCATTTTGCAAAAAATTATTATCACTATTATTATTATTATTATTGTTATTATTATTATTAATTTTTTTGGGGCTGGACTCGTAACTGGTCTAGAAAGTCCCGCCAGCCTCGTTACTCAACGACCACTTCCATGGAGAGCAGGCCGGCCGGGATGATTCTCAATTCTGAGAGATTGCCGGACAGAGAATAACACGGGTATAGCCTGCGGAGTTCGAAGAGTAAATGTCGATATTTTGTCATTTTCTGCAATTCATATAAAAGTACCTTAAACATGATTTTCACTAGTGTATCGTACCATATCTTTTCTCATTCATGTATTAAAAGCAATTTTTTATTGTGATGACTTTTCACATGCAAACGAAAATTATCATTTTTAATATATGGATGAGAAAAATATTCTTATGTAAATATAAAATGCGAAAATATAAACATTCTTCATTTGTGACCAGCGCATCCACCATTATTATTTCAATCTGAATATAGACATAGCATCTCGAGGGCCATACAGAGGGCGAGGCCGACTGCCTTGCCAAACCACACATCCTTACCTTAGCTGGCGGAGCTGATAGCTGATCTACAATGCTCATCCTACCATACCAACCTGAATGCCGCCCAGCCGGGCTCTAGCAGGCTCGGCGAGAGGCAGGAAGGATCCCTCAAACACACGACACCCCCGGGGATGATACAAACCGATGAAGAAAGTCAAGAACGCCAGAAGCAAGGCTCTGCCGGCGGGGCCCATCAGCCAGGACCGGAGGAGGCTGCGTAACTTCATGTGGCACCTACTCCTTACGAGGCGGGCTTGGTCTATATAGATATTAGGGGTAAAGACCGATCATACCGCTCGGCCCCCTCCTATCGCGGTCATACCTTTAGCCAATAATATTGGCGCCCGCTGGTATATGAATGCGGGTAGGCTAAAGTAAAGCGCGCTTCAACCGATAAACTTGCTATGCTATGACGCTACTAAGTGACATCTATTATAAATTGAATATAAACGCTATATACTTAACAATTAGAACTAAAACAGTGTGCATCGAAGTTCTTTACCTTTTCGGCAAATCAATGCAGTAATTTTCCCACTGGTAAGTTTGTATTACGAATATTTTTCGATGTATTACGAATAGGTTCAATGTCAATAATACCCTATATATACCTATAGTAATAAGGAAATAATTCATTGCGGAGAGCCGTCAAACTTCTATAGCCGCGCGCGCGACTGTATCAAGTAATATATGGTCATTTAAAAAATATATTTTTCGTTGTAATATTAATTATTGTAATTTGTAATGTGTATATGCTCGTGTTAACGTTAACTTATATAAAACAATAGGTAATCTTACCCAACCATAGGCGATGCCAATGGGAATTGATTCGAACTGAATTTACAGAAGTCTCTTGAAACCAGTCGTCGTGCGTCGATAGAGCCGAGAGCTAAAGACCACCCATAGACGATGTCAAATACGAACTTAATTTGCAGAAGAAATCAGTCGTGGCCAACGCTAAGGTGCAGTTACTTGTCGATAGGTGGCCCTGGTAGCGCTACGGCTACACGCATCATAAAGGGCTGGGAATTTTAGTATTTAGTAGTTAAATACCGGGTATTTATCCCGGCATTTAACTACCGATGACATATCCACCGGATATGTCATCAGTAACTACCTGATTGTCATTGGTAACCTGCTAGTTCGACTCTTTACGTGATATTTACATTAACCATTAACCTGATATAAGTATGACATTATATCACTGACTATTTAACTCATCTTAAAATTTTCACATAATATGACATTACAAACAAAAGACAGCTTGTATTATTACGAAAGCACCAGCTCTCTTTCATTCTGATTGGTCTACCAGCTTTGTGTTTTCAACGACGTAACCATGGACACGGATGACAATGCAAAAATTTGACAGTCAAAAATAATGACGTCAAAATGAATCGTTTCCGTACTACTTCTTGAGTGGATAAAACGCGACTAAAACACGAATGCTATACGACGTTTTATCCACGAGCAGGGTCATTTATAATCATATTTAATCAAAAAATTATTTGACATTTCTCTCTGACAACTGACAGCTTCTGTGACTTAGAACTTGTACAACTTCTAAGTGGTTCGTTTCCGTATGTATGTCCAGATATAGCACTGGTACGTGTATCTTCCTTCTTATTCGTCTATTTGCTTATTTCTCTATGTAATGAAATGCTACAAACCCAAGATTACTTTTCACAAAATATATATATATATATATATATATATATATATATATATATATATATATATATATATATATATATATATATATATTATATATTTTATATATATATATATATATATATATATATATATATATATATAGTATATATATATATATATATATATATATATATATATATATATATATATATATATATATATATATATATATATATATATATATATATATTATATATTTTATATATATATATATATATATATATAGTATATATATATATATATATATATATATATATATATATATATATATATAGTATATATATATATATATATATATATATATATATATATATATATATATATATATATATATATATATATATATATATATATATATATATATATATATATATATATATATATATATATATATATATATATATATATATATATATTTTGTGAAAAGTAATCTTGAGTTGGTAGCATTTCATTACATAGAAATAAGCAAATAGACGAATAAGAAGGAAAACACACTTACCAGTGCTATATCTGGACACACATACGGAAATGAAGCATTATACACACGAAAACGAACCACTTAGAAGTTGTACAAGTTCTTTCACCTTTCTTGAGGATCTTCAGAGCAGTATACGATTTATATAATACATATATAATAATTTATATATAATATATATAATATACTATGAAATAAATCGTATACTGCTCTGAAGATCCTCAAGAAAGGTGAAAGAACTTGTACAACTTCTAAGTGGTTCGTTTTCGTGTGTATAATGGTTCATTTCCGTATGTGTGTCCAGATATAGCACTGGTAAGTGTGTTTTCCTTCTTATTCGTCTATTTGCTTATTTCTATGTAATGAAATGCTACCAACCCAAGATTACTTTTCACAAAATAAATAAAATAGCAAAGAATTTCAAAGCTAATATATATATATATATATATATATATATATATATATATATATATATATATATATATATATATATATATATATATATATATATATATATATATATATATATATATATCCCCACAAATTTTCCTATCCACCTTTGGCATTTCTAATTCTATTATTTGAAATAAAAATTCTCATATTAACAATGGCCCAAAATTCGACAACACAAATTTTATAAACTTAGTAAGACTGGAAATTAATTTCTTAAATGGCCCTTTTGTGCAAAATGTTTTTCCTGGGTTTGTGTAGGTACCTTGTGTAGGTTGTGTAGGATTGTGTATGATACCTTGGCAAGTTCAGAACCTGTCTGATATACCAGCCTATTTGATTCTGTTTGAAAAATGTATTTAAATACTTTTGAGATTGTAATATTTAGGACGTTGAAGTATTTAAATACTGCCGGAAAAGCATTTAAATACTCCAGTTATTTAAATAGTTTAAGTATTTGAATACTTCTAGGACAATTTGCACAAATACCAAGTAGTAAATATTTCAAAGAGAGTATTTGTAAGTATCACTATAAAACTTTAATATTTAAAGTAGTATATTTAGTAAATAATAGTAGTAAAGTATTTAAATATTTAAATACTCGATATTTAAATATTTTTTAGTATTAAAATACATTTGAATATTTGTAAATACAAATAATGCGCAGCTCTGACTAGGTCTCTAATCTACTATTCTATTCGTAAAGATGATAAATAATTCAAATATGATGTTTTATGCATTCAAAAATTACATATGATATAAAGATGATTTTTAATTTATTTTTTGCTGCCAATCTTGAATACGGCCCTGCGTCATGTCATGGATCGTAAGGTGCTAAAATCACCAGATACTATATTATTAAAGCAAATATACTTTTTACGGCTATCTAATTGCCGGCATATTAGGATTCCAGATAAAAACACGACATTCTGGAATAAAGTAACCGAATTGTCGATTATGTTTGTCAATTATTATATTTTCTTGTTACATTTAAACATCTCATTTTACTTTAAGAACTTTACTGCTACTTTTTAAGAACTGTCGCTTATTAATAGAGGATAAAGGCGACTGATTATACCTGATTACAATGTCGGAACGGGGCGTAAGTAATTAAATCCTTGATTTTAGTAGTTTGAGAACACGATTAAATGTTTTTTTAATTGGCATGAATTATAACGCGAAACAGTGTTGTAATTGATATAGCAGATCGTGCAGTCACACTAACAAGTCGAAATTACAAATATAAACAACCAAAATCATAGACGCATACCAATTATTCCATATATCGAAGAAGAAACCAATATTGATACAGTATTACTCCAAAACCTAAACATGGAAAAGCAATTAGACAAATTGCACCGCGTTATAATATTAACAAAAATTCGATTTTGATATTTTGCAAAAGTGGAGAATAAACTACTAGATAAAAGAAGAAAAATACTAGAAACTACTAGAAAAATACTAGAAATCCTAGATCAGATGACAAGGGATAAATTAACAAGAAAATATTATTTCCTTATTGCAACGTTTCTATTTATAATAACTTCTAGTCTCTTTGGATTAGCACTAAATAACTTTATGCAGTAATCATTATTAATAATATTTTCCCCTGCATTATTTACTACTTCCAGTAATTCTTGGGCATTCTATTCTGTGGTTTCACATTTCGTTTTTGATACTTCTTACAAGTAGGGTCACGAGTAGTGTTAAGATCTGGACTATGTCCAGTTAAGAACATTAATGTTGTTATTTTCAATCCAATTAGTTACCTACGGTATAAGCAGTATGGACGGAACAATTATCTTGTTGAAAGATGAACTCATTATAGGCAATAATTTTGACACAGAACGGAGCATAATGTTGTCTAAAATCCTAATATAATACGTTTTACTATTAAATCGCATTAAAAATTCAAGCGCAAATCCTAATCGAGCTTCTTTATGTTCATTTATAAGTATTTCCGTATTGCTGGATGACAGCGTTGCGTCGCTCCGATTCTTTTACACGCCGGCGCGACGGCCAGTCCTGCTCGATCCAGGAAAATTCGTTTCTTCAGCGGCCTCAATAACTGAGTAAATGGATTTTCTACTATGTATTTACCAATTGGATATTGTTTTATGGAGTAATGGTGTTACTTCACTGGATATAATCTGTAATTATTTTTTTATTGAGTATATGTACCTAATTTACAAATACATTATTTTCTGAAAATGTCTGTTTCCTGATAGTGTAGCTAATCTAATAAACAGATGGTATATGGCAAAAGAAAGGATGAAGCATTTTTTGAAAATGAGAACTTGCTTTATCAAGTGTAAAAGATTGATTTAGGAAAATGGATGTGTCTGAAAACATAAATCAGTGATGACAGTGGTAAAAAGGAATCCACAACAGACAGGTTCCCAAGAAAATGACGAAAATTTATTGGTAAAACCACAGAAATTGCTAAAAAAAACAGAAAAGCGAAATGTTAAAACAAGATACGAAACAACCGTTGACGTAAAAGATGCGAAATGAGCACATTACATAAATGAGAGTGATAGTATTAGTAGTAGAATAAATATGGTTTCAAACTGAATAACTTTTAATAGTTTCGGGGAAAAACGTTTTCACTGGCCAAAACTAAGAAAAGACAGAAAAAATACGAAACAGAGAAACAGGAAATCCATTTGCTTTAACATCAAATAAATGAAAAGAATATTATTTAGAAAAAGAGAAGGAATGAAAGTAAGGAGAATCAGATTCAAGAAATGAAAGCGGCTAAAGCAATTAAAAAAAACTAGCGATGGAAGAAATAGAAAAAAGGATAATTAAAAAAATACCAAATCACGTAAAAGTAACCTAGAGGCAAAAAATAATGAGTGACAGAAAGGAACGAACATGCTACAGCAAATTTAGGGACAGAAGTGACAGAGAGAGATAATTCACACACTCTGGAGCTAAGAATGATTTAATATCGGGATAATACACTGACAATTACGGTGAATTTCAGATTACCACCATGGAAAGAACATTAAAGGAAAACTGGAAATGCCCAGAGAAACCGTAACAAATTTGGTATAAAATAAGATTTAAAAATACTGTCTATAGTTAAACTGGAATGGACGTCAATATACAACGTTCCAGTTTGGTAAGTATCCCATTGTATATTTTGTATCCATTGTATGTCCACTGGATATACATTGGACAGGTGTTTGTCTGAGAAATATTTATTCTATGGTTATAATAGTATAAACTTTATATTCGATAATTATACTTTAGTTTCATCTTGGACAATGTCAAAACAATGTTTAACGTCCTGAAAAATCCGAAAGTTTTGAAACTTCGCATAAGAATGAATATACCGAAAGTCCTCATGAATATGAGTCGAGCTCTAGCGGCAATTACCGAAAATAGGGCACTTTCTTTACTTTTTCGTTAATATCTCGAGAACCGTTGGTCAGAGGCAAAACTTGATTATATACATATTTAAGGCTTATCTTAAGTCTTATCTTAACTATAATATACACTCCCCGGCACAAAATTCCGTCACCCTAAAATGTTGCCCAATTTTGATGTTTTATAACTTTTTTATTTTTCATCTGATTTTCATAAATTTTTTACCAGTCTGTAGATCAGTTCATTGTGTGTCTTTTTAATTATTGTAATAAGTCATATTTTTCGTCCAGGCAATATTATACAGGGGTAAATCAAAGTGTTGTTTTTTGTCGTAAACTCAAAACATCCTGTGGAAAAATTGAGGCGAATAATTTTGTTTACAAACTGTTTGCTGCCATCTTAGACGTATTGTAAACATTTTGTTTTTTGATTCATCCCATTATCTCATTTCTTCTGCGAGCAGCAAAATTTTAAATGAAACGCTGATTTCAAGCTTATTTTTATTAACAAAAACATCCACTAGATATATCACAAAATTAATTAACAAAGACAAATTTTAATAACGTGTATGTCCTCCTCTCGCAGCAATGACAGCTTGCATTCTTCGTGGCATCGAATTAATAAGATTACTTATTCTGTCTTGAGGAATAGCCTGATATTCTTCCGTCAGCGCCAGCCGTAAGTCTTGCAAGGTTAGTGGTTGCACAGGACGGCGACGGAGTGCTCTTTTAAGAACATCCCAAAGATGTTCGATTGGGTTGAGATCCGGGCTACATGCGGGCCAGTCCAATCTTGGAAGTCCATCCAGATATTCGCTCACTACCCGTGCAACGTGAGGTCTAGCATTATCATGCATTAATGTAAATTGGTTCCCAATGAAAGGAGCAAATGGAACAACAATTTCTTGGAGGATTTCCTCAATGTAACGGTGGGCGGTTACTCCATTTTCAACAAATACAAGGTCAGTACGTGCATCGGTAGAAATACCCGCCCAAACCATGACTGAACCACCGTAATATTGCAGTCGCTCAGATATGGTGCAGTCTGCATATCTTTCATTTCTACGTCTGTATACCCGTTCACGACCATCCGGCGACCTTAAACAAACCCTGGATTCATCTGTGAATAGTACGTTTCCCCACTGTTCTACAGTCCAGTCAGCATGCGCTCTTGCAAATCTCAGTCGGTGTTGTCGATGCCGAGGAAGCAATTTTGGACATACTGCTGGCCTTCGTGAATGCAATCCTGCTTCTAACAATCTTCTACGTATCGTTCTTTCACTTACACTTACTCGACGTACCATTTGCAAGTCATTTTTTAGATACACAGCAGTAGCTCTTCGATCTCTTAAAGAACTCATAATGACAAAGTGATCATCAGCTTGAGTGGTCATTCATCTTCTGCCAGAGCCTTGCCGCCTAATAAAGTTTCCCGTCTGTAGATACCTATTCCAAATATCACAAACTGTAGACCGCGCAATTCCCAGAGTACGGGAGACATAACTCTTATTGCGGCCATCCTCTATTAAGGCAACAATTCTACCTACGTCTGCTGTAGTTACCATGATGACAACACACTAAATTAACTGTACTGTCAAATATTCTGTCACAATAACCGCGTATTTAGCCAACGTCGATGTTTTTTAATTAAAAATGATAAAATTAACAGCGTTTCATTTAAAATTTTGCTGCTCGCAGAAGAAATGAGATAATGGGATGAATCAAAAAACAAAATGTTTACAATACGTCTAAGATGGCAGCAAACAGTTTGTAAACAAAATTATTCGCCTCAATTTTTCCACAGGGTGTTTTGAGTTTACGGACAAAAAACAACACTTTGATTTACCCCTTTATAATATTGCCTGGACGAAAAATATGACTTATTACAATAATTAAAAAGACACACAATGAACTGATCTACAGACTGGTAAAAAATTTATGAAAATCAGATGAAAAATAAAAAAGTTATAAAACATCAAAATTGGGCAAAATTTTAGGGTGACGGAATTTTGTGCCGGGGAGTGTATATTATAATTAAGGTTTGCAATTGCTGGCTTGAACATACTTTCCTTGCTACTTTGCCATGGCTTGGTTTCACTAATAATATGTGTTGTTCAGCCGGAGTTAAGGCCATGAGGAGAACAAGAAGATCTACATCGTCACCTACTAGTGCTACTTTGTCACAAGTGAAGGATTTCATGAGTGCTGTCCGGACGATCAATGTGTCATCATCACTGGATGCGTGTTCTGTTTGAACTCCATGGCTGATAAGGGCAATTATGAGGAATGAAATTAATCTCGATTTATTATCTCGCGTTGGAAAGAAAATGATCCGGTTTCACTGTTACTAGATACCGTTTTCCCTCCAAAGTTTATGTCTACTGTTCTCTTTGTTTGGTACCTTCGGCTCCGTTCAGCTCTTTTTGTACTGGATAAGGCGGCTGAACATAATAACCAGTTTGATAACCATCAAACACCACCAAACAACATTGTACCGCCCTACTGTGTTTTTTCACAAAATGCTCTTTTAGCGCCTATAACCAACAACCTCTACCTCTAATACAAGGACAAAGTGCTGCCTCGTGACGTCACCATCCGGAGGCCTACGAGATACTTATGTTATTACGGGCTTTATGTAGTTATTTAGGTAGGTATGTCTGAAATCGTTTTAATGTAGTTTTGGAGATCAATAAAAAGATCAAACTAAACAAAGATATTACGGCATAAATCTATCGGAGTCTATGAAAAACACAGGTAAAGAATAATTTAAATGGTTAACTGTTAACTATTGACATGAGGACTAATTGTATATAAAATTGAACAACAAATCATAGTGGTAATGGAATATCTATAACGTTCTTTTGATAATGTTCGCAATTTAAGTTGATTAGAAATAAATTCAATCCCTAGTGAAACATTTTCGTCCTCTATTTTTAAGTTTTTAAGTACATTGGACATAATTCTAATTTGTTTACATGCTAAATACAGTACAACATATAGGCAGCGAAGGGTCGCACTGGAACACATTCTGGCATCGCCGCTTCGACCGACCTAGACAAGCCTGTTAAATTAGCTTAGAGAGTATATTAGCCTCCATCTGGGTTAAGCCCCCAGAGCGTGACGTCACCATGATATTTAAAGTAAGCACTTTGTCCTTATTAGTGGGGTTATTGCTACAACTCGGAAACCATTCGAAATACGAGAAAAATGTATATAATAATTGGTAGCAAATGATAAGCCTTAATTATATATATGGTCAACTTTTGCCTCCGACCAACGGTTCTCGAGATATTAACGAAAAACCAAAGAAAGTGCCCCATTTTCGCTAATTTCCGCTAGAGCTCGCCACATATTCGTGAGGACTTTCGGTGTATTCATTCTTAGGTACCTTTAAATAAGTATGCGAAGTTTAAAAAAATTCGGATTTTTCAGGTGGGTCATTTTTTGACTGGAGTACAAGTCCCATATCGTTGTCACCTGGTCTAATGGACAATAAATTTACAGGTATTTTTGTATTTCTTGCAGATAATTTGTTTTTAAATTTCCTGTGCGACTCTCACTATTTTAGTTTTTGCTAAACAAATGTTGAACTATTTTTTCAGATTTAATTAGAAAAGTTTCGCTGCCCCATTAATAATAATCTAGTGACGCCAATGGACGCACTTGTTGGTAGATAAATATATTACATACGTATCATAGAACTGTAAAAAATATACAATATAGTGTATAGAGAAACATTAGGTTAATTATTTGTATTCGCTATATCCTTGTATTGTCTCTTCTATTGACTATAAAATGAGAGAGAAAGGGATAATTTATAGGTCATTCTGATTTTATTGCTCCAAAATTTATAATTGCATTTTAGCTTACAGAATAAGCAACATCCAACCAATATTCGTTAAAACAGTTATATTTGACTTGTATGGTTCGGATGAGACAATCACTCATTATGTTTACAAGAAAGGACATTGCGAGAGTTCTCCGATGATGTGGGGCCCTCGGGGACCGTGATCTGGGCGTGCACTTGCCTGACGGCATTCCACAGTGCTCGGGGCAACTTACCTATACCTCTGGCATGATGATAGAATTTCCTTGAGTATTAAAAATTCGAGCCGTGCAACTTTAATAAATTAATTTGGGTCACCGAATTCATGCCTCAAATTGCGAACTATTAAATTTGATTTATAATGTAATTATTATTAGGCATTAATGATCGCACTGATTTTGGAACTTAATTCTACTAGGAATTTGCTACGCCCAAATATAATGCCCATTTATCACGCGCTGCAAGAATTATGCGATGTGAAAATTAATTGCAAACCTGAACGAACACACGGGGATAAATTAATTCTTGTTTCGTAATTCTACAAACTTGTGTCAATCTTAAGAGACTTACCCTGTACATATAGAAGAAAAAAAATAAAACAAAATAATATTTTCAGGGTCGTTTGTTTATTGGGTGGTATTCAAGATATAAAAAATTCCCACCGCCCGCGCCCAGGGATGTGCTTTAGGGTAAATGTGCTTTAGGGTAAAGTAGCCTAAGAGTACGCAACCACTATATTTAATAATAAAAATGTATAGGTAAAACACGTGTTGACATCTATTATCAAACTTACTAGGTATACAAGACGCCATCTGTTTGGTTGACCTTCAACCAGCAGTTTCACTTCTCACTAATTTTTATAAGTTTTGGGGTGTTTAAATCTTTGCACTGATAAGTAAGCAACACAGTGTCTTTCTAAGTGTCTTGTAGGAAAAAAAGCACGTTTTCTACCCATATCAACGTATTTTCTTCCTATTATTTGCAACAGCTTCATATGTTTTAGGTCAGATTTCTCGGATGTATTCATTTCTTAAGAGTACGCAAGCATTTATTCCTAAGAGTGCGCACTGCGTACTCTTGAGAAATATTGCCACGTGTTTTTTTTGTAATACTTTAATAGGTAGGAAAATAAAATGAGCAATTATTACAAAAGGAAGTCTAATAGGAACCTAATTTTTACTTACAGTTACTTATTTTTACTTACAGCGTTAATACACAAAAAACAAATACGAATAGATATAGAAAATGGCAAATCTAAGAGACTAGCCAGAGAATTGAACAATAATGAGGCGACTCTCCGAAAACGTTTAAAATTTGGAACAATACCAGAATAACCGGGAAGGTTTAAAAGCGTTTTTGGTCGAGAAATTGAAGCGCAGTTAGCGGAATATGTAAGGGAAATGGAGCAAAGGTTTTATGGGCTCACTAACAAAGACCCTCGGCGGTTTGCATTTGAATACGCGACCAATAACAAGCTTGCCCATCCCTTTAATTCCAATAAAAAAACTGCCGGCGACAAATGGCTAAGAAACTTTTGCATAAGACAAAAAATGAGTCTACATCGCGCGTCGGCCAGAAAAATGCTCTATGGGGAGAATCATGGGATTTAATCGGCCACAAGTTGAAACATTTAAAAACCTAAAATTCTTGTATGAAAAATACAACTTTCTTCCAAGCCGTGTTTTTAATATGGACGAGGCCGGCTTGAGCACGGTGCTAAATAAATTACCCAAAATTATTACCAAAAAAAGGAACTGGTAAAGGGAGTTAAATACTAAAGGCTAAAGCAACAAACCTGTTGCTTCAGCGCCGGCAGAGATTATATACCTCCTGCATTAATTTTTCCCAGAAAGAGAGTACGAGAAGACCTTTACAAAGATGCGCCTAGTGGAACCCTAAAAATGGTATCGGAGTCGGGATTTATTAATTCTGATCTATTTTTTGTATGGTTTCAACATTTTAAAAAGCATGCTAAGCCCAGTCAAGAAGAACCCATCCTGTTGTTGTTTGATAATCACGTTTCCTATCGCACTCTTAACGTAGTGAACTACTGTCGTGATAATTATATAGGTACGCCTCTTGTCACTTCTTCCCCGTTCCAGTCATCGCCTCCAATCCCTGGACAAAGGATTTTTTTTGCCCACAAGTCTTCCTATTCTCAGTTTTGTGACAATTTGCTTGTTTCTAATCTGGGAAAGGTTATAACGCAGTCGGAAGTATCCGGGTTGTTTCTTATGGCCTATTATAAGGTTGCCAGTATAGAAAAGGCAATAAATTCATTTTCATCCACTGGAATTTATCCCTACAATTCGGATATTCTTGGGGACGAAGATTTTGCTCCTTCGGCTGTAAGTGATAGGACAAATGAAGAATATGAGACACTCCTGGACTAAGAAAATGAACCGCCAGTTAATAAAGCAGACAAAGAAGTGCCTGTTGGTTCTCCTGCAAAAGATTTGGCCGTAGCCTTCAGTGATGTACCAATTAATGATGGATCATCAAAGAACAACATAATAACCGAAATAATTGATCAAACACTTAGTGTTCCGGCAGCAATTGAGATTATTGAAAAACGCGTCACAGTCATCATGGACCTTAAAACCATTTTACAAGAACGACGATGAAGAAGACACAGAGCTTCTTCAGCAAGAACCACTGAAGATGAAGATGCCATTGACGAAGAACCCATGCCAGGACCCTCACGTGAATTCAGAGAAAGTTGGGAGTTTGATGTTGAGAAGTAATTGAGAGTAGGAACAATGAGAATTATTGAAATCTAATAAAAGTACCTACAATATATATGTTACTTTTTATCATCTTTAAAATACAATTTTCCATTTTTCAAGTAACATGATTTCGCCTGCGGTTAATAATCCGCAACACATATGTATATATACATGGTGTTACGCGCTTGGTTGGACAAACGGGGAAGAGAAAGAGGTGGGACTGTCTGCTGCTTACTCAGCCCCAATAATTTGTCTTTGGCTTTATGGTTTTGGAGAAAATATATTTCTATTTTTAGAGAATATACCGAAATTCATTGCACATGTTATTTTATTCTTATCTTGACTGTCATGTAGCTAGCGTTTTGTGGTACTTGGGTTACTCAAGGCATGAGTCTATCGTGAAATATCCATCAACCATGCTCATACAATCCATCCAATCTGCAAGTGATAGGTACAGATAACAGCATTGAGTAGAAATCAATATTATTACTGTTAGTCGTTACAAGTTTTTTTGTTTTATAGTTAAGAATTTTGTAAACAAAAATATTTTCTTTAGACCCTGTAGGTCCTGTAGGTGTTAAGGCCATGTCCTGTCCAAGATCTAAAACTTTGGATGATCATAAATCCTGGAAAGCAATCCTGGAATGTGGGTTTTGCGACTGGGCAGCTTAATTAGTAGGACTAGATCTGGAATCCACAAAAATGTTTCTTTGTTGCAGTCTTGTATGAAAACCATGAAGAAACAGATGACGAATATGACATAGATAAATCTAGGCCCCCAGCTTCAGTTAAAGCGGAGAAGAATAATTTAAACTTATCGCTCAGATGTGTTATAAGATTTATTAGTGTTTCTGTTCTTTTATCAATTTTTTTATTAGTTTTCAAAGTCTATATTTTTTAAATATGGAGAGGTGTTCTTAATTTTCCACTTGCCTAAAAATAGGTGAGGAAAAGTTGGGGGTTGAGGGTTGGGGGACTTTCAGATGCTGAAAAATAAGAAATATTAAAGGAGGGGGGGGGGGTTAAAACAAAAGATAAAGGAGGTGAAAGGAGAGCGAACGTAAAGGACGCGAGTTGTTAAACGAAGTGCGTTACGCGGCGTATGATACCCTGAATCGCCAACAAGGTTTTGTAGCAATTCATTACATAGAGAAAAAAGCAAATAGATGAATAATGAGGAAGACACACTTACCAGTTGTATATATATATATACAGATATACAACTGGTAAGTCTACCTTCCTTATTATTTTTCAAATGGTGAATGGATCTATGATACCTACTATTATACGTTATGAGATTGAACCTCAAAATCTTTTAAATTATAGAATCTAAATTATGTCCTGAAATGTTTAAGATAATAATAATAATGAAGAAGTTGTATATGGCTATTTTTATTGTGATGCAGAAAGAAGTATGAGCATATATGCAAATTATAATCCAAATAGAAGTATGAATATATATGCAAATTATAATGCAAATAGAGAAATGATATTTTTAACCTTATAGCTACCCTACGCAAACCTACGTAACTTATTCTCACAACATGGGACTTAGCCTCTGGAACAATATTTACTTAAATTAGAAATGTTTGAGATGGTTATTACCTTATGAAATTTCTATATTAATCCTTTTTATTTTTCGAACCACAACACTGATCACTATTTTCACTGCACTGGTTTTTTGACAATGATGCTGGATTCCGTTGCAGCCCTCTACCGGAACGCTGCCCTACTATCAGGAACGATGCTAACTTCTGCTACATGCCTATCATTTACCTGGATCTCCTCAAATTGTGAATCATCAGATTCTACACTTGCTGCCTTTTTATAAATTGAACTTCTTTTACATTTATTTCCTTTTCTTGGTCTGCTTACCAAACTGGTCAACAGCCTAGGGACGCTGCTGGGGACGCTACTCTTCTTACGTCATGGTTTCGACGAAAAACACTCAACACCGCAGTTATTTCTGCTTTATAACCCTTTCCTATGGTATTCCACTGATGTCTCACTATATTAACGTATTTAATTTACTTTTATCTATTAAATTTTACAATATTATAAAAAAATCATTAGTGGAGCTGTTCACACTTTGAACGCTATAGCTAAACTCTTTGCATTATTATTTGTAACCACGGATGTGCTGTATATAAAAACAGTTGCATTTCTTGCTTCATCGTTATTATATAATCTGGCCAATCAGATTTATGGCTATTATTTTATTTATTGAACTTCGCGGTTAAATTCTACGATTTGAAATATATTTTATTTGACTTGTCTATTGCAATCATGCTAGATAGAGATTTTTGAGCCGATAAATAATATATTATGAAATTAGATTTTGACCAATCAGATGCTTAGTCGGTTGGCTTTGTGTATAGTACATGCGATATATAGCGATACGTGCAATGTTACTATAGTGGATACGATATATATTGATCACTAATTTAATATAAATTTATAATTTGGTATATTTACTGTATTGAACTACTTATTTAGGCTCTAGATTTTCGTTTATCTGAACAGGAGCTTAATTCCAAATTTTCATGAAAATCGATGGAGGTTCAAAGAATTCGGAGGTAGCTTTTACTTTCACTCGACTGGACTAATAAGTAGTTGAAAAACACCAACCACGGTTAGAGGAATTGCTAAGTTATTTGTTCATTTAGCGCAATAGTTCAAATGTCACTGGTCGAATTACTACTGTTTTAATTTTGAGTGAAAAGTATCTTTATTATGGAGTGTTTTTCGAATATTTCGGAGCTCTTCATTATTTAAGATATGAATTGTTGCCCAAAAAATTTCTCTAATCTTCATAGATACGAGGTTATGTAGAAACAAAGTTTTCATCATTTTTTATAAAGGTAAAGCGATGTATATTGGAAACTTTTATTATCTAATGTGTAGGTAAATTTTTGTTATTCTGGCGCATGTTTGTTTTTTTTTCTTAGCAATTCTTGATATCTGGCGGTCCTTAATGAAGCCGGACAAAAACTGTTTAAACATAATTTCACCTTCACAATCGCAAGTATTTGAACGATATTAACGATTATTTCGTTAATGATTTTAGCGATTTACGTCTCAATTTCCCCTTCCTAGGTTAAACATTTGGTCTGCGAGGAGAACGAGAACAGCCCGAACTACTGCAGCCCGCAAACCACCCCCATCCACCACAGCCGCATCTCCTCGGGCTACAATCTGGTACAGAAACTGTCGGTGACAGATGCAGTCGAAGAAAAAATGCATCACTTCTCCCCAGCATCCAGTCAAATCGAACTTAACTCAAAGCTATGCTTTATAGATGTCAATTTTAATGTGTGACATGTCCAATTGTCCAATAGCTATTTAAGCCAAAATTTAAATATTTTTTTTACAACAGTACGAGACATCAATCCACATCAAGTTTGAGATATTGCGCTTTGAAAATATCCACTATCATTATGAACAAAATGCCAGTAGCTAATTGCGTACTGCTGGCTGGGCTGAACCGAAGAGCTTTTAACAGTAAGTCCCTCGGGCGATGCGTGCAGCGTGTGCCCCGTATTACCTTCCGGGTCAACCACAAGGTATACTGAGCGTTGAGAGCGAATCATTCATTTTTTATTTTTATCGGTTAGTGCAGGCGCTAGTAATTTCAGTGTTTAAACTGATATTACTAATTTGATCTCTAAAAGGCCGCAATTAGGCATCTCTTTACATTATCTAAATCCAAAGTCAACAGAATAAGTATCAGGGTTTGTCTGATTTAAGTCAATTGACTTTAATCAAGATAAAAACCATTATTAAACTCATCTGATTTTGGAGGAAGTGGAAATTCTTTAGGCGTTTTGCTGAGGAGTGAACGTAAGTGAACCGTCACGCTCGGGCCGGTGACGCTGACTCGGGTTTACTCGGCTCCACTCGTAGACGTACGGCACGAGTCGCCACTGCATGCACTGAGAAAAATCTGTCAAATTTAATTATATTGGACGTTAGAAATTGCGCATGACGTTTTGTATTTCCAAGCCAATGTTGTACTTGAAAGTATACTCTCAACGAATATTGCTGCGCTGCGCGTCGGTAGGAGGTAGAGATGCCAAATGACTGTTGCGCAGTATGCAGACCTAAGACCTTTATACCTCAATTTGTTCAAGGACGCAGTGGTGGCTGGTGAGGTAGTGCCACGGAGCCATGGCACCACCTTATTTATTCGTAAAAATACATAAATATTAACTGTATCTTTCATTTAAACATATTTTCTATCTAGTGCATTTCTCCCAATTCTTCAAGAGTTTATAGAAAGTCTGGCAATAGCGCACTCCGTACTGCCCCGTCGACGCGACGCACGCTCTAAAAATAGGTACGTAAACATTGGAAAACGGTTAACCGCGGTCGGTTTCTTGCTCAATCTGCGCACGCAAGTTCGTTGGGCCTGGCACAGTGAAATGAAATAGATGTTCCAGAATCGTGTGTGAGCGACAGAGATAAAGTGTAGTCCATACAATTTTACATACAGGTTAAATAGTAAAAGGAAAGAATATTGCTGTGCCAGGCTCAGGCACACAATTATGTTGTTAATTCTGTGGCTCAGGGCTCAGTTCCTTGACTTAGTCGGTTTGTGTTGCATCGCGTTTTACTGTTAATGCAGACATCACGTATAGTGTGTTTTTCTAGGACACTTTTTATTTTTGAATCAACAGATTTGTTTTGTTGTAGTTAACTTTTATTGGATATTGGATTAGTGTGTCCGTGTGTGATAAATAGTGTTTAGTTTTTAGTAGGTGTTAAACAAATTAATCATGAATAAGATCGGCGATTTATAAACTTTTAGTAACTGGAAGAAAAACTTAAAGTTAAAGTGGTGGCAGGAGCCGCCACTGCAAGGACGTGCCTTTCTTGCCAGTCAATTTATACAATGCAGTGAAAAAGGTAAGGTCAGCATGTGTCTAGGATCTTTAAAAATGTCGATAGTCTTGGTTAGAGCAGGGTTTCTTGAAGATTTGGAGAAACCTTATCTTTCCTACTTTGAATGAGGCTGAAGTGGTGTTAGATCCTCCCATAGCGTGTACAAACAATATGTTGTCACTAATGGATTGGTCTGGTTGGCAGTCTGGAGAAAAGATGAGCTGAGAACCTGTTCCTTTACTCGGCTTCAAAAAATATACATTTGAATGTATACTCCGACAACGATCAATCATGATCACCAAATCAACATGTATCGTCATCTTCTTGTGCCTACTCTGTGTGAATTCCAGCTGCTGCAAAGTTCGCTTTTAACATAGTGATGAGACGGTTTTTGTTTTTCACATTGCCTAGGCATTTTTCTTGTGGCACTGTCGGAAGCATTGTCTCGTCGAACATGACTTCTACTGACATCTTTTTGCGTGACCTTCTTGGTCGCTCACATATTTAGTACCTTCCTGAGGGTAATCATCGAAGACGACTACAGCAGGATAGTGATGTAGTACTTGACAAATGGAACATAATTTTCACAAATTGCCCGGATCTTTTGTTAGCGTACGCAGCAAGCCAACTGGCATGTTTGCTATTTTTAATTTGAAAATTTAGCATGTTTGCTAAAATATTACACATTAATTTAAAAAAAAATTAAACACCCTGTATCTTCCTTATGAAGCTGAATCGCCCATATGTGCAGGTATAGGAACTTTTCTTTTTAAAATGTTGTGTTCTGTTAAAGTTTGTCTACAAAAAACTGACTCACCCTGTATAAATAAAACCAGTACCTACTTAGATACAATAAAATTTCCTGTAAGATATCCTGTATAATTTGTCAAAATGTACTTAGGACCCTGTGGAACTCATGCGATATCTATATCTAAGTCAGCAGACATAACGTTATTTCAAAGAGAGACAAAAGCGATTTCAAGATATTAAACACTCGAAATAGTTGTCAAAGTGTCTATGTTCAAGGCTTATACACCTGCGCGCATATTATTTCTATAATAATAACGCTACAATAACTTGATAGTGAATTCTTTAGTATAGGAGAAATGAGCAGAGCCAGCATCATAGGTTATATTTAAAATGTGTACCTACAATATGATCTCAACGCGCAGTCACGACGCGAACTCGAACAGGTAGATTCGAAAGCTGCCCCAGGTAAACTAGGAAACCCTCCCGCCGGGTATGCAATGTAACCGTCATAAATATTCCTGCTTCTACTAATGATCTGCGGAGTTGTTTTCGTTTACTAGGAAAGGTCGTTATCCAAGCGCAAGCATATTAAGAATATAATAGCTCTTTAGTCGCGTCACAACAGGAGGAAATAGAAACAGTATTATTTAAATTCAAATAAAATACGTACTTCATCTTCGCCGTTTTCGTGATGTCCATCGTCCATTAATACAAAGTCAACATCGTTGTTGTTATTTTTGTTGTTTATATCTGGCGTGCCGCCTCTTCGAACGACATCGTTTATGAGGATCCTGCGTCTTTTACGAGAACTGAGAAGGTCAACTGTCAGTTGATCACCGGGAAGGGAATCAGGCGAGTCTGGATGACTATCCATTGTTTAAAAATAACAATCACTAATTAAGGCACATCGTATGGCAAGAACTTGACTAGTTAGAGAGCTTCAGGCAAACTGACGTCTCAAGTTGCCGCAAGCAAGTGACCATTTCAAGTGAGGGGGGGAGGTGTTTCTCCGCCTCTGCTGCACGGTTACCTGTTCAATTCTCGGCCAACTCGTTATATAATCAGTTCTGGTTTTATTGAATATGTATTCGCTATTCTCCTAATAACACACATAGACGAGGACCCATTCATGCCGTCTTTGGTAATTTAGTTTTTTGTCTACCTAATTGGATAGTAATTACTAAAAAATTGAAGATTATTTTAATATTATCCTATATTTAAATTCGTATTAATTCTTTCTTAATTCATTGATTCCATAGTCTCACCGAGAGTGTCTGTACACACACCGTTTATTAATTACGTTTCATTATCAATATCCAGATAATTAAATTATTTTAACAAAGGTAACTGGCTCTTCGCTACTATGTCTACTGCTGATGGCGTTTGTTGAAATTGTTTGTATTTACTTTAATGTCATTGTCAATTTTAAAACAAATTGGGTGCCTGGGTTTATGACCACACGATAGAAGTGAAAACTTCTAATTTTCGAATTTTAAAATATATACTGTAACCATCCGCTAGTTCACTTTCAGAACTTGTGATATATGTTGTGGAAGAGTTAGCCATTTCTGTTTGAGAACTGAGCGTAAGGAAATAAATAAGCCAACAAATCTTCACTCTAATAAACTTACGTTCCTATTTGCCTCTGGAAATGTTTATAGAAATATTACGTTCCTAAGATAACGATGGAGACCGTAGTTAACCCAATACTTGATGTAAAACTATTTTGCTTCACTTTAGTCCAGCGGCGGCTACTCGAGGTGGGCAGTGCCCACCCTAGGATTTAAGGTATAAATATAAAAGAAAAAACAATATTCAAATAAATTTTTCAATTATCATGTAGAATGTTCAATATGTTTTAACACAATAGCATAACAGATTTTAAGTCTTAAGTAAGATTATAAATAAAAAGTATCTTATTAATCAGTAATCACATTCCGATTTAAATTTTGCGCGTTACGCACCCGAAATAAATTAGTAATATGTACGATCTGTGCTCATAGCGCGAGGGAGACCTGCTAATCATCGCTATGGGCAAGCCCGTAGATGACAAGCAGGCCTGTATTAATTCGCGATATACGTTCGAGGTATACGCGGCAACGATTGTGCGAGCGAAACGGTAAACCTATGCCTAGGTTGTATCCACCCTGAGATGGGCTTGCCCGTAATGCCCGTAGCCTATACCCGCGCCGGTCGGTCGTCTAATTATTGAAGCGGCAAAGTAACTATTTGCTGAACTAATAATTTTTGTCTTAAAACTTAATAATAAATATTAAATACCTCGGTTCTAGATGAAATACTAGATGAAATTTTAAATCCCGTACAATTGAAGTGATACGTAATTATAATAATAAAAACTTTATTATTATATATACCACTAGATTGCAGGGGATTTAAAATTTTATCTAGTATTAGAACCACGGTATTTAATATTTATTATATTAAACCAATTAATCGAAGTACCTATTTATTATACCTACCTATAGGTTATGCGTGTAGGAAAATAATTATTTTGCATATCCTATAATACGAAAATAATATCGCCCTTTATTCTTTAGCTTTTCAGCTATGATTTTTATATAATTATGTATGTAGTAATAGCTAATCTCTAATCTAACAAGTAATAAAACTAATAAGTAACGATATCCCATCAATCAAGTAGTGGGAAATATATTTTTTGATTTTTTTTATATGCATATTTTCAACACCACAGCTGATATTGAATGCAAGTTTCCACACCACTCATGAAGTATTGGTTTCAGCGCGTTACCATTTTTTAGTGGGTGGTTCGCCAGTAGCCATATTTCCCACAAGTAACAGCTAAGTAGTCAAGAAAAATAAACTTTAAAACGGAAAAATAAAATAAATATACTTGCGATTGAAATACAATCATATTTATTGTGTAAGTAGGTACCTACCTAATCTACCAAATCGTTAACTCTCAACAAAGACAAAGATTATTAACAGACAAGCTTTGACAAAGATCAGAGCTTGTTTGTCAATAGATACCTACATAACTAAACCGAGACTAAAATCAACACATTTTTAAAAATCATTACAAATGCAATACATACCTACCTACCAGCTTCTCATCGCAAAGCGATTTCCAATACACACACTTTTTACAGCCAATCAAAATTAGAAACTGACCTTGAGGTATTTTACAGTCATTGAAAATTTTCCTTTCTTTTGTGGCTAGGGAGGTACACGGTTATAATTTTATAAACAGTCTATAGAACTTTTAATTTTGCCCACTGATGTAAATTATTAATTTGTGATCTAGGATGGTAGGTACCTACATAAAAATAATGTCAATGGACAATAAGTACCTATTTATGTAATAAACCAGAGAGCGCTTTCAGTTTTGTAAATCCCAATAAAAACCTAACTTATATAGTTGCATTTAGTATTTATAACCAAGCGGCCTCAAGCACTGGAATATTTTTTGGATAAACTTATTTGAGAAATATCTTAAGTGGAGGATGTAATAGGTTCCTACCTACCTCAGTCCACGTCAGTACCTACTTCGAGCAGCCCATAAATCAACTTTTTTTTTGTTAAAGTCGGCTCTGCTCTAACACCTACTATCAATTTTTGCCGTCAAATAATATTTTCCTTAAATTTTTTTAACATGCCTATCCTATCTCGTAAATAAAGCGAGGTCTGGTGGAAATCTACGTTTTTCAGGTTTGATACGAACTCTTTTATTTCAACGTCAAAAGAGTATGGCTATAACCGCCATACTCTTATATTTCTGTATGTATTCTGTTCTGTTTCTATGTATACCTACATAGGTAGGTATATAAATAATATATTAGCAATTCCCGCGAACACGCCACTGTAAGATATGCGAACCTGATCCTATTCGATCCGAGAATCCGATCCGAGAGATACGATTCCAATAAGTTAAAAAGAGATATAATGCTCGAATATTTGTTATTGGAAAGGTCGTGGATCGGCGTTGCCGCTTTTAACTATAAAAATAGATGCTTACGTAATTGTCATATTTAAAGTAGACGAAAATAAATGTAAAAACGTAACATCTTGGCCTATAATATATTATTTTGTGCACAATTATTATTTAATAACATTCATAAATAATATATACAACTTTAATATAGTATTGTGGAATTTGATATTTTAATTGAATACTGAGAAAATTGAGAATTACATGTGGCAACTGCGCGGTATCTTATATGGGGTCAGTTAACTATACATTCATATTGAATGAACTGTATTGTTGGATAAGTCAACTACTGTATATGAACTCACATACAACAGATTCATGGAATATAGATACAAGAAAAATGTAGGATCTTTCTCTGAAAATGTGCTGATTGCCTATGTTTCCGATCTTTCAAAGAAAATGAAGCATTTTCTTCATGAAATCTGCTCGTTACACGAAATAGTACTTTTTCCAACTGGTTACATAAATAGCTATTTCATAAAACATTTTATTTTAGGTGAAACATTTCGATTTGAACATTGTCACTATGTCAAGTAAAGAACGATTATCAGATTGAATTATCTAAATCGGTTAAATCAGAAAACCTCGTTTTTACCCCTATTTCAAACACCTTGAAGCCACCACGATATAATCATGTACAAAGAGATTTCTAAAGGTTCTGATTGAGTTTTTTTCTAAAAAATCGCTAATCTTTTTTTCTTTGAAAAATCGACACCCTTTTTTCGTCCTTTGATCAGACGCCTATGGCTAAAATCAAATGTATTTACGTTTAGAGACTCATTTTACAGGTATCTATATATGTATTTACATATTCACCACAACTACCAACAACATTTCAAAATATTCACATATCAGACGAGCGATATGCTCCATGAATAGTGGAACACACTGTATATTCAATAGGATATTACTTTATGAGAAACCACTAATACTTCATTCAGAAGTTCGGGCATAAGTTAAATACATGCAAAAAATATCTACCTGTTAAGTCAGTCCGCCAACCCAATTCCAATAAAAATGGGTAGAACAAAATCATTAAGATGCCGGCCTATTAAGATTTGCAGCACATAAAAGCCATGCAAGAAAGGTCAGAAGAACCCAAAAGATTAGCGAAATTGAGTAGTAAAATATGTTTTCTCTATGGACCACAACTAAACGAACAAGAGGAGAAACTGTTAAAAGTTACAGATGTTCCTTATAATAATTTGAAGTTTTGAAAATATTTTGTAATGCTTTCTTAGTTTTCTTTCTTCTACTATACTATACTATACATAGTATTTGATATTTGTCATTAAGAAAAATTATATAAGACACACTTACCAGTTGAATATCTGGACATATATATGGAAACGAACCACTTAGAAGTTGTACAAGTTCTTTCACCTTCATTGAGGATTTTCAGAGTGATGTACGATTTGTTTTATTGGTAATTTATACTTGAATTTAAAATATTAATACTTCATCACTTTCAGTGACATTTTGTGACATTAGATTCGACGGAACTGAAATTCACAGAATCCATAAACCTATTCTATTTAGAGATTTCCGTTGGGTACTACCTAATATTTTGTCACCAGTTTGTCTCAAGGTACTGGTACATCGCTTCCCTGATTGATGACACATTTGTTGAGTAAACAAATGAATGGTTACGAAAGGTAATTTATATTTAGATACAACATACAAGTTTACGTAGGTGTTAATATGTATTTGTCTATATTACAACGGGATTATGAAAATTATTTATAAAATACCGTAAACTGAGATTTAATTGAGTGGTGACAAATGGTAGTTTTCATTATTTTATATAGGTATATGTTTTTATATTTGAGGATATTAAATTAAACTGTTTCAATCTCCTAAGTACCTTTTGGCATATTTCCTATCATCACGGACTACAAAGTTATAATACAACATTACTTTTTGACATCGTTTACATTTGCAATTATATATAGCAATAGATAATTACAATTATATATTGCAATATATTTATAAAACGTGCAATTATATGTTGCATGTTTTATAAATGTGTCTTCAGTTTGATTGTTTTGATGCAACTGATTTTTCTTTCTGCTTTCAATATGTCATAAAATATCACTGAAAGTGTTGATGTATTAATATTTTAAACTCAAGTATAAATGATCAATAAAATAAATCGTACATCACTCTAAAGATCCTCAATGAAGGTGAAAGAACTTGTACAACTTCTAAGTGGTTCTAAGTGTAAATAATAAAACAATGTAGGTTTATTATTGATTTATATACCTATAACTACAATATGTAGGAAACACTGGTAACTAAGGAAATACCTTTGTTTAAAGAGAGATATTTCCTTAACCACATATAAAAATGCATAAGAAGTTGATAAAAGGCACTCGAATCGGTCGCTACGGTTTTTACTTCCCTGTAAAGAGGATTATTACACGAATTTCCACGTTATTTTGTAAAGATAATAAGTCAATTTAAGTGATAGTGGGTTATCCAAATCATAGTAGAGGTTCTGGGCATTGTCTTGGATTTTTCTACCGAAGCTTTCGTAATATTCTCGATGAGGATTTCAACCAGAACATAGTAAACAAGCGAGTAAAATATAAGGAGTTCCAGTAGTGCTACGATGTCTGGTTCCCGATTTTGCCGAACGAGTGGTTCCAGTATCAAAATCCACAGCGAGGCAGATAGTGCAGTTTCACCATAGCACCAATAGAGGTCACCACAAGTGTGGTAGTGTTTTGTGCTCAAGTGTTTTTAATTGGATTAACTTTGTATGAAGGTAATATCCAACCCCAATTTCCATTTCTCATAATTGTTATAACATATAACAATTCTGTTTTTTCGTAAATATATCTGGAATATTATTTATCGAGGATATCATGCAATATACCATGCAACATAAGGCTAAGATATGATAGGTTATAGCAGAATAGTTAAGCGTTTCTTTGAATGTTGTTGAGTCACCACATAATAACATTTGTGTTAGAAATTGATGTCATAAAACATTAACATAATTACTTATGAACATAGATGTCATAAATGAAAACCAATTTCTTTTCTTCCTCAATAGATCCATTTAAATATCACATACTAAGATAATACTTGAAATAGTCATAGCTTTAATAATAAGTGAAAATATTCATGAAACTACATTAAAATACTAAACATATCTAATACTAATTTGAATACTTCAGCCTATTTTGAACTCCCTCTGCGGTAGGATATCTACATGCTCTGATTTAACTGAAAAAAGAATCAAACTAAAAGTGTTTTCTACTTTGTACCTATATATTACTATCTATCTTTATTGGTATGCCATATACGGGTTTGGGAAGTGTGAAATAATAAATGCATAAAATATACCGATATCTACCCTAGCGTATATGTATGGTCAATGATAAAATGCAATTTGTGATAAATGGGTGATGAGGAGTTTACGTGTTTTGCATCGGCGAGGGATGATTTATCATTACCCGATTACATCTCCCTGCATGGAAGTTGGGATAACGAAAAATGCTAGGTAATTTTAATTTCCTCTTACCTACAGATATACTTACATATTGTTATACTAACAGCGTTACAGAGACCTACAAAAAAATCTGAATATAAGTAATGAAGGAAATAAATAATAGGTATAATGGATATTCATTAAATTTGTTTAGCTATACTTACTTTTCATGTATGCTAACGATTCGAGTTAATCCAGAGGTCAGGGATTTTCCCTAAAAATATATAAAGGATTATTGATTCCTCAGATTCCTGGTGCGTTTGATAGGGATGGCTAAAAACACGTCCAGTGTTATTTATAACCCCTCTTCTAAAACCTTAATGCAGAATATTAAGATATTCTTAACGTAGTGATATTTCTCAACCAAAGTAATTTCACATTTCATGATACGAAATAATGAATGCTAATATTATGTATGCTAATAAGTGCCGCTCAACCATTGTCTATTCTTAGGGGCGTGACAGTTATAGCTACTAAACAGAATTTAAACGATTTTGTACACTTATGTAAGTTTAAAAGGGTAATTAAGCAATGTTTGACAGTGATTCACGCATGTGACTGTTAAGGATTTAGAAAAATACGTAAATATACAGTTAAATATGCTTTCCCTCCAAGTTACAGCCCTCTAAAGTTGGGGTAAAAAATTTGAAATTATTTATTTTCTCTACTGTGGAAGAATTTAGGAAAATTAAATTTGGCGCAAAAACGCTCCAAAATGCTCCGGTTTCGGGCATTTAAAAACCAACCCCTATAATATTTTTCTTCAGAACTCTTTAATACATCGACATTTATTTATTTATTTGAAATGCATCTTCAAGCTTCAACTTTTCTGTCTTGAGTTTTCGTCCCAAAATTGCTTTCTCTCATAAAGGAAATCAAATTATGTACATCATTTTTCAAATCAATTCACTAAGGGGTTAGTATCCGGCGAAAGAGTCACGTAGGGACGTAGGTTGTTATCAATTGAAATTGTGATAGACAAGTATGACCATTGTTCCCGTTCCTTGTTTGAAATTAACTTATATTTATCCGTTAAAAAGTTCTGATTAAAAATTGGCCTTGTAGATTTTTTGACACTGTTTTAAATACGAAGTTTCTTCCCTATTCTGTAGCCCAATAATATATTCATTATATCTACCATTTTAGTTGAAGAACCGTAGACGTTGGTACATTCGTGCACAGAAATAATAGGGCGTCTTTAACGTATCTTTGCTAAAATCTAGTTATGTACATCTGACTTTAATTTTTGTGTCAGTTAGTTGTCTCAAATTCCATTGCAAGCGTTCAAAAACTAATATGCTCTATATAAACGATTTAGTTAAATCTGGTGTTATTCCTAAGGCAGAAGATGGATGGTGAATGAGACCAATTGCACTAAGTAATAATATTAACAAAAATTCGGTGCTTAACATTTAAAAAAAAATGGAGAATGAACGGTACGATTAGTAGAAATCTTGGGTCAGGACGACGCAGGATATAAACTCAACAAATAGATTTGCAAAGAAATACATTACATAAATACATTAGAAAAATTCAGGCTGCTAAAGAAACGAATTTTCCTGGATCGAGCAGTACTGATTGTCGAAGAGGAAAGGAATCGGAGCTACGCTGTCATCCAGCAGCACGGAAATACCTAATTAAAATTGGATCCATTACCCAAATCATGATTCATAGCATCATAAGCGAATAGCATCACTAAAATTTAGTTGTAAAATATTCCTCAATGGAGTAAAAGTCAAAAATAGAGAAATATTAGTAAAATAAAGTTTACACAGCATTTTTACTGGAGATTGTTATAGGAAAATTGGAAATGTCTCAAAATGTTATAGCCTTAACCAATAAAATCCTGCTAACAAAATCCTCAACAAAAGGGAATTTAATTATACGTAATTTTGGGGTAAGGAATCTAAAATGTTCCGTTTAAACTAATAAAGTTATGGCGGTCTGAAGTAGACCAAATGTAACGGAAGAAATGAAACACTTCAGTTGTAGAATATACTTCAATTCCTGCTCTTTCTACGTGCCCAAGAGCAAGTGTGGAGCTCGCAAAAAAAAAATTATAAATATTCTTACAAACTCATGTATCTGTCAATTTTTTTATAAAATGTCAGATATCTCAGAAACGCTTGGCTTTCCGTTACATACTTTTGGTTAATCACTTTATTAACTTTTACATAGCCCAGTCAAATTTAAAAAAATCGGTGAAAAAAATCCTAGAGAGTTGAATTTTTTTTTTATTCTTCCTTTACACTTGGGCAGTTGGCAATATTCTTACAAACTCATGTATCTGTCAATTTTTTTATAAAATGTCAGATATCTCAGAAACGCTTGGCTTTCCGTTACATACTTTTGGTTAATCATTTTATTAACTTTTATATAGCCCAGTCAAATTTAAAAAAATCGATGAAAAAAATCCTAGAGAGTTGAATTTTTTTTTTATTCTTCCTTTACACTTGGGCAGACTAAGAAGAGGATCAATTACCACCACAACATTGTCAATTTTATTAGTACAGTTCATGGAGGCCAATGATAAGACTTTGTCTTTTCGAGACAGTTTTATCTCCCCAAACTTTTTCCCTATCATCTTCCTCATGATAACCTTGCCTTGTTGTAAGGCTTTGTGGCAATTTCCATCACGGTTAGCAACGACGCCTGTTATGAGTGAAACTAATGCTTGTGATTCTGGAAATGGAGTATGCTGAGAAAACCAGATAAAGAGCTTCTTTCTGTCATCATCATTTCTTCTCTGTCGAGATGGTCGATAATCGACATGTTGCTCTCCTGTAGAATTCTCCTGATTCTGTAGAATATTTTGCCTGTTTAATTTTTTATAAGAAAGTAAAAACCGATGGGAGTGACCGTTTCCGCGATATAAGCAAAAGACTGAACAATTTTAACTTTAACGCCCCCCCCCCTTTCTAGAGCTCACCCCCACCCTCGGGGACTTTTGATATATGTCTACCTAAGTGTAAAGGAAGCGTTTAAAAAAAGTTCCAACTCTCTAGGATTTTTTTCCACCGATCGCCCTATTTTTGTTTAATTTGACTGGGCTATTATTGAAAATTCAATACTATTTAAGATTTCATTTAAAATACCAAAGTTGGCATCGACTTCCGTTATAACCGGAAGTACCAAATGGTTAAAATTTTTTTGGGACGTCGACCCGATGACAATAATACTATCCAGCAAATATTATCCAATTTGCTTAAGCCGCTCCAGAGTAATGGATAAACATATTATTATATAAAAAATACATGCATCGAATTTAAAACGTCCTTTTTTCATTAAAAAAAAATCGATTAAAAACGAACAAAGCGAACATAACACCGATTGATTTTTTAAGATCGGTCAATATTCAGAGAAGTTATGGGCATTTTAAATATTTTCGTTTTCCACTGCAGTTAAACTTTTTAAATCCCCATTTGAGTAACTAATTTGGAATTAAATATCAACAGTCATAAACGTGACGGCTGCGAATGGGTTGTCAATGAAATAATAGTTTTAATGTTCTGTTCTGCTCTGAAGTCGCGTCGTCTACGGATACAATGTATTATTAAATATAATATAGAGTATTTCATTATTTTTGGGTTTATGCCTAATATGCATGAGTAGTTGTATTAAATGTCATCAGGGGTCCCATTAATTGGCCAACTTGACAGTGTCACCCGCAGAGATAGTTACTCCCCATATAAGTTATCGAAGGGGTGCTAAAGAATGAATAAACCTTTACGCCTTTCACATATGCCAGTATTCCTTTTAAATACATGTTCACTAATATAAATACATAATTTCACGAATATATGTTCGTTTGGTCACAATACATGAAACCTATGTATATATAAGGATTCATTAATAAAATGGCAGTAGAAAATGTTAATTTTTTATCAGCAATAGATCGATCTCTATAATTTAAACCCTTATTTGCTTTTATAATAATGAATGATAAAATTAGTACAAATATTATATTACTTACATTTTGTGTTAAAGGTAGATGAATCTCTTACAGGACTCCTCGAACAATTAGCCCTAGAAAAAACCTTAGGATGCATATTAAGGGGTTATACGATTCGCGAACATCAAGAGAACTGATTAATATGTTTTAAACATTACAGTATATACGTACCTTAGGAGCATGTGCCAAGTAATGTCATCATATCTGGGGGCTAGTTGACAAGACTTATACAGGGTTATCTTTTTCAACCTACCCCCTAGGCCTATCTCCGGACTGGATTGGAATATCGCTTTGAAACTTGATCAACTTTGTTAATTTAAATGAAGCCACCCCATTTTTTTACGTTTTTGGATTGTTCATCAATATTAAGGGTTTGATAATACAACCCTACGTTAAGTTGCAAGTCTTGGAATTTTCCCAAATTTCAAAGTTGCCCAAAAAAATTGGTGAATAGTTTTGTCTGTCGATTGAATTTTGGTACTTTTTCCACTTGGGAAAACAGGTTGGAAAGGTTTTGTTGGAAGGGTCTCCACATCTCGAAATATTTTTTAAAAAATTCGGTTAATTGCTCAGAATTTTGGACCTCGTGGACCGAATGCAAAAAGAATAGCACTGGGTGAGTCGACAGACAGGTGTCACATTTCGTCCATTCGGCATCTCGGACTTTTTACCATTACAACTCCTTGGTTATAATGAGTGACTTAAATTTACGGCATTTCAATATCACTCATTGCTTTCAAAATTAGGTGCTTTTCGCCTGCATCAATAAGGTCAAAAATTGTTATTCAACAAGTTGCAGGTTACAGCTGCAATTTCCAGGACATATAGCCCATACTCCATGCAATATTCGCATAAAAAGGACAAAGCGGTTGGAATCTGTCCAAAAATGTAGGAGAAATATAAAATTAGATTTACCTAATATTAACGTATAAAACCGCTCATCTGATTACGTACTCTAACTCCTAGCTCACATACCACATAGCAAATAAAACGGAACTATCTGTCTATAATGTTACGGAATCGTCACAAGCGATTGTGCACGATATATTTGAAAAATCCCTAGATCTAGGGCAAAACTGCACAATCTGGCAACACCGCACCGGACGATGTGGGAACATCGGATCTGGGGGTGCCAGATACATCCTCACAAGGGCGAAGTCTCAACCCTCTAGCACTTCAAATAACCGAGATACACCCCTGGCCCCATTTAGAATAGTTGCGGTATATGAACATGTGGACTACCCCTTGTAGAACTCTTCGAGATGCCTTGTATACAATTTAGAATGGGATGGAATAATTGAGAACAATCTAGAATGATATGGAATATTCGAGAAGCTTCTAGAACTTTCGAGAACGTCAAAAATAGTATATAAGGGCCAGCCGATCGCGAGAATAGTCAGTCGTCAGTCTAGTTTAAACGCTCTTAGAGACAACATCAAATAACAAGTAATTAAAAGTGTTCAATAGTGATTTATCGTTGTAAACAGTTGTAACGTGTTGTGTACTGGACAGTACCACTATTTTACGAACTCAGTGGCGTCGCAATAATATAGCCCTTACCTTGTTCTCTGTCGTGACTGCTTCGTTAAATTGAAGCTCAAAAAACAACAAAATCGCTGTCAATAAAACACACCTTTGCGTCTTGGGCTGGAAAATTAAAATAAGGCAAGTATAGGTATTATGGCCTCTTATCCTTCGAAGAATAGGGTTTAAACCTACTAATGACCATGTTATTTATGTGTTTCTCTGAAGGCGACAAAATTTAACTCATTTTAGGTTATAGATTGGCACGCCGTCAGTCCAGACCTCAATTTAATCGTACTCGATTGAATAATCCAGTAAAAAAATATCAAATTTTTAACAGTGGCTCCTCTTGCGTTTTGAGTAGTGTATAATATTATTATAACACTAGATCTCTTATTATAACACTATACAGTAACAAATCACACGCACTGATGTCTACGAGTCCTGTAAATATTAATTGGCGCTCAGCATGTCTGTCTTCTTGCTACAAATTGTATTAAGTCGGTCCTGTGGGGATTCTGTACTGTTAGGTATGGCGCAAAAAACTGTTGAAGATGTAGGTCATCAGAAGATAGCTCCGTGGGCCGCAGCGATTTGGCCGGTTGTTGACCGTTTGATCAAAACCGACCGCACCTTATTATCGGCTACTAATTTGGATTGGTAGCAAATACTAAAATACGTTAAGGATATTATAGACAAAAATTTAGGTAATTATTTAGGTACCCGCTAAATAATACAAATACCGCGTTAACTTGATGCACTTGTTAATAAGACAATTTTGTAGGTATCGAAAGAATAATAATTATAGATACTGCGATTAATGCGTATCTACTATTTCGGCATTCCCTTATAATCTACGTCAAAAACAGGGGCAATTGCCATAGTGACAATCATACTTCCATCTATATAATAATAAACTTAGTCCTATACAGCTTTACTGCTCCTATACTGCTTTATTATTCATATCTCAATATTTTCAGCGCATAATTTAAAATCTATATTTAATAAGTATTCTTAAATTTCCATCTCTTTGACAAAACAAAGTAATAAGTATCATAGATCCATTGACCATTTTTAAATAATTGCAAATTTTAAGTTAAAATATTATCAAATAAATAGAGGCCTAATTGAACCCCCTCTTATTGACCATAAAGGACTCGTGCTTATCAGTGAACCTTCTCCGACAAAAAATAAGTGATACGATAGGGAAGAGACAAAGTAAGTATCCTGAAATCTTATCAGGTGTTTCTTCGCTGTGTAACCACTGTACTTATCTCAATTATCAAATCCTTAAAACGATACTTTACAATTTTCACACATTGTATAAATTACAATTGCCGCCCAACAATAAGGGTTTTCACAAGTTCATATTACTCAATAGTCGCCCAAAACGCAGGGCTTCACGCATATTTCACAATTGTCGCCCAACAGTGGAACATTAAGAGCTTAGTTAAATTCATATCATCTCAATATATATATATATATATATATATATATATATATATATATATATATATATATATATATATATATATATATATATATATATATATATATATATATATATATATATATATATATATATATAGCATATATATATATATATATACATACGTATATATATATATATATATATATATATATATATATATATATATATATATATATATATATATATATATATATATATATATAGCATATATATATATATATACATACGTATATATATATATATATATATATATATATATATATATATATATATATATATATATATATATATATATATATATATATATATATACATATATATATATATATATATATATATATATATATATATATATATATATATATATATATATATATATATATATATATATATATATATATATATATATATATATATATATATATATATATATATATATAAAAATGGTAGGGTAATGTGGAATATACTAGGATGGTAATATGGAATAAGCGTTTTTGTATAAAAATTATGTTAAGATTTATTTGGAAATAAATTTATTTCGAACATAACGCACATCAACAGAAAAGACCTAATTAAAAACCTTCTTAAATAATTGAACTAAAAATTCACAAGTATTCGAGGAGTTGTTTATTTGCAGAAATCACATACGTAGATTTGCTTTTCTGAACCGGCACAGGCTTCGTGAGCCCAACAATGGCACATGACACACATGACCCAAAGTTCACCATGATGATCCTTGGAAAACTGACCATCACAGAAAATGCAGTTGGCATTATGTACCGGAGATTCTAATGGAAATGTCTCCTCTGTCGATGAATCATCCTGTAGCGAAATATCTGATTCATTTTCCGAAGAAGATTGAGGTGAAATTGGACGAGGTCTCTCTTTGTGCCTAACCTGCTTTTGTTTTACATTCTGTGTCTGAAATGCGTCGCTTTGCGTTTTCCTTCTTTTTTATTTCTTTCTTTCTTTCTGTTTCCTGATTTTTTCTTATAGTTTCTTCTAGCTCTTCTTTATTCGGTGTGGAACTCTTGGCTTTACCGGAGCTCTCCCACGAGTTCCTCTCCTTTTCTTTATGGCTGGTATTGGACTGATGTCTTGTGGACGAAGTGTGGGACGTGGTTCTTCGTTTTCTTTTTGGGCGTCTTGTTCAAGTTCTTGTTGAACGTTTTGTTCAGGTTGTTCTTGTCGAACGTCTTCTTCAAATTGTTCTTGTTGAATATTGAGGTTTTCATTATTTGTATGCTGCTCAGCCTCTTCTGCTGCCAAAAAATCTTCGTCGGTAAAGATATTCTTGTTAATAGGGTATATTCCAGTAGTTGCAAATCCCTTAACAGCTCGTTCTCCAGATTGTGTTTTTAGGTATGCTCTGCCAAATAATTCGGCCACATCAAATAGTGTTACTGCACGTGCATTACTTCTTAAAAACGTGCGGATTTCTTCATTATAAAAAATTTAGTGCACCCATAACGGTCTTATCCAAGGGTTGCATTTTGTGAGACGTATGGGGAGGTATGCTTATTATAGTGACAAAGGAGTTTCTGGCTATGTTGACAACATCAAGATTTTTGGTATGTGTATGATGGCCGTCTAAGATTAAAAGAACGGGATTATCTTTACTTGGACGTGTTTTCTCCACAAAATGGTTAAACCAGGTAGTGAATAAATGTGTCTGTATCCATCCTGAGGGATGAAAAGCAAATATTGATCCAGGTGGAGCGCCCTTTTTTAGTTGTTCATTACTGTTCTTACGGGGGAAAATTATGAGTCGCGGAATAAAGTTCCCAGTTGCGCTCATGCACATAACAACAGTTATGAGAGACCCTCTCTCGGCAGACGTAAGTGCTCCTATCTGACGTTTTCCTTTCATTGCTAGTACACTTGGGCATTTGGACTGACCTATACATAAACCAGTTTCGTCCACGTTAAAAATTCGGTCTGGAGGAAAATTATGTTTTTCAAATTCCGTCTCCAGAAGGGTAAAAAATTCATTAACGCTTGCTCGACTAAATCCAGTCGCTCTGGCGGCTGAAGTTCCTGTAGGTCTTCGTATTCTGATAACGTCTCGGTGTCTATTCAAAAACCACCGAAGCCAATCTTTGCCTGCAGTTCCATGAAGTAGGGAGAACGGATGAGGTAAATTGTTGCGAACTGACAGTTGATATGCCAGAGAACGTACATCTCTTCTAGTTAAGCCAAAAAGTTTTGCCTCCATAATAAGTAGATAACCCACAAGCTCTTGTTCTAATTGTGGAGTTAAAACCGGTTTCCTACCTAGAGGTGCTCGCTTCATTTGCTCAATGTTTTCTACTTCCTTACAGTATCTGTGGAGACAGGACCATTAAAGCGTTTAGATGCGGCTAAATAACCCATTCTCTTCTGCTGTACGGCTTCTACTGCCCTTCGCATGTTTTCTAATGACCACTTGTGCTCTTTTACATTTTTTCGGGGCATGTTTCTGTAACAAAACGACACATAAAATTTTACACCATGAAGATCTACTAATGTGGAATAGTCCACATTAGCATATACACTATATTCCACATTACCGAACTTGTCACTTTAAACTAGCCGTTACCATGCAAACTATTTTACACATTAATTTAATAGAATTTATGATACAGACACATGCATCCATCTTTTTACTTACCTTAGGTAGTAATAAAATGTTTAAAACTAAATCTTGGAAAACACAGTAAAAAATTTGACACCAGAGTGTAAAATATTTCAATGTTTCACGACTACGTTTTCGGAGTTTTTTAAGGTTATGCTGAATCCAGTAGCGTTAATATGACACCGATGCAGTTATCTTTATACGGCGGACAAGCTTTGGCTACTGCAAAGTAGATGGCGACAGTAGTTTTAGAGAGCCATGGGTATTCCACATTACCAGACCTATTCCGCATTCACCGTCTCTACTCTATATATATATATATATATAAATATATATATATATATATATATATATATATATATATATATATATATATATATATATATATATATATATATATATATATATATATATATATATATATATATATATATATATAGCGGTGTCAAATGCAATATAGGTAGTCTTGGGGTTTCGCAGCGAAGAGTATATATAATATTTTGGAACAAAAATACACCTACCGCTATCACATAATACTGACGCGTTTGCCAAGAAGGAGGCCATATTTAAGGAAATTGGAATATCCATAATGTCCCAATGATAAGGCGCTGAATAGAATATTTATGTTAAGAGAAGGATTTTATCAAAGGCATACCTATTGATCGTCATGTAATTCAGGATGGTGACGATATCATAAGATGTGTTAACCCGGGGTATATTTTAGAGATTTATAGGAGGAAGTTTATAGGTTAGGAAGTTGTCTACAAATGATACTGCAAATCGAAATAGCTACGTCGTATTCTATAAATAAAATATGTGTTGATGTATATCGTATGATGTATATCGTCTCAACATATATGTCTCCAGTGACATAGATAGTGTATTAGACGGGGAGCTACAAGGAGGTTAGTATGCAAAATGTGGGCATTTTGTCAATGGATATTAACTGAGAATCAATAGCTTAAGGATTACTAATCCGGATCTTACCGGTCCATTTTTGGTTCAATATTTTTAACCCATCTATGATCTATAAAGGAAATCGATGGGGTACATGCTATGAAGTCATTTTAATGATTTCATAATTTATAGGTTGATGATAAGAGTTATTAATGTAAAATAATTACGCTAGGAATATTCAAAACCTGATACAGCACCTCCACTTTCTAATATAAATCCAAAATCTTTTTTCTATCACCTGTTAATCCTGATGGAATATCTACATATATCTCCAAAGTGTAAAAAAACACCTGAGTTCGATAATTTAATAATTTTGATATTATTTGATAATTTTGAATTTCGATAATTAATAATTTTGAATTATCTATATATGATCTGGCTTTATATCATACGCAACACCGAATAACACGTCATCAGCATGGATTTGTGGAAGGAAAATAAACTTTTACCAACTTGTTCTACATCACACAGCTGAGTGTATAGATTAGATGCTGGCCTTCAAACAGATGTCATATATACGGACTCTTCATATATATATATATGGACAGGCTGGATCACAGCACTTTACTCTCAAAGATGCAGCTGTATGGATTCTCTCAAGAGCTGGCAAATTTCTTTTGGTCATACTTATATGATAGAGTGCAAGTGGTGCAGTGTAGTGGTTTCCAGTATGTCGAGATAAAGCCTACATCTGAAGAACCGCAGGGGTCAAACCTTGGGCCGTTACTTTGCAACATATTTATCAACGATATTTTAATAATTTTAATTGCAAATATTTGTTGTAATCAGATAACCTATAAGTCTACTCAGTTATTAAAGGCCCTAAATAATGCTTTTCACTTCAAATATTTATAGTCTATTAACACTTGATGTCAAAAAAATAACAGACCCAAATATTTTAAACTGTAATATTATGACATTGATGATCTACTATCAAAAGTTACGCCTAGGTTACTTAGTGTGTGAGAACAATGTTGCTGTTTGAATAATTATATTGTATAGGTTGGACTTTAAGAGAGTATGATAAGACTTCTTTATGCTGAGTTGCAAATTATTATTATTACACCAGTGGTTCATCCTACCTAATGCTAATTGTAACTCTCTTGCAATCGCCGATGCCATTAATCCTGCTATACAGTTTGACATCATCAGGATATAAGAGACAGCTGACATATAATTTACTTACGATATCATTTATAAATATATAAATAATAAAGGGCCAAGTACGGAGCCCTGGGGTACAGCAGATGTAGATTAAAATATTTTTGATTCTTGCCCACAGTATTCAACACATCCGCTCCTGTTTATTAAGTAGGGCATGAAAAATTACAATAAACATTTGGAAAATCCTAAATTACTTAATTTTGAAAGGATAATGCCACGATAAAGCCTATCAAAAGCCTTTGTGAAATCCGTGTAAATCACGTCAACTCGGTCAACTCACATCATCCTCAACAGTTCGTTGAAGTAATACGATTTTTAGCATTCATATCATGTTTATCATCAGAATATGCATATGATAATATAGACCAGGGTCGATAATTTTTGAAACCAAAAAAAATAATAGTAGGATGAAACCCACTGGAAAGGAAGCGACTGGAACAAAAATGTAACAGTGTGACAGCTCGTCACTTTCATAGCTTGTCACGTCTAAATAACCCACTATGAAATGAACTTTACTCACAATCGGTTAGTAATTTATGGATTTCTAACCTTTGAAGTAATCGGGAAGCGACTTATTACTTACTTTACTTTCCCAGCTAGCCGGGAAAGTACTTTCCCGGCTAGCATCTGTCACTTTTCTTACCTGGAAATGTCAATGTCATTTTTGATTAAAAGATGGTTTAGAAAGAATAGAATCCACTCAACATTTATTTAATTCAGAAACAACAACAACAATAACAAAAAGAAAACTATTTGGAATTATAAATATTAATAGTTACATTGCAATTATGATTACTATTAACGGTTAAAGTAAGACTTTGTTGCTCAAAATTATGAGTTTCAGAAATAGATGAAGACGCCGACGTTTCTGGATTTTCTACATGAGACAACATATTAGCAATTTTTATTTGTCCATGTAATGAATTTTCCACATATCCCTCTGCTACGGTGTTGGATTTCCAACCCCCCAACTTTTTCAACTGTAGGATGTCTCCACCTGTATTTGCTAATAATGTTGCTGAAGTACGTCTAAAACAATGTCCTGTAAACCTGTTAATATTTTCCAGCTTTAAATAAGTTGCTATTTTTTTGGGAAAACTTCCTATAGCATTATGCCCAAAAGGCTGTCGTGTAATTTTACCAAATCTTATTTGTAAAAAAAATCTATCAGAGTCAATGTTATTACGAAGGTCACAGTATTGCTTTATTATATTTATCCATTCCGATTTTGTAATTACAAATGTACGGGAAGAGTAGGTTTTTGTGACAGGAATCACTATTATAATTCGATTTTCTAAAATATCCAGGTCACTTATTTTCATTTTTAAAAGTTCATCGCACCTACAGGCTCCGGAAATGCCAATAATTAAAGCAACCTAAAAAAATTTAATATAACATATATTTAATATGCACTAAATAAATTAAAATTACCTTTTGAGGAAGATATTCTATCGGGGCATTGTTTAAAAATGTATCGATGTCTGCTTCAGAAAAAACACTTGACTTTTTAGCTTGATATCCCACATTCTTCCTTTTCAAAAATGCCTTCAATTTTGCGTAATTACTAATATCAACATTATGCCTAAAGTTTAATACTGCTCGCAACATCGAATATCTTGACCATAATGTGGAGGCTTTACTTTGTTTGCTTATTTCACAAAAATAAGCAAGAAGTACCGTCTCAGAGGTATGCTGCACACCTTTAGCCACGCACCATTTACTGTATAGTTCATAGGTGTTTTCATACCTCTCCCTGCTCTTTTCAGGAATTATTCCTTCAGTAGCTCTCTCTGCAGCTACCCGCACTTCTGGTGGCGTACATTCAAATTCACTATCAGACATTTTTGTAAAATAAACACAATTCGATTATATGTACAATTAATGGCGTCGTGTATCGCCTAAATGTCAGATTCAACAAACTTGTTTTGTTACCTAGCAACGATCTCACAGGTTACTTAAAATAATTCATCTTATCACATAATGAAAATGGATACAGATATTTGAAACGAAATTATTATTGGTAGATTGTGAGTATTAGAAATCCATAAACTACTAACCGATTGTGAGTAAAATAGTATACAAACCTCGCGGGAACTCATTCTAGCCTCGCGTCTGTAGTTTACCTCGGTGCTTCGCACCTCGGTAAACTACCTTGCCGCTCGGCTGAAATAGAGTACTTTCCCGCTCGGTATGTAATGTACTATTACAAAACCAGTTGTGTGATATTTTACTTTTCGTAACTGATTGTGATAGGAAATGTCTTACTTCATTTCCTAAGTTCAAAGGGCTTTGAAAAGTGTCACTACATGACAAAATTAGAAAAAATGTATATGATATGTTTGCTCTCTTTAAATAATTATCTTGAAATGATTCCATGATAACAACAGCAACAAAATCTAGATGTGTCTATTTGCATTCAAGTCGCATCGTATACTTAGGTGCAGGGACATAACGCTTACTTAAATTCAAATTATGTTGCCAGAATACCAGAAGCATTATACCAGGGTCTCTAACAATTTTGCAGCTATTTGATACTTCATTATACAAATCCATTTCACTTAAACGATGAGATACAGGGATATATATAAAATTATACAATGATGTAGAATTTTACCCTAATTATAAGATGTAAGATGAATAATTTCTTTCCAACGCGATACGGAGATTTCAAGGCATATATTATTATTATGTGGTAATTCCAGTGCAACAGCTGTGTCACTTTTATTGAGATAACCAATGTATATGGAGATACAGATTAGACGTTTCAGCATCTTATAATGGAGCCACTATTGGCATCTGCCGGCTAATAGCGGAACTTGATAGTAAGAGCAGTGTGTTTCTACAAGAAATTATTGCGGTATTTATTACACTAGGTGAATAACACAAAATTGGCCATGGGTGTATCATTAGGTGTTTCATTTATTCAACCCAGCTATAAAAATCGAGGAGGGTTTACGGGAAAGTTTGACGCAAGTATTTATGAAAAGACATTATAGTTCTGCGGTTGCGAAGAGACAAATGCGGCTTTTTACTTTGTTTGTTTACTGTTTGGTGGCGATGCTAGATGGACGAAAGAAGGGGTATCTACGTGATTTGACGCATATCGGCGAAAAGATAAAAAAATTCGAAAAATCGACAAAGCACATGGATAATATTGTAAGCTTTCAGGCGCTGTTCAGTGCACTAATATCGCTTCTAGTTTAAGTAGTGCATATGCGGAAAATATTGGCAAGCACAACGAAATGATATCAAAAAACCCCACCGCCCCACCGGGCAAAAATGTCACCAGCCGCCGCTGGTGATAATAAAGAGAATATTTTACGCACGCCAACGATGATTTATGCCTTCTTTTAAAACCGGCTAGACATGTTCGCTGTTGATCAAAACGCCTATATTTTATTAGTCTTCGATGTTATGAAAATATCTCCTTTCTGGAGAAGAGCAAAAATGATACGGAGAAAATCAAATCTGAAAACTTCTGTTAGCTAACATTTAGATAATAACAGCTAATTATAAAATCTCACATAAGTATAGTCCAAGAAACAGGTAAATTCGCTGATTTGTTTCATGCGTTTTAAGCGATCGTACCAGCATTTACCCCACTATAGTACCAGATAGTACCAGACTTTGCCCTACTCCCCAATCGATAAACCTTCTAGTTAGGACAAAAATCATGAGAGGCAAAGTTGTAGCGCCCTCTACGCTTTTGTCGTGAGCGTAGAACTTATCGGGAGCCGAGAAAATAGAAAAACAATTTTGGCCCTGTTCGCCTCCCCAACCGCTTATGGTGCATGCAGTTAAAACAGACAGACAGATAAATATATGAAAATCTGAACACAATGCGGCCAATAAGTCTATCACAGCACACCATTAACAATACAGCAGCAACTGAAAATAAACTACCTGAATTAAAACGTGAGGAACTTTATTACTTTTACTTTTTTACTTTTCAATATTTACACCCACGATTACCCAAATCCAACAGACCACAGGACCACTGTTGCATTATACGCGGACAAACACGGAAAACATTATACTACAAAGACTAACCAAATAGTAACATATTACAAAAACTGGGGGCTAAACGTTAACGAGATAAAGACGCAAGTCATCATCTTCACACGGAAAAAAGATCTACCAAATGCAAAAATAAATATAAATAACATCAATATTAAAAACATTACGGTATTGAAATATCTGGGGGTATACATGAACAGGCAATTTAGATTTACTAAACAAATAAATGAAATAGTAAGAAAAGCCAAATACAGACAATTTACACTTAGCTCAATAATGAGAAACTCAAAAACAGAAATAGCTATAATGCTATATAAGGCGTATATTAGACCCGTACTAACATACGCATCACCCATATGGTATCGTGGGCCACTAAAGCACAAAAGAAAACATTACAAATCTGCCAAAATAAAGCATTAAGAACCGCCACAAATACCAGATTAGAATCACACACAAAAATAACAACACTACACCAACACACAGGCATGCACACAGTAGATTCACACATAGAAAACAATATCATACCATCATTTACCAAAAGGCTTAACCTACATACAAACACAACTATACACGCAGCATTAATCTCCAAATTTAGATACCCTCCCAAGTACCCATCCCTTAACTATGTATATACCCCTGAGTGTCCAAACCCTTAACCACCAAATATGTTTGAAAAAATTGAAAAATAAAAACAAAACAGAAAATAGAAAGGAACAAAAAACAGAAAATAATGCACAAAATATAGAAAATGCAAAACAAAATCGCATGAAAATAAAACAAGAAAAATAAAACAGTAACCAAAAGAGGCATCTAGAGACAGATAAAATAATAATAAAATAACATTTATAAAAGACCCACAAACAACTAATCATAATAATATACTAACAGAAACATTGTAACCAACGCTTTTTAGCCTTATTTGCTTATGTAAAATATTAACCAACTAACATAGTAGAAAATCTAACAACCCGCAAATTCCACCTACACCTAAAAACCATAAGTTTGACACAGAAAACCATACAAACGGATAGTCGAAGAACACGCAGAATTGAAAACAATTAAAACCGGCTAAAGTATTTTAAATTAAAATAGGTGCCAATGCATTGCATAAAACACGATGATAGAGAGATGAACTTTATTAAATCCATAGCCTGGCACATGAAAGTAAATAACAGTTTTTAATTCTATTAACAAAAAATTATATGTTCACAACATTCCTAAATCCAAATATAGAACTAAGTACACCATAGATAAATTATAAAAATAAATTAACCAAACTGCAAAACTCTGCAAAACTGTCTTCTGTTTCAGGTATTTATTTGCATATCTCGATTTCATTTATAGGCTCTGTATTTCCTAGCTGTAGATAAACAATCATTGTAAAACTCAAATTTTTGTACTCATGACCTTTTAGATGTGGCTGTGATTGTCATGCCCCGACTGAGTGCCAAGTTATAAAGAAATGGTTAACAAAATGTGCAGAAGATAAGCAAAACAGCAAACTATATTAGTGCCCATACCAAAGACTGTCCTAAGTGCCACATATGTATTGAAAAAAATGGCGACTGTAATCATATGCAATGTTATAATTGCAAGCATGATTTTTGTTGGATGTCTTTGGGGGATTGGATATCACATGGGTCTGAATATTGCGAGTGTTCAGGAGAGAGAACCTTAATAGAAAAATAAAATATGAGTACTGTAAAAAATAAAATATACGAAAACCAACTAAACACAAGAAACTGTGGAATGTAGTATAAGAAATCATCATGCCAGTCTACCACTTAATTTGCAAAAACAATACATAACGCTGCATTAATTACACAAATAATGTTCAATATTAAGGCAATGTATAGGCTCATTAATTTAAAAACAGTTCAAAATGTACCGGAGGAGCCAGTGCGAATAGCTTATAAACCTACGAGTATTTATCAGAAAATGAAAATAGAACATCATACCGACCAATTTCCTTATTGCCGATTATATCCAAGCTGTCAGAAAAGCTGCTTTTGCAGAGACTAACCAATGATCGAGGAAAAGCAGCACTAGAAGAGAAAAATATCTGCGCAACGATATTCCTAGATGTGGCCCAAGCATTCGACCGAGTGTGGGCCTGGAATACAAACTAGAAAAATATTTGCCAAGACAAATAGGCCAAATTCTTCATTCATGCATTACTGAACGTCACTTCCGAGTTAAATATGGAGAAGCATATTCTCACCACAAGAGTACCTCAGGGCAGTGTCCGTGGACCTATTCTCTACCTGCTGTACACCCACAAAGCGACAGAGTAGTTACGGCAACATTCGCCGACGACACTGCTCTGCTCGCTACTGGCCAAGACTTACAGTCAGCCACGAACAAACTTCAAACAGCAGTCAACAATGTCACCACTTGGACAAAGAAATAGAGCATGAAATTAAATGAGGCGAAATCGATTCACGCGATTGTCAATCAGCAAACAATCCCACATGCCAACGAAGCAAATGGATGTCTTCATTGCGCCGTGGTACATTTTCAATGAAAACATCCATCGTGACCTGAATATGCCTATAGTTGAAGATGAGATTAAGAGGTTTGCAGGCAAACGATATCACTACTCGACAACATCGTACTGAACCAAGTGATTAGTGTTATGTGGAGTGTGTAACTGGATATACTCATCTACTGAACAGTCTAGTTATTGAAAAAAAACTGTTAGATATATTTAATCTAGTTACAATGCTCAACGTCCATGGGGCGTTTTTCTAAAAGTAGAGTAAATTAGATAAATATTATTAAAGTACTAAATATTAGATAAATATTATTGATAGGTTCCTTTTCGTTATTGCTTATAAACATTTATGACATAATACATCTTTGCATGATATTCTTCAAAGCATGTAAGTAGACGAAAAGAGGAAATCTACTGAATATAGAATATACGATACATATTATACGCTCTTGCTGAAGAGTGGGCAGTACTTTAGCAGGTGCTCACAGGTAATATTAATAGCTGCAAAGCATGCCAAGACGTTGGATGATGCTATAATAGCATAGAGCAGGTACACGCTATAAAATATTTTTATGTTGACTATATACATAATTAGGATAGTTAATTTGGAATTAAAGTATATATATATATATATATATATATATATATATATATATATATATATATATATATATATATATATATATATATATATATATATATATATATATATATATATATATATATATATATAAACTGCTGTTCAAAATTATCGCGCCACGTTAATATTTGCTAAAATTTGAGGTCTCATAACTTTTTTACTTTTAGTCCTATTTTGAAAATTTTTTAAGAGTACTGTAGATAAAACGACTAATTTAAACTTGCATATCCAGTCTTTTGTTAACTGAGGACGGTTTAGGTATTATACAGGGCTAACTAAAAGGTTGTTATATAATCCTAATTTTAAAACACGGTGGAATAATTTCGTAACCAAATTCTTTAAAAATACCAATTTTTGTTCAGAACCATTCCTATCCTACATTTTGTTTTTTGGTCCATGTCTTTAGATGCATTGGTTCAAAATTATCGCACCATACAGAAATCAATTGAAAAAACTTTCAGGGTGAGAAGAAACATTTTTTAATTAACAAGAAAACAAAGGAAAACAAAGAAATAAAATTATGTGAGCTGATTCCTAGTAGGTTGTGTTGCTACCTCTAGCTCGGATTACAGCCTGAATCCGCCGTGGCATACTTCTAATGAGGTTTTGAATGACGGGTTGAGGAATATTATCCCACTCATGAAGAGTAACCTGTTCCAGCTGTTCTGTGGGGCTGGTAGACGTCGTCTCACTGCTCTCTTAATGATGTCCCATGGGTGTTCGATGAGATTTAAATCCGGGCTTCGTGCTGGCCAGTTCATAACATCAATATGGACTTCATTCAAGTACTCAACATAAATTCTTGCTACATGTGGTCTTGCATTATCTTGCATGAATATGAAATCAGGACCAATAAACGGAGCATAGGGCATTACATGCTTCTGGAGAATGTTCTCTACGTAGTATTCCGCATTCATTGCCCTTGCATGAATAGGGACTAACTCCGTACGGCCATCGAAAGAAATACCCGCCCAAAACATTTTGGAGCCACGACCAAAGGGTTCGTTTAGAACGAAATTGAAGGCAGCTTCCCTTTCCCCTTGTCTTCTATACACACGTTGCCGCCCATCACAAGATTTTAGGCTTATTCTTGTTTCATCGGAGAATAGGACTTTCCTCCAGTCATCGATAGTCCAATTTTCATGTGCTCGTGCAAATCGTACGCGAGCTACCTTCTGTGCCCTGGTAAGTTCTGGTGCCTTTATGGGCCTTCTACTGATCAAACCTGCCTCCCGTAGTCTTCTCCTTACAGTAAGAGCAGAAACTGGAACATTTCTAACCATCTCAAGTTCACTCTTCAATTGCGAACTTGTTACTGTCCGATTTCTTAAAGCATTTTGGCGGAGAAAATGGTCATCCCTAACATTCGTCGCCCTTTTTCTACCCTGCCCATGTCTCCTGGAGTGAGAACCAATTGCCCTGTGACGTTCTAACATTCGACTTATTGTCGAATGGTTAACACCCAGAATTCGAGAGACATATCGCATACTTCTACCCTCTTCAACCAAAGTTTGCGCCCTTACACATTCCAATGCTGTCAAATGTCTCACACGATTCATTATTTTAAATTGCTGAATATTCCTCAACACCGTATTGTTTTTAAAAATGTGTCAAAATGAGATTGCATACACCCAATCATTGTTTTTTGGTTGACATAAGCCGCCTACGTTTTACATATCACTTGTAACAGCAGAGTAAATTAACAGTAAACTGTTGGTGACAAATTCATTTTGCTCTTAAAAATGAACTAATGTATCTAAAGACATGGTCCACAAATCAAAATGTAGGAAAGGAATGGTTCTTAACAAAAATTGGTATTTTTAAAGAATTTTGATATTTAACAAGTTTAAGAAGTTTGATATTTAACAAGGAGGCTATGGTAACGGTTAACACTGAAACGTCAAAAGATTCAGTTGAAATTCTCGTGAAAAAAAAAATTCAGATGTTCTAAAAGAAAATGCCAGTGCAAATTAATCCAATTCAAGTAGCTAGAGTTGTGGTTTTGGTAGAAGATGGAAGGAGTCAAAGATATGCAACTCGTATTGTTGGTCTACCAGAAACAACTGTCCGAGGAGCGATCCAACGCTACCGACAAACGGGCCAATACAGCAGACGTCCAGGTTAGGGTAGTTCCAGGATTATGCAAAATATTGACGATCGATTTATTGTTCTGCAAATATCGAGGAATCCCTATCAAACAGCTGTGAAAATTAAGAAACGCACGAGGAATAGTTGTGTCAGATCGAACAATTTGTCGGAGATTCAGGAGTCTGGGTTTTATCGCAAGAATACCTGCTATTGGAATGCGATTACTTCGACGACATCGAGTAGCTCGTTTGGATTTTGCTCGAATTCATCTTGACCAACCTAAGAATTCAATACAAATAAAATTTCACTCCACAGCGACAAACAAATTTCGTGTCAAAATCATAATCGGTTGTTAAAGGCTGTACATATTAAAAAATACATTTTTTATGGAAAGCCAATATTGAGCCATATATATACACTCCCCGGCACAAAATTCCGTCACCCTAAAATTTTGCCCAATTTTGATGTTTTATAACTTTTTTATTTTTCATCTGATTTTCATAAATTTTTTACCAGTCTGTAGATCAGTTCATTGTGTGTCTTTTTAATTATTGTAATAAGTCATATTTTTCGTCCAGGCAATATTATACAGGGGTAAATCAAAGTGTTGTTTTTTGTCGTAAACTCAAAACACCCTGTGGAAAAATTGAGGCGAATAATTTTGTTTACAAACTGTTTGCTGCCATCATACGTTGGCTAAATACGCGGTTATTGTGACAGAATATTTGACAGTACAGTTAATTTAGTGTGTTGTCATCATGGTAACTACAGCAGACGTAGGTAAAATTGTTGCCTTAATAGAGGATGGCCGCAATAAGAGTTATGTCTCCCGTACTCTGGGAATTGCGCGGTCTACAGTTTGTGATGTTTGGAATAGGTATCTACAGACGGGAAACTTTATTAGGCGGCAAGGCTCTGGCAGAAGGAGAATGACCACTCAAGCTGATGATCACTTTGTCATTATGAGTTCTTTAAGAGATCGAAGAGCTACTGCTGTGTATCTAAAAAATGACTTGCAAATGGTACGTCGAGTAAGTGTAAGTGAAAGAACGATACGTAGAAGATTGTTAGAAGCAGGATTGCATTCACGAAGGCCAGCAGTATGTCCAAAATTGCTTCCTCGGCATCGACAACACCGACTGAGATTTGCAAGAGCGCATGCTGACTGGACTGTAGAACAGTGGGGAAACGTACTATTCACAGATGAATCCAGGGTTTGTTTAAGGTCGCCGGATGGTCGTGAACGGGTATACAGACGTAGAAATGAAAGATATGCAGACTGCACCATATCTGAGCGACTGCAATATTACGGTGGTTCAGTCATGGTTTGGGCGGGTATTTCTACCGATGCACGTACTGACCTTGTATTTGTTGAAAATGGAGCACTAACCGCCCACCGTTACATTGAGGAAATCCTCCAAGAAATTGTTGTTCCATTTGCTCCTTTCATTGGGAACCAATTTACATTAATGCATGATAATGCTAGACCTCACGTTGCACGGGTAGTGAGCGAATATCTGGATGAGGTTGGACTTCCAAGATTGGACTGGCCCGCATGTAGCCCGGATCTCAACCCAATCGAACATCTTTGGGATGTTCTTAAAAGAGCACTCCGTCGCCGTCCTGTGCAACCACTAACCTTGCAAGACTTACGGCTGGCGCTGACAGAAGAATATCAGGCTATTCCTCAAGACAGAATAAGTAATCTTATTAATTCGATGCCACGAAGAATGCAAGCTGTCATTGCTGCGAGAGGAGGACATACACGTTATTAAAATTTGTCTTTGTTAATTAATTTTGTGATATACCTAGTGGATGTTTTTGTTAATAAAAATAAGCTTGAAATCAGCGTTTCATTTAAAATTTTGCTGCTCGCAGAAGAAATGAGATAATGGGATGAATCAAAAAACAAAATGTTTACAATACGTCTAAGATAGCAGCAAACAGTTTGTAAACAAAATTATTCGCCTCAATTTTTCCACAGGGTGTTTTGAGTTTACGACAAAAAACAACACTTTGATTTACCCCTGTATAATATTGCCTGGACGAAAAATATGACTTATTACAATAATTAAAAAGACACACAATGAACTGATCTACAGACTGGTAAAAAATTTATGAAAATCAGATGAAAAATAAAAAAGTTATAAAACATCAAAATTGGGCAAAATTTTAGGGTGACGGAATTTTGTGCCGGGGAGTGTATATATATTGAGATAAACGAGTATCTAGAGCCAAAATAAACAGTTAAAATATAATAAACACACTAAATTATGAATTAAAATAAAATTGGTGAACAGTCTATATTGTCCCAACTCTAGTAACAGTGCACTCACGCACGCATCTCTACATAAATATATATTTTCGCATATATGCGAAACGTCAATCCACGGCGCATTTGATTGGTCAATATCTAATTGTGATAATATCAAAGTTATTTATCGGCGCAAAAATATAAATTTAACATCATAGTAATAGAGAAGTCCCAATAAAATTTCTATAATATCACACCCACATAAACTATATTTATATAAACAGATTAATGCATAAGCATCGTATTAAAAACGGGGTACGAGAGTCAACTCAATGAGAGCCAATGTTGAAATTAGATTACGAAAGGTAAATGTAATGAGTGAATACTGTTTAAAATACAAAATTAAACCATTTAGATCATAAATTATAGAAATTAAATGTAAAATAAATTAATTAAAATACTAGCTTTGATATGAGTGGCCAGATCATGTTAAAATAGTGTAACAAGAAGCTCGTATCTAAGGAAATTCAATTGTTCAAATTCGAATAACTTCCGGAGAAACAAATAATAATGCAAGAAAAATGGTAATAGCGTCCAAAGTAAGGACAGCTCGCTAAATGTCTGCGTAGAAAATTGTAAATTTTAATTGTAAAAAATAAGTTTAAGTAAAGAAATCTGTGCTACGGTGTAAGCATCCCAAAGGGGAATATTCTAGAGAAAATTTAAACAACGTATTAAGTGGTTTTTGGGTCGCAAATACGAAATTTCAAGTGTGGCGTCTCCAGGCAGAGTCTACAAGGTGTAGAAGACTACAGCAAACAGCAGATAATGCAGTAAATATTTCCACATATAAATAAACAGTGAGTAGAGTTCTTGATCAATATCATTCAAGTTTTGCATCGGTCATACGAAAAGTCCCGATCTCAATCCAATTGAAGACGCTCGTGGACGATTGTGCAACGAAGTCCACGTCAGATAAAATTGAATACTATAATTTGTCCACGACTATTGTACGTTTTTTTTTATCTTGAACGGGTTGTTTTTCAGTTCTTAATAGGTTTTTGGGAGAAATATCACAAGAAATATTTTCTATTTTAAAATGTCAATGTCATTAGTTATTATCAAAAATATTCATTCGTTATGTTTATTACACGTTTAATATACCGTATTAATCGTATGTTGCTCGGGTATAACCTATTGGAAAGGCAGCGATTTTTTAAATAGTCAATGAAAAATCGTGCATGACAATTATTGACATATTTATTGTAGGTGGCGCTGGAACTAATTTTGAATCTTTCGAACACTAAGTTCTAAGTCCTTTAACGTTAATTTTTAAAAATATGTTGTGATTTTGGCCTGAAACTAAATATTTTGTTGCAAAATAAAAATACATACCAAATTATGTAATAATCGAGTGAACAAGGACCTACAAAATTCTTGTTTGAGTATTGTCAAATTTTCGCACAAATGTGTACATTCTCGGATAATATCTATATTCTATGAAAGATTGAAACAGGCAAATTTTTATAGTTTACCAACGTTTTATTGTAGGATTATTAAATATCATAGGCCACTCTGTTTTTCAAATGTAATTTGACAATTTTTTTGGTGGCCTCATCTGAATGTTACGATATTTCCATATACCATACAAGAAAATCAACCAGTTATGTAGTATAAAATACCGACGCAAACAAGGATACATTTACAATTTATAAATATAATTAATTCAAATGGATCATGTTACAGAATATATTTTATTAACCTTGATAATTATTTTGCCTGTAGTATTACTTATTAGTGACAACTTTTACATACCTATATACACTGCTGGCCAATAGGTTGGAATAATTCAAATTTTTAGGGTAAGTTTCGATACATATATCTTCTGAACGATATGGAATATCAAAATACGGATTTCAGGACGTTTTTGGAAATTTCATCGACAAAAACTGGTCTGAATATCAATTTTCCATTATGCTCAAAAAAGGAATATACGGGGGTGTAAACTAAACCCCTAAAAAAATCAAAATTTCATTCTTACCGAGAATTTAGGAAAACCAAAATCGAGTTAAATTTTTTATACCGGGGTAATCTATGGACCAATTCGAAAAAACAAATTTGGCCGATTTTTGATATCTCGCTTATTTTTGAATATACGGCGTTTTTATTGAAATTAGGACAATTTTTTGGAAATGTATCTCTTACTTTTTAAAAACAAAGTAAGTAATGGATTTTTTTCTTATTTTCAAGTAAGCTTACATGCCTCTAGCTGCCTCAGTAGCTAGAATTGACATTTCTTATACAGGGTGCCTGCGAAAACATTTAATAAGCATGTGTCACGAAAAATCTGTATATTTAAATAAACTGTGTGCAGAACCCTGTATGATTAAAATGAACGATAATTTTAAAATTTTAAAACTGTGAAGGGAAACCTTAGAAAAATATCTCGAAACGGTTTTTTATTTTTCTTGATCGGATGAGTATTATCATAATTTACAGTTTCGTTGTAATTACACGGTAAATCCCTATATAAAACATTTAAAAAACTTGCGGTAGTAACGATTAGCTGGTGATTATGATAATACTCATCCGATCAAGAAAAATAAAAAACCGTTTCGAGATATTTTTCTAAGGTTTCCCTTCACAGTTTTAAAATTTTAAAATTATCGTTCATTTTAATCATACAGGGTTCTGCACACAGTTTTTTTAAATATACAGATTTTCGTGACACATGCTTATTAAATGTTTTCGCAGGCACCCTGTATAAGAAATGTCAATTCTAGCTACTGAGGCAGCTAGAGGCATGTAAGCTTACTTGAAAATAAGAAAAAAATCCATTACTTACTTTGTTTTTAAAAAGTAAGAGATACATTTCCAAAAAATTGTCCTAATTTCAATAAAAACGCCGTATATTCAAAAATAAGCGAGATATCAAAAATCGGCCAAATTTGTTTTTTCGAATTGGTCCATAGATTACCCCGGTATAAAAAATTTAACTCGATTTTGGTTTTCCTAAATTCTCGGTAAGAATGAAATTTTGATTTTTTTAGGGGTTTAGTTTACACCCCCGTATATTCCTTTTTTGAGCATAATGGAAAATTGATATTCAGACAAGTTTTTGTCGATGAAATTTCCAAAAACGTCCTGAAATCCGTATTTTGATATTCCATATCGTTCAGAAGATATATGTATCGAAACTTACCCTAAAAATTTGAATTATTCCAATCTATTGGCCAGCAGTGTATATATAACTGTTGGATATCTATAAGTAATAAAGAAGTTTAATTATTATCCCATTTAACATTATACGGAAAGGTAAAGCTAAGAAATTTTAATAGATTGAGAGAATTTCATTTAAATAAAGACGATATTATTAATCAAAACCTCCCTTTCATTTAAATATATACCTAAGTACACATTATCTTTGTCCATTTTAAGGTGTGGTTTCTCTTGTCCAGGTGCAGCCTTATGATCTCAGTTACTTATTATTTTAATATACACTCACTACATCGTCAGGATACGGAATTATTGTTGTCTTGCTATCTAAGTGATTTAAATGTCAAATAAAATTGAGGAAATTACTTTTAGAGCTAGACCAGAGATACAGTGACAGCAAACTTTGGAGACGATAGCCTACGATAATTTTAATTGCTACTGTTAAGAAACGTGTACCCCTAGTGAGAGTAATAATTTATTATTTGCACATTAATCAAAATTATGTTTAAAAAATATTTTTGAATTTCTTTTCTATAACATTTTCGTCTCGCAGGTGAGATAAAGCATATGATAGATATGAGATGCCCCTAGTGAACCCTAAAAATGGTATCGGACTCAGGATTTATTAATTCTGATCTATTTTATGTATGGATTCAACATTTTAAAAAGCATGCTAAGCCCTGTCAAGAAGAGCCCATCCTGTTGTTGTTTGATAATCACGTTTCCCATTGCACTCAACATAGTGAACTACTGTCGTGATAATTATATACACCTCTTGTCACTTCCTCCCCATTCCAGTCATCGCCTCCAACCCCTGGATAAAAGATTTTTTGGCTCACTCAAGTCTTCCTATTCTCAGCTTTGTTATAACGCAGTATATAAGTATCCGGGTTGTTTCGTATGGCTTATTATAAGGTTGCCAATATAGAAAAGGCAGTAAATTTATTTTCGTCCACTGGAATTTATCCCTACAACTCGGATAGTTTTGGGGACGAAGATTTTGCTCCTTCGGCTGTAAGTGATAGGACAAATGAAGAATATGAGAAACTCCTGGACAAAGAAAATTAACCGCCAGTTAATAAAGCAGACAAAGCAGTGCCTGTCAGTTCTCCTGCAAAAGATTTGTCCGATTTGTTTGATGGATCATCAAACAACAACATAATAATCGAAATAATTGATCAAACACTTAGTGTTCCGGCAGCAATTGAGATTATTCAAAAAACCGTCACAGTCAACATGGATCAAGTAAAGATCATGGACCTTAAAATCATTTTACTTGTCAACGATGATAAAAATAAAAACGTTATCAGTGATAAAGGCATTATGCCAGGTTCTGCAGATAGTCAGTCTTCATCCGTTGTACCTCCGTACCAAATTAAACCTTTGCCAAAAATTGAATTTACTGGCACACGAAAGCAGAAGGCACAAGGCCGAAATTCTCGCAAGCAGTCCCTTTAAAGAAAGTCTTCAAGAAACAATGGCAGCTCAAATAACAAAGTCAAGCAATCTCAAGAGTTCTGTTTATACTACACTGGCATTTTTATCCATAGTCCAGTTGCATCGGAGTCGCAGATTTCTGGAATATATACCACAGCCTGCTCCTTCCTTTTCCTTTGATCCGTATGCGAAGACATAGTTTACACCTTCAACGCCGGCCTCATCTTCACCAGTAGTATGTATGGTGTAAGGTTTATCAAAGACAAGCCGAGGCGGAATGCCATCTTCACATGCCTGTAAAAGGGGTATCTTTTTTGACAGCCTCAGTCCACAGGCGGCTTCTGGTTTGGCCACAACTTGCGTTTGGTAGTATGCCAACGGATTTGAGGCGAGTCATGGTAGTCAAAGCCACTTCTTTTAGACGTAGATCTATCGGTAAGACACAGCATTATCTCCATTGCTCTCGTTGGTGTTGTTTGCATAGCTGGCATAGCTTCACTTTTGCTGTTATTCGTTGACTCTTGGGCCACCAAACAACAGCTCCGTAGGCCAACATTGGTCTTATGATAGCAGTGTATATCCACAGGACCACCACGGGTTTAATTCCCCAGGTTTTCCCTACGGTCCTGCGACATTGCTCATGTGATATGTAGGCCTTATTTATTCTTCTTTCGAGGTGAAGATTCCAGTTTAATTTGGCATCGAAAGTCGTCCTTCCAAGCTCAAAACTAATGGCACAGAGAAAATAGAAAATAAACAACCTCATTAACAAAACACCTACGTAAATAAAAGCAGCTCTACAAACGGCTCAGTCACAGAACACTTAGTTCTTGTAACCAAAATAAATTACCCCACTAAGGTATCGCAAGAAAGAAGCGAAGCATCGGCATTCTCAAATCCGGTAACAGGCCCAGCCTGTGTGGGTGAGAACTAGTATTTTTATTTTCCACGTTTGAGATTTTTTAGCTAATAATTTACAAGAAATAATATCAACGGTCCTAATTGTGTGAAACATTCCTATTTTAAATGGAATCTTTCATGCTTCGTGACCGGACGGACAGCGTAGATTATAGTGTCGATAAGGAATTATTTTCGGGGCTACCCGAAGGTAGGCAATCTTCCTTCGGGTAGGTAAAGTTTAGATACATCAACAATTATTTTTTAGAAATTTATAGAAATAAGTAATCTTTTACAACTATTTATTTTCGTTTATAGACACAAAAAATTAACCTAATATTACATTTCTCAAATAACATTAATACAAAAACACATAATTAATATTTTAACGGCTTTCACAATGATATTTATCTTTTATTTTTTATTTTGAAATAAAAATTTAGCAACCTATTATTTGCTTTATATTTTATTTAAATTTTATTACCCATACTCGTACTAGGTATATTATTCAACCACATAACAAAGCCTTCGAATAGTTGCTGAATCCTGAGCTAATTAATCTACCTTCTACTATGAAAAGATATACCTATTTAGGTACTGTATTTAGAACAAAAAATTAATAGTAAAAAAACCTTGTTATAAAAGAAGAAAGTAAACTTTAAATTAATTTAAACCTATCAATTTATTACATTACACAATTTATAAGATATAAAAGCTTGTCGCAAGACCTATTTTACCTATTTTATAAAACCATATAATTTTTTTCTTAGTCCTGTCATAAATATCCTGTAGTACCTGTCATAAATATATCAAATTACATATTGTATTCTTGTTTATCTGACTACAAAGTTAAATCTCGCGACAAGTTTTTATATCATATAAATTGTGTAACGTAATAAAATGAGGGGTTAAATTAATTTCAAGTTTATTTTCTTCGTTTTAGAGCTTTCAAAAAAAACGGTTTCACTCGATTTCCGGCAAAACTACAAGTCCTATGGAAAAAAATCCCAAAGTTGTAGGTAATAAAAAGATCTACAACTTTTGTATTTACACTTTTTTTTAACCAAATAACCAAGTTCTTGGTTCGGTATCTAGGTAGGTACTTACCGGATTATTATTTATATGGAGAAATCCACATTTGAGCCCATTTTTTGCATTATTCTTTCATAAAAGTGTACACAGTAGGTATATTATTACATCATTAATGTAAAAAATCGATAAACATTGACCAAAATAGTAAGAAACACATAAACAACCAACCGACAATATCATAACATAACCCTTAACCTTACTTTTACAGCTGGCCTGGCGCTCGTGCGTAAGATGTTAAAACTAATACGCGACGTACGTCCATGGAAAACAGACAATTTAACTTAAAAGCATTTATTTAATTAACTCTTAGATGTAAAAAAATAATTTTGAGTTAAATTGGAGAGAAATATGTTCAAAGTTTGACGTTACAAAGTCGTAGTATGAAGCTAGCCAAGACGTAGAGGAGACCGGGTACGAGAGTAACATTTTTTTTACGCCGGGTAAAATAAAAATTAACAAAGTTATAAAAAATTATTTACTATAGGTCGATTACCTGGCATTTTCTTTATAGAAGAAACATATTATTTCATTAATTAAAGTTCATATTAATGTGTAATTAATACAAATGAAGAGAGTGTACTTTGTTACTACCTACCCTATGGTATGGGTTAAAAGTAACATAACATAAGGATGTTCGTAACATGTGAATAATAAATAGTAACTATATAGGAAGTTATTATTTGCAATTGTTTCTATGTTTATTAAAGTGAGTATATAGTATATTTTTATCAGAAAAAAATATATAATGGTGCTATTAAAATAGAAACTGTAAAAAAATAACAATATCTACATTTTTTTGCATTTGGCAAAAATAGGAACTAAAAAATCATGTATAATTTGTTGTTGATTACATAATTAACCAGCTACTCAGACCATAATATAAGAGTTCAAACCCCGATCGTTTCAAATAAAGAAAGCAAAAAATCAAGTCCCAAAACATGTGAGAGTGAGGAAAAATTAAAATTGACTTCCAAGGAACAATCGCTGGCAATTTTAAATAACGCCGAAAATGAATCTAAGGTGCTAAATATTTCTAGACGCTAATTTCCAAAATGTGCATCAGGATCTAGATCAGGATAAAATTCCAATTATTTTGAATGGACATATAAAACCTTCCGAAATAGGTAACAGAATATGTGTCAATGAGGAGATAAAACTGGATTCCAGGGAACAATCAATGACAATTTCAGACAATACCAAAAATGAAATGAAAATTTTTCAGAAGATGCTACCTACCAGAATGTGTTACAGGATAAGATTCCAATTGTTTTGAAAGAAACTGTCTGACAACGATAGAATTATGAGTTCACCTTTAATCTCCAATAAAAAAAATTCAAGTTCCCCAAGAACTTCACCAGATTTGCAATTTGTTCTGAAAGAAAGTAACAAAAATTCTGAAACAGGTACTGAACTGTTCCACAACGAAAGTATGAATGCATCTTCAAAATCCAATAAAGAAAATTTAAATTTTCACTAGATTTGCAATAATCTGATACCTCTGATAAAACTGAATCTTCCATAAAGGGTACATCTAGCTTAGAGGATACTTTTTCAAAGCACCTTAAATTACCTAACCCGTTAAAAAATGCGCGCATGAAAACCCAAAAGAAAATTTACCAAAGGCAATATAATTGTAATAGAAAACAAAAAGAAAACTAAAAAAATTTGGAACTTAAATCAGTCAAACGTAAAAAGATAAAAAAAATAAAGAAGATAGTGCCTTGGAGGAAAATCCTGGAACTGGAAAAACGAACATCAGGAGAATAATATTGGTTGTGATAATTTTCCGAAACGGTACCACCTAAAATGCACTGACTTTGCTGGACAATCCTATGATGAAGAAAGTACAAAAGATTTCATTTGCGTTTTTTGTGACCCAGATATCTATACTGTATTTAGGAATTATGCGTAGATAATAAGTAAATAGAGATCTACTGGTTGAGATATTTTTTATACCACATCTATAATATAGATATATATTTTAGGTACATCAGTATTTACTTTGTTCATGTTTATTTCTGTTTTTTTTAGTTTATGTTAAAGTTTTAATAAGATGAAAAAAGCATATGCATTGTTTTGTTATTTGGTAATTATAGTATGATTACTAGGTATATACCTTGGTACATTTATTTTATTCATATTTATTTAAGTTTTATTTATATTTATTTTAACTTCAGATGTATTAACTTGTTGCCAGTCGTTAGTGTTGTTCCTATTTCGATGGTAGTTTAATAAGTTTTAATAGATTTTCGTTTGGTTTAATACCTATTTCGTTTGTGTAATATACCTAATTGCTTAACCTAGAGTGTCAAGACATAAAATTCAGAATACGTTCCTGCGTAGGCCAGGCAATTTGGCCGCCGCGCCGGCTGGGAATCCTACTGGCAAAATCGACATTTTTAAAGGAAATTGGAATTAAAAAAGAAATTACGCATCCATGACAGAAGTTGATATAGCATTAAAAGTAAAATAAGTAAACTTTAGATGTAGCTATTCTTGTATATCTCTATTAAACTATCAAGGAAAATATTGTATTTTTATCTCTAGGTTTCTGCAGCAGCACACTTCGCAGCACAGTGTACCTAATTATGGTTAATAGTGGTTTAATTCTTAATATTTCTAAGAAAAATTAACTACCTAGCACACGTATTAATTATGCAAAGTAATATAATATATCTATTAGATAACCTCTAAGAAACCCTATGATATAAAATAAATACGTATAAGTATATATATGTGGAGTAGTATCGGTTACATCCCTCACTTTTACCACTTAATACAAATAGAAGTTATTCAAATTAAAAACATACCTAAGTGGGTAGGTACATACGTATCTACCAACATATTTATATAATTAAACCAATATAGTATTTTAAAAGCAATAAGAGTATTGTTGCGTTGTTTTGATAAGTACCTATAGATAATATTTGCGAATTGGTTGGGGTTGGTTTAATATGTTTTACTTTCTCCTACTTCGGGTATATAAAAGGAATAATCATCCAACTTACCTCATATTGCTGATAATTCGCTAGAGATGAATTAGAATTTATATAGAATCGTGACATCATTACATATTCCAACAAACAGTACTAAATGTTATGAATTTTTAAACGCACAGGTTCACTTAAGTATCGGCTAAGTCCTTTTGAATAACTATTATCACAAGAACACACATCACTTAAATCACACTATAATAATTAAGTTTCTAAATAATTAATATCACAGAATATTGGAAAACGTGACTATTTCCACTCACTAGATATTTCGACGGATTAGTTTTGAGTTTGGGGTGTTCACGATATGTTAGTTTTAGGCGGGTTTCCAGGCACTGTGTGTGAGATAGTGGCGTCAAGTCCTTTGGCTAGTATCGAAGCTTGCCGGGGGTAAGACTAGCGGCCATTGGCCAGAACGATAAGATACTCGCTCCGTGATTGGCTTACCGAGTTACGTGCCACGGGCGACTGCGATTACAAACCTTCAATTTCATCTTTTGATTTACTTCTCCGTATTGCTGTGGGTGTATGCTATGCTTATGTTATGCACCAGACAATAAGAAAGGAGAAAAAGAATCTACCCCGGGGGCCGAATCCAAAGGGAAATATTATATCACACACATTATTCCACATATAATTATTTACAGTTTAGTTAAAAACGCCAAACGGCAAAGCCTTCTTTTAATTTAGCTAACTTGATGTAAGTAGGTATTTCACGCACAAGCTCTTCGGCTGCGCTTGAATTTTTAGATACTGCACCCTGCCTGGTGCAGCGGCGTACCTACATATATTTTCTCGTGGGGCATTAACAGTACCGGATTATACCAAGTGACGCCTATACGCTAAAATGGGCTTGCCGCCCACGTAAGGCTGGCATTTTCCTGAATTTCTGGTCTACCTTATCGATATATTGAGGTTACCAAGGCCTTGGTAACCTCAATATATGTTCTCTTTCCGGATTTTCTAATTTGAAGAACGGGAAAAGGTATATTTCCATTGAAGAAACAAGATGTTTTAATATTGAATCTACTTATTTATTTATACATCAAATTTGCTTAGGCCCATGACTAATGACATTCTTTGGTTTTTGGTGTCTATGCTCGACTACCATCTTTCTTTATACTTACAACGAAAAAACTCATAATCATTACATACACTGCTGTTCAAAATTATCGCACCACGTTAATATTTGCTAAAATTTGAGGTCTCATAACTTTTTTACTTTTAGTCCAATTTTGATAATTTTTTTAGAATACTGTAGATAAAACAACTAATTTCACCTTGCACGTCCAGTCTTTTGTTAACTAAGGACGGTTTAGATATTATACAGGGCTAACTAAAAGGTTATTATATAACCCTAATTTTAAAACACTCTGTGGAATAATTTCGTAACCAAATTCTTTAAAAATGCCAATTTTTGTTAAGAACCATTCCTTTCCTACATTTTGTTTTTTGGACCATGTCTTTAGATACATTGGTTCATTTTTAAGAGCCAAATGAATTTGTCACCAACAGTTTACTGTTAATTTACTCTGCTGTTAAAAAACAATGATTGGGTATATGCAATCTCATTTTGACACATTTTTAAAAACAATACGGTGTTGAGGAATATTCAGCAATTTAAAATAATGAATCGTGTGAGACATTTGACAGCATTGGAATGTGTAAGGGCGCAAACTTTGGTTGAAGAGGGTTGAAGTATGCGATATGTCTCTCGAATTCTGGGTGTTAACCATTCGACAATAAGTCGAATGTTAGAACGTTACAGGGCAACTGGTTCTCACTCCAGGAGACATGGGCAGGGTAGAAAAAGGGCGACGAAGGTTAGGGATGACCATTTTCTCCGCCAAAATGCTTTAAGAAATCGGACAGTAACAAGTTCGCAATTGAAGAGTGAACTTGAGATGGTTAGAAATGTTCAAGTTTCTGCTATTACTGTAAGGAGAAGACTACGGGAGGCAGGTTTGATCAGTAGAAGGCCCATAAAGGCACCAGAACTTACCAGGGCTCAGAAGGTAGCTCGCGTACGATTTGCACGAGCACATGAAAATTGGACTATCGATGACTGAAGGAGAGTCCTATTCTCCGATGAAACAAGAATAAGCCTAAAATCTTGTGATGGGCGGCAACGTGTATATAGAAGACAAGGGGAAAGGGAAGCTGCCTTCAATTTCGTTCTAAACGAACCCTTTGGTCGTGGCTCCAAAATGTTTTGGACGGGTATTTCTTTCGATGGCCGTACGGAGTTATTCCCTATTCATGCAAGGGCAATGAATGCGGAATACTAGGTGGAGAACATTCTCCAGGAGCATGTAATGCCCTATGCTCCGTTTATTGGTCCTGATTTCATACTCATGCAAGATAATGCAAGACCACATATAGCAAGAATTTGTGTTGAGTACTTGAATGAAGTCCATATTGATGTTATGAACTGGCCAGCACGAAGCCCGGATTTAAATACCTTCGAACACCTATGGGACATCATTAAGAGAGCAGTGAGACGACGTCTACCAGCCCCACAGAACCTTCAACAGCTGGAACAGGTTACTCTTCATGAGTGGGATAATATTCCTCAACCCGTCATTCAAAACCTCATTAGAAGTATGCCACGGCGGATTCAGGCTGTAATCCGAGCTAGAGGTGGCAACACAACCTACTAGGGATCAGCTCACATAATTTTATTTCTTTGTTTTCCTTTGTTTTCTTGTTAATTAAAAAATGTTTCTTCTCACTCTGAAAGTTTTTTCAATTGATTTCTGTATGGTGCGATAATTTTGAACCAATGCATCTAAAGACATGGACCAAAAAACAAAATGTAGGAAAGGAATGGTTCTTAACAAAAATTGGTATTTTTAAAGAATTTGGTTACAAAATTATTCCACAGAGTGTTTTAAAATTAGGGTTATATAACAACCTTTTAGTTAGCCCTGTATAATACCTAAACCGTCCTCAGTTAACAAAAGACTGGATATGCAAGTTGAAATTAGTCGTTTTATCTACAGTATTCAAAAAAAATATCAAAACTGGACTAAAAGTAAAAAAGTTATGAGACCTCAAATTTTAGCAAATATTAACGTGGTGCGATAATTTTGAACAGCAGTTTATATAAATGTCTAAAGATTTTTCTTTCGCGCTTTCTGTTCGGCAAACTTTGTAATAATCTCATCACAATCTAGAGCTACTGTTACATCCGATTCAATACACAGAATCGAAAGGGCGTTGAGGCGGTCTTATTTTTGGGTTGATCGTAAATAATTTTCGAAACGGAAAATGATCTTTCTCCACCATCACGCACAAATATAAAGTTAGAGCTGTGTTTACGTTGGGATAATCACTTAGCAAATCCTATGGGATAAACAGTTAGCGCCCCTGATGACGTATTATTTATATTAGGTCAGGAAGGAGGAACTGATTCCGCTTTTGGGCTCAAGACAGATCGTCATTCCACCCCCGCCCGAAAGAGACAATATTTTTTTTCGCATCAGTCCATGCCGCCCCACCGCCGAGTGCCGCCCTACGCTACAGCGTATTTAGCGTAGGTATAGGTTAATTTCGCCATGTTGTACGCTGCAGGTCGCATAAAACGTATGTCGGTGGATACTAAGGATAATAATTAATTCCATTAATAAAACAAAAATACATTGGATGAACGCGTTTTTGAATGAATCTTATTTCTTTAATAAATAACCAAACAATTTTTTTCTGGTGAGGGTATAAAATATAGGCCACGCTTCCCTCACCAAACGTAGTCAGGTGGGGCCGGATACACAAACACACTGTATACGATTCACAATTGTATATTAAGACCAAAACACTTGAACAATAATTACAATGATATGCATTCAACGATTGCTTGAGATACTCCATATACACTGACGGACCTAAAAAGTGGCGCACCTAGATTTTGTCCCAAATTTGATGTTTGAAATTTGAATGTCGCTGTGGAGTGAAATTTTATTTGTATTGAATTCTTAAGTTGGTCACGGTGTTTACCATTCTTTTTTCAATATTCTCTTTTTTGAATCTCCTCTCTAGCCCCTTTAGCAACGAAGATGCGACATTTTAGATGAAACGGTGTTATTAAGTTTGATATTCAACAAGAAGGCCGTGGACCTGAAAATGTCTAAAAAGTTCATCGTTTAAGAAATGTTTAGCGTTTTCGATTACGGACGCTGAAATAATTGTTACTTACAAGTACAAACAACATCAAAAAGAAATAACAAACAAAGAATTATTCGACATTTTAGTAAAACGACTGTAATTATTAATGATTAAAACAATAAACTTAAAAAATAACTGAACAACAAACTAACTAATAACGAGTATTTTCTCCTCTGGCTGCTATAACAGCTTCCATACGCCTAGGCATGCTTTCAATCAAATTTGTGATTTTAAAATTTCACTCCACAGCGACAATCAAATTCCGTGTCAAAATCATAATCGATTTTTAAAGGCTGTACATATTAAAAAATACATTTTTTATGGAAAGCCAATTACAAAATAGTCATCCCCAAGAATCGCCCTTTCAAACAAAAAAAATTATCAAAATCGATACGCTGGTTTAAAAGTTATTGAACATCAAATTTGGGACAAAATCTAGATGCGCCACTTTATATGTCCGATAGTTTATAATCGTACTATAAATATTCCTTAGCCCATGGTTTTTGTATATTACACAGTCCCTATTAGATAACCCCGGCTGAGTCAGTGGTTTCGGGTGACGATGTTATGTATGCGGCCATGCTTCGTTAACCCTGAGAGGTTTTATAAGAAACATCAAAAAAATATTACAATACAAAATTAATCCGGTCAATTTAGACATTCAAAGGTATATACATAAATTCACAGCAAGCTGAAAATGAGCAATATTGTTCAAAACATAATTAAATACAAGATTTCAAAATTCCCCATCGATCCTGTACGTGGAAAAAAAATTACTCAAGGTCAAAGGTCAAAAAAATGGGTTTTTTACGATTTTCACCGAAACGGTAAGTTTTATCATAAAATTATGCCAGACAAAAATTGTAAATCATAAAATTATCTATAAAAAGGGATCAATACTTTTTTCCCTAGGAGCCACCGTTTCTGAAATATAACGATTCATAAAGTTGTAATCGTCATAATATGCACACGTTTCCAGGCCACCACTGAGGTAGTGTACTTAGCGCGCTTTTTTTAACGTGATTTCCCCAGTAGGCCTATTCCACAGGTCTGTTGTGATTCTTTTCAATTTGACACTATTACATAATAGATATCAGCAAGGGTTGAATAAGGGTTGATAAAAGCGATGGATATTAAAAAATAGAGAAATAGAGAAATTTATTCGTCTGATTCATAATATTCGAATACTTCATCTTGGGGTTGTTCTTCTTCTTCGTCCTGGGTGCAAGTGAATTGCATCAAAAGCGATGTATCGCATGTCTCCTCGTTGGTATCAAACGAATCCTCTAAGTCGTCTATGACCGGCCTTGACAACTTGTACATGCCAGGCAACAAAACAGCCCAACTGTTTTGCAACCGCATTTAGCGCTGCATCCCTTCTTACAGTTGCAAAAAATGGTGTTTAGCAGTTTTTCCGGCGCAGGCGGGGGTAAAGTCTGAATTGGTTCTAATGTATTATCGACCAACTTCCAACCCCAGTCTTTTGGGTCTAGCTGATAACCAAGCCACGCTTGAACTTGGTAATATACCCGAAAAAGATGTTGATGAGCAGCATCTGAAGTTGGAGGAAGACAAGCTAATTGCACTTGTTTTTTATTTCGCGTGTTTTTAACGAAACATGCATATCGATACTTATCTAAGCAGGTAATTTTTTTAGGAGCTCCGTACATAGAAAGAAGAAAGCGAATTCCGTTAGTGATAACTTCTTGTGGAGTTGAATCATTTTTTTTTAAAACTTCAGCACATTGAATTAAATCTTGTTTTTCAAACATTTTAAAGACTGTTGTTTTTCCCCTCCTGTAAAATGCAGACGTCGTATCACAGCCAGTGATTGCGTGTAAAAATAGTACATGATTTTGACATTTTGCAAAAGTAGATAAACTTTTTGTGAATACATTTCTGTTTGATGTTGAGCTTTTCCTGGTTTTAAGAAGAAAATAGTTTATTCAGTTGGAGTTCGAGCAGTAAGTAATACGAAACTGTTCTTTCAACATTGGAATGAACCGCGACTTCTTGTGAGTATTTGCAAGAAATTTCTGTTGACTGGTAGGAACTGTCAAAAGTTCATCAAATAAAATATCGGAAGACGAAGATGTGGCTAAAGTTCGACGATGTTGTTCTGCAGCAATATTTCTGGTGCAAACGTTATAGCCATCAAATACGACAGTAACTCTGGGAGCAAAATGTCGACGTACCTACATACTGAACATGTTTACCTGATATAACGTTGAATGTTGCTTCGCTATCCCACACAACACGATGTAGTAAGAATCCTCCGTCAATGATGTATGTCGCATATATATACGTGGCGTACTTACGAAAATTATGGCGATTACAACTTTCTGAATCGTTATATCTCAGAAACGGTGGCTTCTAGGGAAAAAAGTATTGATACCTCTTTTATAGATAATTTTATGATTTACAATTTTTGTCTGAGGTAATTTTATGATAAAACTTACCGTTTCGGTGAAAATCGTAAAAAGAACATTTTTTTTACCTTTGACCTTGAGTAAATTTTTTTCCGCGTACGAGAACGATGGGGAATTTTGAAATCTTGTTTTTAATTATGTTTTGAACAATATTACTCATTTTCAGCTTGTTGTGAATTTATGTAGCTCCACTCTCATTTTTTGGTTTAATTTGACCGGACTAAATGGATCTAATGGAATAAATACGCCACCTTGAATCGTAACTTTCATGAGGCTTGATGCCTGACCTTTTTTACTGGCAGCCACATTTTTGTCATTTTGACAGCTGTAAAAATATGCTTCATTTTTATCACCGCTAAGAATGCCGGCTTCTCAAAAGCAGAGTACATCTAGTAGTCGCACGTCACTTTAAAATCTGTCCCGTCTCCTGTCAGCTATAATTTTTAAGTATTATGGAAACTATACTGTACAATATGAGGGGTTTCGGGAAAATTTCCATACCGCAATTCACAAAAAACATGAAATCGTCAATATGGAGACATTTATGGAGTTTTGTCAACTCGGAAATTACGAACTGGTCTACATTATAAAATATAGCAAATATGTTGAATGATCTGTTGGTGGAAACTGTTGGTGGCAGACGAAAAACGCAATGACCAAAATCGTGCACATGAAAGTGAGTTTTCATCCACCATCCCTCGAGCGGCAACCCTAGGAGATCGCAAACTCAGGTGAACTATCAGGCGACCTATGTCTACCATCCGACCAAATTTAATTTCTTTCCGACCTCTTGCGAATAGACACCTCCCATAGCTTGGACTATTGGTAACATTTTAATTTAAATTTTCATTTAGTGCGGTGTCATCAAGGACATCCTTCATCAAGTCAGACGTAGGTATTTAAGTAGGTATCTATTTGGACTTACAATTGTAACGTTTAGTTTGAAGACAATGCTCCAATAATTATGGCAAAAAGAAGTAGGCAGGTACACCCTTGATAAAAATCAGCCAAAAAATAGCACTATCTTCAAAAATAAAACATAGTCTGGCGTCTATGAAATTCTTCGCAGCGCTCACTTAATATGATTGCCTCTGGCTGCGAACGTTTTGTAGTCCAAAACTGAGTTGATCAATCGGTGTCTGTGAATATACCGGATTGTGCGGCAAGATCTTGTGATCAAGTACATTTCGTGGGCGTCGAACTAAACCTGCCGTAGGACAAAACATGGCTTCTTGAGTAGTCAACATGGCCGTCTATGCATTGTTTCTTGTTTTAAATCAACCATGAGAGTATATAAGTTCAATCAACCCTGGCAGTATATCCCGTCCAAATATTCTCATAAAATTCAGCCACCGGCCCTATAATCGTATCATTTAAATTGGCGTAAACTTTGAGGCGCGTACCCGTTAACAAAATTAGAATTAAGTAGGTAGATGTCAGTCAAATCCATTGGTTATTTTTGGGGAACCCTATACTCAGAAATTTTACTTCTGTTGACCGACATTCGGGTGACGAATTATCTACAACATTCATTCATAGGTATCAGACCAGTGGTGTAACAACACCCTAATAACAATGTTGACAATAACTCGAAATTAAATTACCTGACACAATTCAATTAACTGTCATTATAAAATGCAAAAACACTGACAGTAGTAGAGTCTTTTTTGTTTCATGGCCTACTACGACAGATTAAAATTTGTTTGAATTCCAGTTACTTAAAGACTTTTATTTTTTTCTGGCACACGATGTGTCAAACGAAAAAAAGTAAGGAGCCTTTTTCTGTTGAAAATTGAACAAAGATTCTAGAAATAGTTTTTGTTTCTAAAAAAACATTGGCGTACCAATTTTTTCATTAAAATTTCCCGAAGATCTGTCGGTACGCACGCCAGTGGTGAAAGAAAAATAATATTTTTTACGTAAAAATATGTATCTAGATTACCTATTCAAAGGTTGGAAATTTCATTTAAATATCTGAAGCAGTTTTGAAAATATTAATAACAGATATAATAATAATGAAAATAGATAGAATATGATTAATTCATCGGTATCCTAAACCGCTTCGTTTGGCCGCTAGATGGCCTCAATATTTGAAAAAAAAATAATTTTGTAAATAACTGGAATAGGTATTAATCAATTTTGATTATTTTTGGGGTATCGACTTTTGCTGTCCATCGACACATTTTGATGATATACCGAGTGTTTTTTTAAACATATCTACTAAAAAATTGATGTACGGCGAAAATATCCGTTCATAACTTTTTTTCCTTATATGCAATAACGACAACTATTTTTCATTTGATAGGTGATACCATTTGAAAGTTTTTAGGTCTCTTATAGAATTTTTATTAAATTACAAAAGTTAAGGTAACAGTTTAGGTACAAAAAAGTATTTTTTAAATGTCCAACATTATCTTGCTACCATGACAAGTACCTATTTAAGTCATTATGACATTTAAATATAATGTTGTTAATTTATCGGAATTTTACATTTAAAATAAATAGGTACAGCTTGATAAAATGGTATAGTAACTATACAAATGCCGAAATGACAGATATGCATTTTCTATATGGTCGTGCTGATGGAAGTGCGGCAATTTTGGGCATTATATATCAGCATCTTTTGGCATTATATATCATCATCTTACAAAAGCAAACCCAAAATTGCCGCACTACCTCCCGCTGAAGCTGCTACACGAGAATATTCACTAAGAGTTTACTTCCAGGTGCAACAGTGGTTATCTGGAAAAACCATATTCAATGAACAACAAAGAGACCCAAACGAGTGGGGGTGGAAAAAATAAAGAATATAAAGAACTGTGAAAACTAATACCATGTTTTTATTTTTTTTGCATTTTTTTCAATGTTGCTTCACGAAATTTTGTTCGGATTCGGATTCAAGACCCCAAAATACCTAAAGAATGGAGAAAATCAAAACTACCCCAAAACTTTCCTACCAAAAATACTATTTTACTGCACTAATTTGAGAGAGTGTTGTATATTTTCCAAGTGGTTACCATGATAGTACCAAATAAGATTAAAGTATTCTTGCTTTGAACGAACTTTAATTTAATGCTTAAAATCTCTAATCGGTAATAGTTGTTTTCAAGAAGCGAGTAAGGTGATACCTATGTTAATAATTCATGGACAATGTGGCAAAAAAAATTGCAGAAGATGAACGTGTCTATCAAGAAGAATATCCTAATCGATTACCATCCTCCATCGAGGCAATACATCATTTTCTTAATTAGAAAGATGCGTGAAGAGTCTCATGTGCAACAAGACAAATTTATTGTCAGTGAGGCGGTGGACGTTTTCGCGAAAAAAATATCACTGGATTATAAAGGAAATAAAGTAAATACGCGGTCAAAAACCGTTTCGAGATATGAGGTCCAGCTTACTGTAGAAATTCAGGAATAAAATTTCTTGTTTAAATGCCATGCCGTTCTTTCAGAAACTTTATGTGGAATACCCAATTGCAGCAAAACAAGGACTGATAGACAAAGGATTGGCCTAGCAAACACTCTAACCAGAAACTGAATCGCTGTAGAAATCCGAAGTTCCAAAATTATGGCAAATTTGGCGTATAAAGTGAGCAGTTATAAAAGCAAGCGTGCAATCATTACAATACATTCAAGTGCCACAAACTATCTCCCCTGGAAATTGGTGTTAGGAATAATAGAATTTACGGTAATTGCCAGTCGAACGCAAAGGCGATTTAGAGGTAGCAAAACAGGAAATCGTCAGTCACGCTCTCTATTATAGCAATCTCTATCATGGCTCTGCACTATAGCTGTAATAGATCGGCGCAATTATAGAATGGCATATATAAAAGGTGCGGTAACAAGGGTGTATAGGCTGCAATTGATCATATACGTATATAAATACATATTATGTTCATAAAAAAAGATCATACTGATGAAACTAAAGCAGTAAAGGCCTACCGGGTATAAAATGGATTTAATTATTTGTTCTTTGAATAGACAATTTAAAACAGGAAAGGACCAGTAGATGTTCCATTTGAAATACATGATATCTCCCTGTGAAACATGTGAAAAAGGGGTATGAGTTAATTTAATCAACAGTAAAACTACAAGGGCTTATTTTTATAGAATAAATTTCTCTTTGTAATTAAATAATTTTGCAAATCAGGGATATTATAAGACTATTTCCCTGGTCTTAATTTCCACCAATCACAAACCCGCAATTTTGAATTACAAATGGTTTCTAGACGGAAAAACGGTATGGCAGCACCTGTCAACGCAGTTTTTTCGAGTTTACCCGCGGCAAAACTTGACAGCTGTTGTCACCAAAAATTACAATACCTTTGATAACAAGCAATTATGGTCTCCTAGGACACCAGAAAACGTCGCTAAACATTTTATCCCATTTTATTGTCAATAAATTTTGTAATATTGTCTTTAACAGTGCTAGTCACCTTATGTAGTGAATGTGATTCTATGTGTGAAAAGTGATTCTATGACTAATATTGTTCTGGCGATTGAGAAAAGTGTACCGTATATATAATACCGTTAAAACCCATACGTCAATACGGAAACAGTTTATGGAATTCTGCAAGGCAAAGGAATACGAGCTTTTGGAAACTACAAGTTTAGAGCAACTAAGCCTAATCCTGAAAGATTGGGCGTGGAATATGAAGAAAGAAAGCGGTGATAATTACAAGGAACTAGTTGTGAAGACAATGTGGAACATCGTTGCAAAAAAATGCAAGAGATGTATTTGATGAAGTGGAAAATCATTTTTGATCCATTTAAAGATATATCTATCATCTAAAGATTATCTTTAAGTCTAGTAGGGAAGCTCGTAATGCGAAACGAAGGGATTTGCAGATGTGCGCCAATAAAAGGAAAGCGAACTCTGCCTCAATAAAATTGGAATAATATTCTTCCAATTTTATTTTTGGTTTTATTATGGGACGAAGACACTCCGGCGGAACTACAGCAAAAATTTTACCATATCGCTTCAGTAGAGGTGGAGAAGCACCCTGGAGAGGTGAAGAAGCAGTCAATTGCAGAGTAGAATATAATCCCATCTTCAATAAAACGGCCCAAGGTGGAGTGTAGTAAGGGGTGTAAAGGAGGTTTTTCTATGTTAATTAAATAAAACAACCTTCCCCTTTCAGAACCAAATTGAAAGTGTTTTATTTGTTAAGACATGCCTATAATACAAAATGCTTATTTAGCAAGACAATAACAATAACAAGACAATAGCAATTTTTACGTTGTATTTTTGAGTCAATTAAATTATTTTTAGCATCTTCCCAAGCCTTCTGTAATCTGTATTTTAATTCCAGTGGGTAATTATCAAAATTATACAATGGTTCCGTATCCCTACTGATATTTAAAGGAAGTTTACACTGCTTACCAAAAACTAGTTCGTATGGAGTATACTTTGTGTTAGTGTGCACTGTATTATTAAATGCAAAACACCAGAATTGTAGCCAACTGCTCCTAAATGTTTATGTGTATTCTCCAAAGAACCTAATGTTTGGTGATGATAAGCTGTTGATGAAAACTGAATTATCTGTAAAATTTTGCAAACCTCCTTTAGGGTTGTAGCTATTAATTCTGTTCCTTGATCTGGCACAATTGTTTCAGGGATCCCGTATCTTAAAATAAAGTTGTCGACAAAAGATCTTGCAACTGTTTCTGCTGCTTTATTTTTGATTCAACAAATTTTGATAATTCACACTGCAATGTTAGTATATATTTATTTCCATCTATATCTTCTGGCAAAGGTCCTACAAGGTCCAAAAATATTTTTTGATAAGCAGACGAAGCAGTTGTGGTTATTGACATCGGCTCAACATTAGGCCTAGAATGTTTAAACCTGTGACACTTATCACAACGCTTTACAAAATTGCTAACATCTGCATGTAAACTTGGCCAAAACTTTTTTATGTTATTATACATTCTGTTAGTGCCTGTATGACCTCCGCTCGGTAAAATATGAAAATCATTTAATATTATTTGACGCATTTCTATATCGGAGATTCTTTGTACATCTTTTATACCATATAAAACAGAGGTAAAATTCCTAGGAGTCATACTAGACCCTAAACTTAACTGGAAACAACATATTTATAATATTTGTAAGAGAGCCGAAAATGCTATCAATGTTATAAAAGTCTTTAGTAGACAGGTATGGGGATCGGATCCAAATATTGTGCTTATATTTTATAGAACCCTAATTAGATCGATTATTGACTACGGTAGTTTGTTCTACAATACTGCAGCGAAAACCCACTTAGCAAAAATCGAAAAACTTAAAAATAAATGCTTACGACTCTCTGTCGGATACATGAAAAGCACGCCAATCGAAGTAATGGAAGCTGAGTGCTCCGAACCTCCGTTGATATTAAGAAGAAAGGTAATGGGAGAAAAATTTATATTAAAAATGTTCACCAAGAACAGTAAAATAATTAATAATATACAAATTCTAGCTGCATTAATTCCCACTTCCAGATATTGGCGTCACAAAAACTCTCCATTACTCGTTGAGAGTTATAATAATATATCTCACTCTCTAGACGATGTGTTTCAGGCGGATAATCTTCCGAACTATTTAACTGAATATGATGTTTACGAGGTACTACCAGCCATAGTGATTCCAACAACAAGCAAAGCCATACCAGACGTAGCAAGAAATAATTGTTTTATCGAACAACTAAACAACAAGTGGTCTAATTACCAGCACATATTTCCAGACGGATCTTTGCTTAACGGTAATACAGGATGTGCCTATTATCATCGCAATAATAACAGTAGTCAACTATATAGATTAGGGAACTGCACCTCTATATACACAGCTGAACTAATAGCCATTCTTGAAGCTATTAAATACTGCATAACACTACATGGCAGTAATTTTATAATTTTCTCAGATTGTAGAAGTGCGCTAGAAAAAATTAAATCCCTAACACCCAACTCTAAAATGAATTATATACTGGTTGAAATACTTAAACAACATAAACTGATGAAGTCACAAAATAAAAACTTAACGTTACATTGGATAAAAGGACATTCTGGAATACAACCAAATGAACACGTAGACTACTTAGCAAAAATGGCGACTAGACAGAGAAACGAAGAAGAAAATTATACTCCCAACCTCGGACCTTCACCTAAAAATAAAACAGGATATGAAAAATAGTTGGCAAAACTCATATCGGGAATCACCAAAAGGTAAAATTTACAAGGACATCCAATCAACAATTCCGTCAAATCCATGGTTCGGAGACGAAAAGAACCGAAGTTTTATACAAAATATCTGTAAGATTAGAAGTAATCACGCCCGTACACCCCAGTATGACCATAAAATAGGAATATCGGACCATCCAAACTGTAGGTGTGGTGAACTAGGTACCCTACAGCACTGTATATTGGAATGTTCTGGAAACTCAAACATAGACCGATTGATTGATAAGGTCTCTCCAAGTAAACCAAATCGTCTTTCCCGTTAACATATATTATCTTCTAAGCACTGAAAGGAAACCCATCTACAAAATTATTTACAAATTTATAAGTGTGTCAAATTAAAATTTTGAAAAAAAAACAAAAAAAAAATAAAAAAAAATTTAAAAAAAATATATTAAATAAATACAAAAAACAAAATAAATAAAAAAAAATAAAATAAAATAAAAGAAATAATTAAAAATAAAATAAAATAATTAAATAAAAAAAAAATGTATAGATACGAGTATATGTGTTTATATCATATAAAATATGTAAGGCAAGAAGGGAGATACACAAGAAAAAATAAGAGATAACACTAACAAAGTATTGAATCAGGGCTATGTAATATTTAATATTGCCTAATTACGGAGATTATATCAGATCGAGTATACTTTACTCTAAAGTTTACTCTAAAGTATACTTTACTTTACTTTATTACATATACGCCGCTCTGGCCTGTTGGATGTGATATCCAGTGCCATAAAACTTAATAAAAAAAAAAAACATATTTTATAACTGAAATCTTTATATTAGCCATTTTTAATTCTGAGGGATCCCTACTTATAACATTTATTAATTGCGCATTATTTCTAATCTTATTTTTTATACAAATCTCTGTAAGATCTCTCATCGATGCATCAAATGCGAACGTCGATCGAGGATTCTTAACTTTTAAGACTTTTTCTTTCTCCGCAAATATTATATGGCTTGTACAATAATCATATTTTTTATTTTTTATTAAACTACTAGATTCTAAATCTGAAATGCAATAAACTTCTAAAGAATTTTTCGGCGGTTTCAAAACTTCCAGGGTGATCAAACCTTTTGTGTAAGGACCTGTCAAGACTTTGCCTATTTAATTCTCTCGCAGTTTTTTGCCTTGTCATAACAAACATTGTGTTGCACACACTGTTTGCCATTTGTTTGAGTTCTTCCGATGTGGTTTCAATTCTAGATAGTGCATCTGCTACTACATTTTTACTACCCTTCACCTATCTTACGTCAAAATTATATTCTTCTAATAACAATCGAAATTTGGTAAGTCTACTAGAGGGATTATTCATTCCAAAAAGATAAACAAGAGGCATGTGGTCCGTATAAATGGAAAATCTTCCTCCCAAATAGGTAATTCCTAAAAGCCTGCAAAAACAATTCCCAAAAGCTCTTTGTCAATAACTGGGTAGTTAATTTCCGCCTTATTTAACTGTCTAGAAATATATGATACTGGTGAACCATCTCCGTTTGAAAGAGTAGCTCCTAAAGCCTTATTGGAAACATTTGTTGTCACTATAAAAGTGTTAGATTCTGAAAAGTTTGGATACTGTAAAACTGGCGGGCTTACTAGTGCTTGCTTTAGATCTTCAAATGCTTTTTGACATTCTGCCGTCCATTGAAAAGGTACCCCTTTCCGTGTTAAATAATTTAATGGAGAAACTATATGTGCAAAATGCTTTATGCTTTTCCTATAAAAAAAAATGGCCGATAGTAAATAGCTGGTCCCCAACATGAAGAACCCTACCTTTTGTCCAGTCCGTCTTTTTAAAATTCTAATGGTTAAATGTTCATCTAGAATAACAACTGATAGATTATTTTTAACAGTAAACCCATCATGGAACAAAGAACAATCAAGTGGATGGTACAAAAACACTCCAGTGGGAAAAACAAACTTTCGAAATGGACTAAAGAAGCAGCAGAGAAGGCAGGAATAAATACATAAGAAATAAAAATAACAAACCACCGTCGACCGCATAGAGCAGAACCAACAGAAAACAGAAGATCCTGCAGCCACTCCTCGAGCTTTTCACTGTACAGCTGGACCCATCAACAACATTAATGATTTACCTACAATGAGTTATCAAAGATTTCAAACAATACCCCTACTGTGTATCAAAATTGCAATTTATATTTTAATTGTACCATAAATAATTAAATTTGTAGTATTTCGTGATTAAATAAATTACATGTTTTTCAGTTTTCAAATTGATACCTACATATTTATTATGTATGCATGTATAATAGGTAGTAGGTTTTGTAAACTATGTGTATGCAGAATAATCTGTTACTCACGAAAAAAATCGAAAAAACACGTTGCTAAGCAATATTTTAACAAAATACATTCGTGTAGGTGCAAAAAGGTTTTGTTGCCACCAGCACTCATGCTTCTTGTTAAACTATTACCTAGCAACGTGTTTATTCGATTTTGTTAGGAAAAGTTAGATGCCCTTATGATATTACTTACGATAAACTATCGCCTGGTAAAGTCCTGCTGTTGCAAACCATACCACCTTGTTTAAGTAGGTAGGTATTTACAAAAAAAAAATATTTTAACTGGTCTGCGGCTTTGATATGTTATTTTTTCTGTTTTTGTATCATTCTCCGCTATTTGCTTTCACACAACCTCCTCGAACACTGATATTTCCTCTAAACATCTGCATAAATAGTCGCAATATATAAAAATGCAATATCAAGAAGATATTGCAATATTATTCATATATTTCACGCTATATTTCATATGGCAATCGTAAAATTAAATTATGCGCGATAGCGGCATAAAAACTTATCAGTTGAATAATCTCATTATCATATCTCAAAATTATTATATTCATGTGGTATTAATATTATTATTATTTGATAAGTTTTAATTTTTCTATTTTATGACTAATCACTAATGGTACACAATGCAAATTCGGAAAATACCTATCATCCTAGCCACAAGTAATTACATTTGGACTCCAAGAGTTTCATCTGGTACTTTTAATACGTTTAAGATACCTACTTGCGAAAGATGCAAGTTTTGTGTTTTTTTTGCTGATCTCTCTGCGGGATGTTCTCTCCAGTTTCTTCTAATTTTTACACAAGTAATGAAAAACACTGGTTCACTTGTTCTCTCTATATATTTTTTTTCTTTTATACATTTCCTCTATACATTTCCTTGTAGGTGCGGATTGCCAAATCTGTTGCATTATCAATTATTGATGTGATTGGCGAAAGAACGCAACATGAAATCTTTTTGTTTTCATATACCAGAATTTGAAATTTTCCCCCAGGCTCGGATCCCTGCAGTTAGTAATGCCCTTTTAGGCATACGTTAGGGGCGGCAGTTGCGGACGGGCATTGAAGTGGCTTGATTTGTACATAACAGGAGCGTTAAATTGACTTTTGTTCCGATAGTTTTGGTGGAAAACATAAAACTAGGGGTACATTCAATTAGTCCTTGAAGAGTATAAGCTTTAAGGCATTGCTTTAAGGAGTATAAGCTTTAAGGCATTGCCCCACCACACACATTCCCAGCATTTATGCTGAAATCAGGCTGCGTATTGACAAATTTGCGTTACAATATCTGAGAAGTGACGTATTTTTATCACAATGGCACACCTAGCAACGTAAAAGTTATCGAAACTAACCTGTTTGCGTATATATATATGTAGTTATATGTTTTTTCAATTATATAAGCCATCTTGGATAATTAAACCATACTTTAAAAATTGTGAAATTTCCTATAAAAAGCATCCACGACTAAGATAAATGTTCATATTTTTTTATGATAAATTTTCTTAAAATCCTTAAAAGAACATAAAGTAAATTACATACTAAAATTAAAACGGAATCAATAATATAAAGGGTGTTTAGTTTTTAACGTTACACTTTAGTAACTTCAAACCACGAAATTTTTTGTATTTTAAACGAGACACATTTTTTCTAAAGCAGGCAATGCAAAATTAAATCTCTATCTTCCGATATAATGGGTGCTTCATATTCGATGCGATGCACGGGATCTCGGCAACGGTGAAAGAAACAAAGTCGGTTAAATCGTGGCAAACTTGGGTCATTAAGGGACGAACAAAATGGCTTTTGAAAATCGTCAATATCATTTTTAATAAAAACTAATTGTATCTAATATTAAAAACACGAATCAAGTTAACGGAGATTTTTTTGGATAAATGTGTTGGATCTCTCTATATATCTCTCTCTTACTCGGAGAAACTTCCCGATTCTGACGATTATGATTTGTATGTCAAATGTAATCAAACCAGCCCAAGCGCCACATCTCAGCATGGAATATGCTTTAAGAATATGTATTTTACAGGAAACGGTCCTATTTAAATAAATCAAATTGATGATAGTTGCAAGAATACGAAACATCTTACTGGTAGACGCCAGCAGTGGCGCAGCCAGAAAATATTATTATTAAATATTTAATTTTGAAACTTTACCCTTGGCTGTGACGAAAATTAATGCTGACTTAGACACTATTTTCTGAAGTATCTTTAGCTCGTATTAAATCAATCTAAAACTGAATTGTTAGTTTTCGGAAGCAAGAAAGATCTTGTTATTAACGACCCTGTCTTCAATATTATGTTAGATGGTCATCGTATCGTTCTCAGTGAAAGCTGCAAGAATTTGGGTTTATTTGGGTTTTCTAAACGCGTTACTCATCTTATACAAAAATCATTTGCCAAACTTAGGGTGTTATACATGCACAGAGACTACCTTATATCATACTGTGATATTGTATATTGGCCTGCCTTGTATATTTCATTTATCTTGTATGTTATTTAAGATTTTTAAAAACAATAAACCTAAATATTTAGTCTTCAAGCTAGTAAAACATTCAGATATACATGGACACTCAACACGTTATCGCGATCAACTTTGTATCCCTAAGCATAGAACTACTCAGTTCCAGCGGTCTTTTAGTTACAATGGTAGTAAGATTTTCAATTTAGTACCTAATGATGTCAAATCCTTTTCGTCTGTATATTATTCTGTCAAAAAACTGTTATAAAACATAATGTTAGCTGATAGACAGTCTGTTTAATTGTAAGAATATTATTATTATTATTATTTATTTTTGTATTCAGCTATGTTGACTTTTTTGTTTTTGTATATTTCGTATAGTACGTTAATTCTTATTTAGTTTACTTGAGATGGTTGTATGGAAGAGCAACAATGTTGAATTTCGCCATCTCTCTACAAATTTCTGTATCTAATCGAACTAGTTTTCGGAAGCCAAACGACATCTCCAAAAAAAATAATCACACGTACTTGCTTTTTAAATGTACTATTTTTCATAACCTGATTAATTCAAGAGATAAATGGAATAAATTAATGGTTAGAATTACTGATCTGAGAATGTCTTACAACAGTTTTTTTTATAAGTTTCTTGCATACAGTTTTTCTTCGATTATGTACGAGCCCCTTCCCATATCAGTTGGCCCACCCATTGAAATCTTAGTTTTTTGGTCAGCATCAAAACATAATAAATACTACAAGCTGTGTTTAGGTCTCAAAGTAATTAATAGGGCATATTTAATCTTATGCAGTAGAAAAAGCAAAGTAAGCCTACAATTCGAAGGTGGAAAACAGACGCCACAACAATTAAACAATTATTGCTAATACTCATAGCTGTCAGAATTCATTTGATACAGCTTCAAAGTAGTTGTGTTCTTTAAAAATGGGCAGAGGAAAGGTTATGGATGACAAAATTCGTTCACTTATTATTAAATTTTTCAATTGTGGGAAGTCAAACTCGGCAATTGCAAATTTATTAGAATTATCGCGGTATAGTGTAAGAAATATAGTTAGAAGATATAAAATGACGAGTTCAGTCGCTGCAAAGCCCCGATATGTAAAAAAAAGCAAGATTACAGATTGTGATAGAAGAGCGTTAAGAAGAATTACCCAGAAAAACAGACGTGCCAATTACATCGAGTTAAGTGTTCTGTGGAGTGATGCCGTTGGAAGACGTATTTCAAGATCAACAACTCACAGAGAGGCTCACAAATTAGGATTTGGGACTTACAAGGTAAGTTTTTTAATAAAAAAAATGAACTAGAAAAATTAAAAGTGACAATTTTGCATTAGGCCAAAGAAAAGCCACTTTTAACACCACGGTAGAAGAAAAATAAGGTAAGATGGGCAAAAGAGTTATTCGCAAAAAAAATGAAGCATTCCATGCTGACTGTCTTAAGAGAAAAGTAAAACTTCCTGCATCCGTCATGGTGTGGGGAAGCATGTCATCAAAAGGAGTATGAAAACCCCATTTTATTATCGGAAACGTGGATACAAACAAATATTTGGCCATTTTAGAAAAATCACTTTTACCGGTCATGGAAGAGTGTTTGACATCAGGCCAAGAATTTATGTTTCAGCAGGACGGCGCAGCATGCCACACCTCAAAACGAAGTTTAAAATGGATGGAGGACTATGGTATACCACTTTTGGAATGGGTTTCTAGTAGTCCGGATCTATCACCCATTGAAACTTTGTGGCACGAGATGAAAAAGGTGCTACGGAAATACCGTGCTCGAACAATCCCTGAACTGAAGCAAAGGCTTCAGGAAATATGGGATTCTTTTACACCAGAATTATGCCAAGGCTTGGATAATACTATGCCCCAACGAATTCCGGCTGTAATAAAAAATAAAGGTGATGTCACCCAGTGGTAAATTATAAAATTGTTGTTTTGTTAATTTAACGTATTTGTTCACATTTATTTCTTTTTATTCTCATTTTGTGTTAGTTATCAGTCTCAGTAACCTAAGATGTATTTTTGTGGTTAAAAGAAGTTGTCAAAAGAATAAATAAATTTGGAAGTTCGTGTCGTATATTTCTTCTTCTACTTTTGCTCTATAAGATGAAATTTCTGACTAATCCCTAGGTGGGCCAACTGAAATGGGAAGGGGCTCGTATAATTTCTGTCATGAATAAAAGCTGCAATTTGCTTAACCATCCTCTATCTCAAAAATAGTAAACATACAACCCCTAACTGTTGGCGTTGGTATATAATAAAAAGTTAAAAATTATGGTTTGTAAAATTCGGGGTAATTCTGACAGATATTCTCTCATTGTTTACTTTTCAAATGTCTTTTTAATATTTGCAGATGTTGTAAATTAAATGGAAGAAAATTGTAATGTGTAGATTTACGTATCGTTAGTAAGCGGTCTCCAACGTGACCACGTGTATAATTAGTTATGGTAATGCTTGATGGGCGGCGAGGGCGAGGACTTAATGAAGGGGGCCCGATCACGGAGTTTTAAGGCCCGAGGCATCGCTGCACGCACGCGATTCTGCATTGCTCATCTGATCCAGTGTTCTGGACCCAATAGCCTTTTACGAATTTTATAATAACGTTTGAGACCCTATATCATCATAATAGCGGACACGATGTTTCGATTCAAACTATTGTAAAATTTATGTTTTATATTTTTTTATGATTTAGATCGAACATCTTTTTTTGGTTATATTAAAGTTCTACTCGTTGACGTATACTTTGAAAATATTTATTTATTACAATAATTATCGAAGGGGGCAAAAGATGACCGCCAAAGGGCCGCTAGGGTTTTATAATGTATGGTAATTAAAGGAAGACCTTACCTATAATATGGGTATTTTTTCTAAAACACCTAGAAAGCATATAATTATCACATTTGATTTAATTCAGTGAACAATTTATATCTAGTTGTTTTATATCCATGGAGTGCTACAATATGGGAATAAGTCCAAAAGCAGCACATATAATATAATATGATCTGGAAAACCAGAACACTATTGTATTTAGATATACACTGCGCAACTTATTTAACGCACAACCAAAAAGTTAACTCAAATTTGACGTTATGTATTTTCGACAATTTTTGTTCGTTTTGGTCGATTTTTTTTTCAAATTGTAGGTTTTTCTCTTAGGAATATCACTGTCTTAGTTGTTTTGGTAAAACGAATGATTTTGATATTATACCAGGTGCTATAAAAATGTTATGTTTTTTTCCGAAATTTCAAAACGTCCTGTGGGCTATACAAGGTATTGCAAGTTATTGCAATTATAGCCAATTTAAAGCCTCATGTTTTTTCTACATTTTCTTTTTTTATTCATTTGTTTATCTCTGTTACTTCATGAAATACACCGTTTTGAAACACCATATGCTTTTATTCACATGAAATGCATTTATCGGACAACTCCAACAGCTAGCAAGCTATGGAAATCGAAGATTACACGTCATAAACTGACAACTGTGTCAATAGTGTTTTGTTGACAGTCCAGCAATAATTAGTGAATAATGGAACGCCAAACCAGAAATTTAACTCGTGATGAATGTAAACTCGTGAGCAAGTAAAAAATGTACATTTGCGATTTTTGCAAATAAAAGTGTATAACTTTTATTTGAAAAAAAAATGTGGCGGTCATTTTACCCCATGCAGGGGGCCATTTTAGCTCAACCAGGGTGTAAAATGGTTCCTTGGGTCGTTTTTAAAGAATATCAATGTTTTTGTTGTTTTTATTATTAGATGTTATTTTTTTTAAGAAATGTATTTATTCTGTTGTCTCTTTCATTGTATGAATAAACCATAATCAAATATTCCGTTTTTTTGTATTTTTTTGCCCAACTAATTGTTAAAGGGGCCATTTTTCCCCACTTTCCCCTACCTATCAAACTAGAAATAGATTAAATGACATTTTTCCAGTCTTTTAAGTACCTATTATAATTCAGAACTCACTTGGTAGTGGCACATTCTGATATAAAGCCGAAGGGCATCCGTCGTAGGAAGGAATGCTTCTGGCTTTTTCACAGCTCCAAATAAAATACTGCGGGCAACATTTGCATATGCACCGCTAGGATAAACCTGAATTAAAAAAATATTGTTAGAATTTTTTTTTCATGAGATAGGTAGGTACAGTTAACTCAACCTAAAAACGTATGTCTACGTACCTTACACAATTTGACGACGAAAGCATCTACGTTCTTAAGAACATTATCGCCACGTGGCCAAGCAAGCTGGCAGTTTCGTCACAGAAAACTTTCTAGGTACCTACCTTCGCCATGGATTCAGGTTTGGACGTCGAGTCAAGCCAGCAGATGCAGATGTAGATGTAGTTGTCAGGGAACGAGCGATTGCTTCAGTGACAGCTCGTGGTCTTTTGATTTGAGGAGGCTAATCTTATAGGTAGGGTGACCAATGGCGTGAGGTAATATTTCAAATAAGGGTAACAATTCTTAGAAACCTACCTATTTATAGTGTAACTCAATGTCTATCCTTTTTGGCGTAACGTTACAGATAGTTGAATTAAATTAGTCATATCGGTCGTTTCATCTATGACAATAGCAATTAAACGAGCCTGATAATTTCAAATTAAATTTTCTTTAAAATAGTAGGGACACAGCCACATTTAAACCATTACAGTAAGTGATTTTTAAAACCACTGCCGTATACTATTAACAGAAATTAGGTCTTTGGTTTCGTCAAGTTTTTTTGTTTTTATTTTTATCAACCAGACACCTTTTACTGCGCCATAAAATGCGCCGCTAGGAAAATTTTTGAATTTATCAAGATCAGTGGTCTAAAATGATAAGGATGGAGAAATAATCAGTTATATTTTGCTATTGTCAGTTGTGAAAATACACTTAGAAAAATACGCTGTATTGTCCAGAAAAACATTTTTTGTTTTAGTATCTAGGCATGTCTTCTGTATAGATGGCATAATAAAAATTAAGTCGCCACTGGATTGCTTGTAGGTCTTTCGTAAAATGATAGTAATTCTGATCCAATACTATAATAAAATAAATATGAGGCTTACCAAAATCACTATTCGAAGGGTATAATATCCATAAACCCTAAAAAATTAATCTAAATTCGAACCACTTGTTAATCCGTTATACGGGATTTGGTTTTAATTTTCTACCTGCACTTGTGGGAATTTCGAGGATGGCTCGATATGGTTGAGCATCGTACAAAATTGATTACTATATAAAATATTGTTGTGCGTTTTTTCGTAAAAATACGACAAAGCACCGTATTTACTTAAACTGGTATCATTTGTGTATACAATAATATATCCTTTTATGTATTCACTTGCAACGTAGGTAAGATATAAATTGGTGCATTACACGCTTAAAGAATAGCAAGATGGAACAATGAAGATTCTTTTTCTAAAAATGTGACAATTCTATTCAAATTGGATGAACTAAATAAGGAATAACAAAATTAGGTTTCTTTGTGCAGTTAAGTAACCATGTAGAAGTAACTATAAACATTATAAATCGTTCACAGGTGCCCAACACAATATATATATGGGGTGTTTAAAAAAGACGCGGCTATATTTAAGGGGGTGATGGCCCAGGTAATTTTATAAAAAAAGTTCCTATAAACAAACGCTTCGTTACCGATCTACAGGATATTATGTTGAAGTTTAAAAACTGCAATTTTTTGTGTCTTGAGGTCTTGAGTTACTCTGAGAAATTGATTGTTTGCTCACACTCTTTGAAATATTCCGGGTGTAGGTATTTCTAATAGTTTCGCGTGATGCTACAAAGCGATCTCTTAAACTCCCTATATTTTCAACTGGAGTTGAGTAAACCAACCTTTTAAGAAAAACCCAAATGCAAAAATCAAACGGATTGAATTCTGAAGATCAGGTGGGCCAGTTCTGAGGACCTACTCGGCCTTTCCAAAGATTTGGATAAACTGCGTCTAAGCGGCGGCGGGCGTTAATATTAAAATGGGCTGGAGTATCTGAGGGGTAAAATTTTTCGGGGGATTAAATTTATTTTTCTATGTTCATGCAAAAAAACAAAAATTTATTGAACTACTAGCTGGTTTCCAAGACCTCGTCCGCGCTAATTTAACGCGGGTTATAAGCCCGCGCTAAATTCAATCTCTGGATTTCTCTTCAGAAAATCTCTAAACCAACCCGTCCCAGCAGCCTTTTTCTCTTTATAAAACCTGTGGCTAATACCGTTCCTCTCCGCAAGCTCGTAGGCCATTAGACTAATATTTGTCAGACCGAACAGACGGCCTTCCATCTCTAAAACATATTGCTTTAAGTACGTCTCCAATTCCTTGGGCAATGTTGTAGTAAACCTTCCAAGGATTTTCGTACAACCTTTTGCCTGAAAAAAAATAATGACGATTAACTGCCCTCTTTCCCCTAAAATACATCTGCAGAATCGAAAGAATATAATACGTCTAGTTACAATACGTCTAGTTACAAAATACTTACCAATTTATTCTGATTTTTGGCTCTTCTTCTTAAAATACTCAAGGGCAGACTATAGCAGCTGTTTTAAAAGGCATGCCTTTAGAAATTTCTTTGCAAGGCATGTCGCATTGAATTTGAGTGGCATTTTTGTCTAGAGGTCTTCCGAACGTAATTTATAATCATTATTTCTGAAGAGATATATTCGATTGTTGTAAAAAAATTGCTATGCATTTTTTTGGGCGACCATGCGAGGGTAAAATGGTCCCTGGTGCACCAATGTAAAGGGACCATTTTACCCAAAGAGTAACCAAATGTATCAAAAATATATAATTAGTGAATCCTCATAATTAGGGGAATGGCGAGAAAACGAAAATGTGCAGGAAAATTTAAACATCATATAAAGATATTTTACTTACCTCAGTGAATACGCCTGCAAACACAACTTTGGTCCGCACGAGTTTTTATAGGTTATGTTATACTAGCAGAGATATGCTTCGTACATCTTCACCAATTCATACATAGATGGCGATAGTAGTACTGAATGTAATGATTCAAGCTAATTGTTTTACGTATGCTATGGGATAAATATGAGGGGATTATTTTACCCGGGGAAGGGAAACGAAAATGTGCAGGAAAATTTAAACATCATATAAATATAATGTTTTTCATAAAACATCATATCATAAAACATCATGTTTTACTTACCTCAGTGAATACGCCTGCAAACACAACTTTGGTCCGCACGAGTTTTTATAGGTTATGTTAGGTATACTAGCAGAGATATGCTTCGCACATCTTCACCAATTCATACATAGATGGCGATAGTAGTGCTGAATGTAATGATTCAAGCTAATGGTTTTACGTACGCTATGGGAAAAATATGAGGGGATTATTTTACCCGGGGAGGGGGTGGGGCGTTTTACCCTATTCTCCCCTATAACATTCGTTCGTTGAATAAAAGGGTATATACCTATATAATTAGTGAATCCTCATAATTAGGGCAATGGCGAGAAAACGAAAATGTGCAGGAAAATTTAAACATCATATAAATATAATGTTTTTCATAAAACATCATATCATAAAACATCATGTTTTACTTACCTCAGTGAATACGCCTGCAAACACAACTTTGGTCCGCACGAGTTTTTATAGGTTATGTTAGGTATACTAGCAGAGATATGCTTCGTACATCTTCACCAATTCATACATAGATGGCGATAGTAGTACTGAATGTAATGATTCAAGCTAATGGTTTTACGTACGCTATGGGATAAATATGAGGGGATTATTTTACCCGGGGAGGGGGTGGGGCGTTTTACCCTATTCTCCCCTATAACATGCGTTCGTTGAATAAAAGAGTATATACATTATGTACAAGTTTATTAGTTTTATTTAAATTATTTCATGGCGTCTGGTAGGTATATATAATGTCCGATGGTAAGTAATTTGATCGTTATAGTAATTCCGAACCAATTATATGACAACTTATCATAATTTTCCATGACAGAGTAGGCTATGGGTACACAATCAATCATAACAGAACATGGAAAAATAGCAGTGAGGTGCTTAGGGATTTTAGCGGCGGTTTGAGATATTCAGGCGGGTATCCCTTCTTCAGATTGAAAAGCAGCGGCATGTACTAGGTCAGGTGAATAAAATTAATACTCCTCACAAATAGAAACTTATCCTCGGTGTAACTGAAGACATACTTGGTAATCGAGTGATTTGTGTCGTGATGTATGGGCGTGTTCCCCTAGAACCGCCCTTACGTTACGCCCATAGCAAGCACGCCGCATCGTTCAGATATCAAGCACCCTGTGATTAGGTTAATAAATAGACACTTGGCTATAACGGCGCCGACTGTCCTGACCGCCTAATCACAGGTCAAATGTTCGAAATTATACACACTTTATCTGACCCTACACTAAAGTGAGGGTGGTCAGACCAGCTTGACCTTTTTTATTTTTTTTTGTTGTGCTCGAACTAATGAAGAACTACAGACAAGTTCCAAACTTCTAAGCGATAAACTTTCTTCGCTGTTATAATCCGCTAACGTATTATTACCGAGAACATTTTTGAGTTATGAGTATGTATTTAACAAATTCTCGAATATTAGTGGGGTTAAAAATGTTTAAATTACATGTCCGTGGGGGTAAATAACCCAAACACAATGCATGTAACAAGGACTGTCTAATATTGGTAAAAGTTCTCACTACTGTTTACATTCAAAGAAATAATTAAATCTTAATACCATATCAGTTCCCTATGGTTGTCCTAAGTAAAATATTGATAAGTGAGAGTACTTATAGAGATTATTTCACTCATATTCAAATTTTCACATTATATCTGACCAATCCAAACCTAAGACAGCTTTTCTTATCGAAAAAACACCAGCGGTCTTTCAGTTCTGATTGGTATATCAGCTTGGTGTTTTGAACACGACGTAAATATGGATAGGGATGACAAAGCAAAGTTTGACAGTTTGACAAAAAATAATTGTAGCTGCGGACGTCAAAATGGGTACTTCAAATTAAGATATTACTACAGAAGACTATCCAGACAAGTCATTGCTGCACTTAAAGAGGCTCAAAACTCCACATTCGAAACATATATCAAAAACCTGTCTGCTGATGACCACAGCCTATGGAAGGCCACCAAAAAGCTTAAAAGACCGGTAGCACCCATGAGGAAACCTAATGACGAATGGGCCAGCTCTAATAAAGAAAAAGCCGATCTATTTGCAGACCATTTATATAATGTCTTTCAGCCTGCTGCTGCAGCACCTGGAAACATCGACAATGAAATCGAGGAGTTCCTAGATGTGCCAAATGTCTCCACCACTAAAGCCCCTACGTATAGCTGAAGTTAAAGCTGAAATAACTAAGCTTAACAACCATAAAGCTCCAGGTTACGACCTAATAACCGGCCTAGTCCGGTACCTCGTAAAGCTGTGGTCGTCCTCACAACCATGTATAATAGAATACTAAGCCTCTGCTACTTCCCCGTCCTATGGAAGTATGCAGAAATAATAATGGTCCATAAACCAGGAAAACCAACTCATCATGTAACATCCTACCGACCAATAAGCCTCCTGCCAACACCTAGCAAAATACTTGAAAGACTGCTACTCAAAAGAATACAGGAAGAACACGAACTAGCCAATCTACTACCCACTTGCCAGTTTGGATTTCGAGAAAACATGTCAACGATACACCGAGCCCACAGGATAGTAAATCAAATAGCTAAAAGTATTGAGGAAAAGAGATTCTGCAACGGAGCATTTCTAGATGTCTCACAAGCATTTGATAAAGTGTGGCACGTAGGTCTACTATACAAGCTGAAAATGATGCTAAATCACAATTATTATCTACTCCTAAAATCATACCTTACTGACAGAAACTTTTCAGTAAAGTTCAATGATTCGATCTCTAACTTATTTCTTATAAAATCTGGTGTTCCACAGGGCAGTGTGCTAGGGCCACTCCTGTACCTCATATATACCAGCGATTTACCCGAAACGGAAAACACTATGATAGCAGCTTTCGCCGATGACGTTGCAATCTTATCTACACATGATAGTCCCGGCACAGCCACAGAAAACATACAAATCCACCTGGATCAACTTAACGAGTGGTACAACAGATGGCGAATAAAAATAAACCAGACTAAATCGGTCAACGGAGCCCCTGTACCTGTACAACATGACGTTAAATACCTCGGATTGCATCTAGATCAACGACTCACATGGCACAAACATACAGACAAAATGACGACAACTAGACCTAAAATCCAGGCAGATGTATTGGCTCATGGGTCGTAAATCCAAACTATCAGTCAAGAATAAAGTCCTCTTATATAAAGCAATACTGAAACCCGTGGGGTCATACGGTCCCCAACTTTGGGGATGCACCAAACCATCACGCCTGAAAATCCAACATAAAACACTTCGTGCGATTGTGAACGCACCTTGGAATATTAGTAACCTAACACTGCACAGAGACCTACAAATCCCGTTCATAACAGAAGTGATACATACTATAGCTACTAACTACCAACAGAAAGTTACAGGACATCAATGCGAACTGATAGAAAACCTGTGTATGGACAGACCTCCCAACAGAAGACTAAATAAATCCTGGCCAGTAGATCTCCTCCAGCAACACTAACCTAGATTAGTGATATATAAGGAGAAATGTCAATGGGCATCTCCCTTTCATGCCGAAGACTTCCAATACATTTACTAAATACGCTAATGTAGTAGATTGTAAATTGCAATAAAACACAAAAAAAAATTAAGATATCAATCAAAATATTGTTGAAGATATGCCTACCCAGAGTAACACGAAAAAATCAAAATCTTATATATGGAGACAATTTATGACGTTCTGTGTTGAACGTCAAACCATCTAACAAACCAAATAGCAGAAATAGGTATATGCAAATGTTCCCCCTCGAGATTAGTAACCGCTTTATTAAATTATTTTCGAAATTATTTAATTCTAAATATGATATTACATTAATATTAATACAGGGTGATACTGAAATGTATTTCAACTTCATTATTTGCATAGGGACACCATGTATATTTTATTACCTTTTTAATTCATGATATTGTCAATACAGACATATCATAATATCAATATCTTGCGTTGAATAAACTCGAGTTTTGATCAATTATTTTGATGATAGTCAGAATTTGACAAACGTAATACGTTTTGATCCAGATAGGCATTGAACTTCTTTGTTACAAAAATAATGACATTGATTTGACAGTTATGAACTATATTAAAGTTTAGAGTGAATTAATAATCTGTTCATCACTGATTTGATAGTGAACTAGAGAACTATCTTTTGGGTGCAGCCAAATTATATCGCAGAATACATCCTGACCAACGACCGGATCATTCTCCAATCACATTTCGGCGTATGGCTTTTGGGGAACGGAATACATTCCATTCTAGAAATTTTGGGGAACGGAATACATTCCAATCTAAGAAAAGGGAAATGACCCGATCTGTAAGGAATACGGACAATGAAACAAATATTTTAGACATATCATAATATCAATATTTTGCGTTGAATAAACTCGAGTTTTGATCAATTATTTTGATGATAGTCAGAATTTGACAAACGTAATACGTTTTGATCCAGATAGGCATTGAACTTCTTTGTTACAAAAATAATGACATTGATTTGACAGTTATGAACTATATTAAAGTTTAGAGTGAATTAATAATCTGTTCATCACTGATTTGATAGTGAACTAGAGAACTATCTTTTGGGTGCAGCCAAATTATATCACAGAATACATCCTGACCAACGACCGGATCATTCTCCAATCACATTTCGGCGTATGGCTTTTGGGGAACGGAATACATTCCATTCTAGAAATTTTGGGGAACGGAATACATTCCAATCTAAGAAAAGGGAAATGACCCGATCTGTAAGGAATACGGACAATGAAACAAATATTTTAGACATATCATAATATCAATATCTTGCGTTGAATAAACTCGAGTTTTGATCAATTATTTTGATGATAGTCAGAATTTGACAAACGTAATACGTTTTGATCCAGATAGGCATTGAACTTCTTTGTTACAAAAATAATGACATTGATTTGACAGTTATGAACTATATTAAAGTTTAGAGTGAATTAATAATCTGTTCATCACTGATTTGATAGTGAACTAGAGAACTATCTTTTGGGTGCAGCCAAATTATATCGCAGAATACATCCTGACCAACGACCGGATCATTCTCCAATCACATTTCGGCGTATGGCTTTTGGGGAACGGAATACATTCCATTCTAGAAATTTTGGGGAACGGAATACATTCCAATCTAAGAAAAGGGAAATGACCCGATCTGTAAGAAATACGGACAATGAAACAAATATTTTAGCATAGTTATTCTACATAGCATGCTTCTTGTGGTCAAGTAAGTAAGGATGCGGAATCTCAAAATCAACGGTTTCACGTATAACAAACTCCTACATCGATTTAAACCAAAAACTGTACAAGAATTGCTGGTAAAAAATAAAGTTTATTTATAGGTACAATATAACATTTACTACTTAAAAATAAGTAAAAAAAGTGATATAAAAATACAATACTACACGTTTCTTGAAGTACCTAGTTCACCTAAAAAATTGTTTCACTTTGATGAGTTGTAACTTTTGAACGGATGGATGTGTCTTTGAAAGGTTTTTTTGCCAGAAAGAGTGTTCCTTATATACATATTTACACTTTTTATTTGTGCAACTTTTCTTGCATTGACAGCGCAAACAAAAATTTCTTAAGATCTGAAACAAATTTCACGACACGACAGTACACAACAACACACCACACTTGTCATAAACATAACCTCACTTTACAAATTATAAATTACAATTACTCAAAAAATGGTTAGCCAAGAACTGCGGTTTGAAACGTCACTCCACATTTACGAAACACTGAATAATATCTGCTAACTATTCAAATAGATAATTATTTTTCTCAAACTGGTAGATAGATAGGTACCTACATTAGATATTTTAGCAAGCCAGAATGGGCTGTATTTTGTTCCACTGCTATTTTTTTGCAGAGGTTTCCAAACTATTAAGATATTAAAATAGTGCTTTAATCTGGCGGGCGTAAGGCGTGAACAGGTAGCAATCAGGCACTGATTAGAGTTAACTAACGGACTACTGGTTAATTGGGGGTTCAGTAGAGGGCGTAACTACATCAACAATCACTCTACTAGTATTTAATCTAGTGCACGTAAATTCAAAATGGGCCTACACTCACTTAAATTAGTTTGTGTAGCTTTAGCCATATGTCGCCCAAGGCCAAGATAATAGACCTTTATTTTTTAATATAAACAACGCAAGGTATACAAGTTTTTATAAAAGATATATCCCCCTGAGTTTTAGATTCAATGCAGTTCTTTATACTATTACAACAGGGGTAAGCTCAGTAGTTAAACAAAAATAACAATTGATAGGATTTAGTATACAGAGAGTTTATGAGTACCTACCTATTATAGCCTATAGTCGATGCTGAAAGATTTTGTTACTTGAAAAGGATGGATTGGTACCTACTAAATAAATACTTGTTTCTTTTTTACGTTATTCATTGGCATCATCTGGAATCGTGCAGCTTTTAGATACATACTTACCTATTTTTTTGCTAACAACATGTTTTATTAACTTATACATAATTTCTTAATTGTCATAAGGCATAACAAGTACCTAGGTAGTATTGTTTATTTATCAAAAGATTTTTGTTTTATAACTGCTATTTGACAGCCCGTTGATAGCTGACAATTGTCGCATTTTGTATTCACATCATACATGAACTGAGTTACCTAAACAGCATAAACTCATAACATAAAAATAAGATTTGCACTTAGTTAAGGCAGTTTGACAGCTAATTGACAGCTGTCATGTGTCAAATTGGACAATTTGACATCGGATTTAAATTCAGCAACCTCAAAAACATAAACCTAGACATTAAAACCGAAAAAATAAGTTATTTAAAAATCTATAAAGACTGCACGAATAAATAAATCTGTGGAGCTTTGGAGTTTTCAAGCTCCGTATCAGCCAAAGTATTGATTTTCGAGCTTTGTGCTCATTGAGACTTTGCTTGGGATGACGAAACCTAAAACCTAAAATTCAGACGATTTGACCGAAACCCAATTTCCATAAGATTATTGCGGGGTTACCACACCTCACCAACATAAATAGGTGGCGCGCAATAATTTTACAGTTGCGGTTAGATGAAGGAATAGTGCCTACCTATTATTATTATTATTAATTGTACTTGCTTCTAATTAATACTAACAAGTTTTATTATTAATACCTAATAATTTCATATACCTATTACATTATTAATGCATTGGTTTGAGAAATAGCCATTACAAATGTGAAAATTGAGATGAACCGCTTTAGTTGTTTCACCCGATGAGCCGCCACTGCGTTACATGTTGTGTTTTATTTAAACTTGGTAAAGGTTCAAATAGAATATTTAAAAAATGTAATAGACATTCCATTTAATATCAATCTGTATTTGTACAAGTATTTATTTAGTAATATTGTATTCTATTGTATCTAATTTCTTGAAATAAATTATTATATGTACTTATAAAGGGGCCGCCAATAAGCGCGCTCGATCTTTAAAATGAAATAAAGCAAGTTGTGTGAGAGGTATAAATGAAATTTATTTTTTGTTTGAAAGAGTATTCGAAGGCATTATGTATGGAAAATAATATCGGTCAAATGTCCACCTCGGCTTCGCTGGGTGGCGCGCATACGAGAAGTCCAATTTTCAATGACTCTGGCGCACAAATCGGGCTGTATTTCATCGATGGCGTGGCGTATGTTGACTTTGAGGGCATCAGTGTTTTGTGGTTGGTTTGCGTAGACCTGTGATTTAAGAAAACCCCACAAGAAATAGTCTAGTGGGGTTAAATCGCACGATCTCGGTGGCCAGTTGATGTCGCCTCCGCGCGAGATAACCATTCCTCCGAAGCGCTCGTGCAGAAGATCCATTGTGGCGCGCGCTGTGTGGCTCGTAGCGCCGTCCTGCTGAAACCACATATCCTCGACATCCATATTGTCGATTTCATGCCAGAAAAAGTTCGTTATCATGGATCTGTATCGTTCGCCGTTTACCGTGATGGACACACCATCGTCGTTCTCGAAGAAATACGGCCCGATGATGCCTCCGGCCCAAAATCCACACCAAACAGTTACCTTTGCTGGGTGCATTGCGACCTGGTGGACCTCCTGTGGATTGTTCTCGGCCCAATAACGGCAATTCTGCTTGTTGACATTCCCATTTAACCAAAAATGTGCCTCATCGCTGAAGATGATTTTGCGACCAAAATCGGGGTCGACTTCCAACTGCTCTAAAGCCCAATCAGCGAAGATACGGCGCTGTCTATGGTCGTTTATTTTGAGCTCTTGTGTCAGCTGGATCTTGTACGGATGCATGCCCAAATCCAGATGCAAGATTCGGCGAAGTGATGTTTCCGAAAGGCGGAGTTCCTGTGCGCGACGTGAAATTGACTGTCGCGGATTTTCACGCACACTATCGCGCACAGCGGCGACATTCTGGGCAGATCGGACGTTTCGACGACGCGTCGGTGTTGGCTGATTGTTCACCGAGCCGGTTGCCTCGAATTTGTTAATCAAACGACGGATAGTCGACTCAGCAGGACGATCAATTGCACCGTAAAATTGGCGGAGCGCGCGGAACGTTGCTCGAACCGCTGAATGATTTTCGTAATAAGTTTTAACGATTTGCACATGTTGCTCGCGGCTGAATGGGTTCATGGTGATTTGTGAAGATACACTGAATAATAACAACTACGTTTGCCAACTCTACCACAAACAACATGGCCGCCATGAGCTGTCAAAGATCGAGCGTCCCTATTGGCGGACCCTTTATAAATAGTTATTAAAGATCCGGAATTTGTTCAGTACTGTTTTATATAGTTGATATAGCCAGTTGTGGATAAGCAACACTCAAATGGCATATCACTAGGTAAGAACAACAGACTCTACTCACTACCCCCGCAGATGACATTTCCTAAATCGCAAAACCGGTAATTCCCGCTAAATTGAGTTTATTTGCTGATATATAGATAGTGCTGATATATATATATATATATATATATATATATATATATATATATATATATATATATATATATATATATATATATATATATATATATATATATATATATATATATATATATATATATATATATATATATATATATTGACAATTATAAACTATTAGGGCAGATATACCTAAGATGGGGGATATACCTAATAGAATGTTCCAAGAAGACCAAAAAGTACATTGCAGAGAAGGGTAACGAACAAAAATAAAATTGTAACAGGAAGTGAAAAATATCTCGGAAGATTTAGCCGAGTGATTTATCTCGAACAAGAAAATTAAATTGTTGAATACATTCTCGAAATGGAAAACCATTTTTTGGCATCACTTATAAAGATCTTCGTCAGTTGGCATTTGATTTTGCTCAGGCCAACAATATTCCTAACAGCTTTAAATAAAGATACTGTCTTCTAAGAAATGGATTTATGGGTTTTTGCATTGATATAAAAATATTTCCCTTAGAAAGCCCGAAGCAACATCGTATGCTAGAGCCACGGGCTTCAATCGTAATGCAGTTCAAAGTTTCTTTAACAATTTTGGAAGCATTTATGAGAAAGTTGATGAATCTGGCGCAACCACCGTTCAAAAATTGTAAAAAATTCTAGCTCAGAGAGGTAAAAAACAAGTTGGAGTTTTGACAAGCGCCGAGAGAGGAGTCAATGTTACTATTGTGGCCTCTATGAGTGCGAGCGGAAATTTCCTGGCATCTGCTTCCATTCTCATAATGCCCTTAATGGTAGTCCAGCGTTCCCACACGACAAAGGTTGGATTGTATGGACTGTGATGTACGAGTATTTTTACTGTTTATAAAATATTTTGTACAGCAAATAAGACCGTCGAAAGAACGACCAATTCTAGTAATCTTTCACTGTTCACATACAAAAATATTAAGCGTTACAATTGTCGCGAGAATGATGTCATTTTACTATGTCCCACCCCATTGTACCTACGCATAAAATGCAACCCCTGGACCTTGCATATTTTAAGTCTTTCATGACCTACTATGACATGTACCTTGATTAAAAATCATTGTGGGCGTATTTTCGGATTGTATCAAATTGCAGGAGCCGTCAAAGAAGCTTTTGGAAAAGCATCAAACGTACAGACTGCTGTAAATTGATTTCGTGAAACCGAAATCTGGCCATTCAACGACGAAGTATTCTAAGAGTGATAATTTTCTCCCCCAAAAACAACCGAAAGGGGGGGGGGGAATTCTGAAAATGTGGATCCGGAAGGAGAGAGCGAAATATCTGCAACACCTACATTTAATATAAATATAACACCTACAAGTCCTGCACTACAATGCACTACTGCATTATATAAAACTTCCATCCCATCGACATCTAGAGAAGAGAATAATAGTTCGGAATCCCAAGAGATTCTTGAAATTATTGACTCCGAAGAAGATCGACCGCTATCAACCTTTGGTTCTACACGATTCTAATTGTCATTCCTCGTCAAAAGTAAGAATTGTTGATGTCAGTCCTCTTCCAATGGTAAAGGAACAACAAAAGAAGACATCTAGAAGCTCATTTAAATCTACAATTTCAACGGAATCGCCCTATAAAAATGATTGTGGAGACCTAAAAATCCCCGAAAAATATCAAAGGTAAAAATAAACGAGAAATTGAAAATCCAAACAAGTCTTTTAATGCCATTGCAGATGACGGAACTGGTATAGATGATACGAGTTGCATGGTCTGTGGGGAAACTTACATGGACACTAAGGAGGACTGGTATAATTGTCATGGGCATTCATGTGTCTTGTGGAACCATGGATGACTTGTATTTCACCTGTGCTAGCTGCGAAGTGTCAGGTCCCTTCTTACGCAAGTCCTAGTCCCATCCATCTTAAGAGACTGGCATCCCAAGACGGGACATTTGCATATTTTTTTAAATGTGGAAAATAAGCCTGTTATTTTCTTCATTTTCCAGTTTTTTTGTAAAAAGAAACTGCGTTTAAAATACTTTTTTAAACGTTTTTATTGCAATTAATTTGTGAAATATAAAGAAAAACGTCCCATCTCTCACATAAATGTTATTATGCTGTTTTACACCCCACGAATGCCATGAAATTCCTCATAGCAATGACTGTCCTTCCATCATTATTATTTAATCCAAACTACAAAGTTTGGTATATTAAAATCTACTAATTTATTAAGTGCAAAAAAATATATTTGCGTTGGCGATGGCCATAGAATTCCTGCTGAAATTTCAATACATATGATGTACGTTTGTACGAGTATATACTTAAAATATTATGACACAATATGTCTATATGAGACATATTCTTGCGCCAAATGCTTCCAGCATCTGGGGTCTAATTTTTAACTTTTCACTGAACAGTATTTTAAGCACATATGAAAAATGTAATGGTATTAAAAGACCCACTTTAAATCAAAGGATTTTTAGTGACGCACCACCCATTCCCCTAGTTTAATGTTGATACATATCTAAATTACATAGTAATTGTCGGCCGGTGGTTAAAAGAGCTTGAAATTGTCCCTTGGTGATATTTACATTGAAGCGCACACCCCAAGTTTTGGTATTGCTTAATTTACCATGAGATGATTTCTCCCACATCACGTCTCTGGGGACGTAACATTAGATATGGTTATTAGGAAAAATATTAATACTAAATCGATATGGAAATTCATGCAAATTGGGTGTATTACGAATAAAATCTACATGCATAATATGCATTCATGGTAGCTGAATAATATTCAGTTCCTTTTTTGTCATGAAACCTATTTATGTAGATTCTAACAGACTGAAATAAAAAAAACTGGGAAAATAATGTATTTGTGGGTGTTTACAGATCACACGAATCATTATGTTAAATATTATAATGAACAACCGTTGAACCTTTCGTTGTGAAGAGGGTAAAAATGCGGTGTGAAATCATAAATCTTACAATCCGCCAAATATAATCCGTGTCTTGTGTACATATCATATAAAGAACGTATTACGTATTAACATATCACATAAAGAACGGAAGAGAGATACTATGGAGACAATTGGAGACTATGGAAGTCTCCAATTGTCAGGCAGGACAATTGGAGAGAGACTATGGAGACATATCTGTCAAAGGACTAGATGCCAAAGGACTGGAAACTAGGAATTATCCTCCCGATACACATAAAGACAGAGCAATTGCAGTAATTATAGAGGAATAACACTGCATAGTGTCCCTTATGAAATATTATCAGGGGTGATCCATAATCGAATGAGGAAATACTAGGAAATACTAGGCGAAAACCAATGCAGATTCAGAAGAAATAGTACAACCACAGACCACATATGTACGTTAAGACAAATATAGGAGAAATGCTATGAATATAACAGATATACATTATGTCTTTAAAGATTTCAAACAGGCATTCGACAAAGTACACAGGAAAAAATGCTTGAAAGTTTACCCTCCTGGGAATACCCCGAAAGTTAGTAAAAATGGTAGAAGTTACCATGGCAGAATCGACAGCAGCTATAAGAATACAACAGCAGCTCAGCGAAGAATTTAAAGTGAAAGTTGGGGTAAGACAAGGAGACGCTCTCTCAGCACTGCTTTTCAACTTAGTGCTGGAAACAGCTATCAAAAAAATCAATAGAACTTGAAGCATGGTAAATAAATCCGCACAAATACTTGAGTATGCGGACGATATTACAATAATTTCACATGACCTTGCCTCCCTGAATCAAACCGCCATAGATCTTGAGCCACAGGTAAATAAAGGAGGCCTTCAAGTGAACAAAGACAAAATGAAATATATGTATTGCTGCAGGAATCCCCCAATACAACTATCAAATATTAATATAAACGGCGGCCAGATTGAAGGTGTCAAGACATTAAATTTCCTTGGCACCAAAATTACCAATAATGGTAACGTCCAAGATGAAATAAGCGCAAGAATCACATATAAAACACTTATAAGGCCAGTAGTAACCTATAGATGTGACACTAACAAACAACGATGAAAATCAATTAAGAGTATTTGAGAGATCCTTAGAAGAATACACGGCCCAGTGCATGAAAACGGTATGTGGAGAATAAGAATGAATTACGAAAATGATGCACTTATAGAAGGAGAGGATATAGTAAGATGCATAAAAAGTCAAAGGATAAGGTGGTTAGGATATGTAAACAGGATGAAGGGAGAGAGAATTGTGAAACGAATCCTTGAGTTGAAACCTCAAAACACAAGACCAAAAGGGCGACCCAAGAAAAGGCGGATAGACGATATGGAGGAAGACCTAAAAACTCTAATAGGAAACTGGAAGAGAATAGCGGTAGATATAACCAGATGGAGGAACATAGTCGAGCAAACCAAAACCCACCAAGGGTTATTAGCCAAAAAAAAAGAAGATGAACATATCACGAGGACATCCATTTGACAAGAAACACATCGATACCGCTGAAACAAAAAGATTTTTTGTTCCTACCAACAAAAGTTCATCTCCTTACTACAAACAAAGCTTTAGCAGAATGGGACACAGATTATCCAGGCCCCCAATGATGCTGACGTTCTTATCGTGAAGACTGCTGTTGAACAATCTACTCACAGTTCTATGGCTGTCGTTGGTGATGATGTGGACCTCGCTGTCCTTTTGATTCCACTCCTCCACCCATGACATCCTGCTGCTCAAACCCGGTCGAGGGAAAATCAAAACAATGGCACTGAGATGCAGCAGCATGGTTTTGAACACACCCTGTTCTTACATTCATTTACCGGCTGCGACACAACAGCTGCAACTTTTAGGAGAAGTAAAGTGGGCTTCTCAAAATTGTATTTGAAGTCAGAAATCATCAAGGAAGCGCAGCTAAACAGCATTCCCGGTGCACCGACCACCAGGTGCAGTAGTGGTTGGGGAATGAATGATATGAATGAAAAATGATATTTTGCCGTTGCACCAAGGCTTGTGGTAAATTGGTAAATTTTCAGTGATTTTTGGCTTATATTCCGATTTAAAAATAGACTTGGGATTGAACATGGTGGGAAATTAGTAGGAAGGAGAATTAAAAATTAAGTATTTCAGTTCAATATTTTTTATTTTTCATTGCAGGCAGCATTTCCTTGTGAAAATTCGTTTCTTGTTTCTATAATTAAAAAAGACCGACCAAGTTACTTATATTCGTTTAATAAATCTTCTCAAAATGATCATTGGCTTTGATTTAACTAGTAATTTAAAAAAATAAACTGATTGCTGATCAGCACAAATATTTTTTCCCTTAATATATTATAATGTAAATCCGAAATGGTTAAAAAATATTTAGTTACGTAAAATTATTAGTTTCATAAACAATTTAAAACATAAATAGTTTTATCAATCAACGATATCATCAGGTGCAAATTTCATGTTAATCCGTTAGCAACTACAAATTCCAGCCACCTTGCATACGACTTTATAACATTGAAATTATATTTTTGAACAAAAATTCACTGTCCCTTGTGTTTAAGTATAGCCGAACACGCAACTTAAGTATGTGAAATGTTCCAAATAAAAAATCGAGTGGAATGCTGTATATTTTGGTGCATTCCTTGATAATGATGGGTTTCGGAACTCTTCATTTGTTTCTCATCAGTTGCCTGATTTAAATATTTTCAGTCTCGATGCTGATAATTTAGAGACCCACAGTACCTCGATGGCTTTGGGAAGGATTAGGTTTATTTTTCTAAACATTATTTGTATTTGGCTATTCATTGTAATTACATGTTTATAGATATTTACGGCATGAGGTGAATCTGTTTTAATTTTACATTTAGTAGAGCGATATCGAGGGAAAATTATGAAGTTTTTTGTTGTTTTTTGAAAAAATAGCAGATTTTTAAAAACCGTGTTTTTTACATTTGCGTCGTCATATCTTCAGATCGACGTAAGCTTTCAGCCTCATTTTTTTTTTAAATTCGAATATGGAATTAGGCGCTTTCAACAGCATCCATTATCATTACTGATATATATTTTCGATAAGCGACAAACTTTTTTATTTATGGAAATTTTTACATACATGCTGCGACGAATTTGAACCTTAGACATTAAAGAAGTTTTGAGGAAAGAAAATTCGTTGGCTATTCAGGACACTTCGCGATGCCTATCCATGTTCTATACCATGCCAATGTAACTATCATATCTTAGCGTTCGCATACAGCACCTAGAGTTGTGACCTTGAACGCTCCTTCATACGTAGATATCTCCTACACGATAGAAAAGACGTATATGTGAAAACGGACCAAGTTTTAAAGCAAATAGCATGCAGCAGAGCTGCCAAATAGTGCCCAGAAGATATGCTTGTTAATTCGAATGCGTTTTGTACGCAAAGCAGCAATCCGTGAGCTATTCCGGACACTTCGCGATGCATATCCATGTTCTATACCATGCCAATGTAACTATCATATCTTAGCATTCGCATACAGCACCTAGAGTTGTGACCTTGAACGCTCCTTCATACGTGGATATCTCCTACACGATACGTTACACGTTCCAACGTGTTACATTTTAGATGCATATGGCCCGTGGCTCATAGATTAATTTTACACATTTTATACTAATTTAAATTCAGTAAAAAAATATTGGTTAAATCAGTCGATACCGATGTATTACTTTTGACAATTCACTTCTATGCCACTATGCCCGATTTAAATCCAATTACGTTATATGTGCAACTTGGTCATAGTACCAACACGCGTTTTATATCAATTGATAGAGTTATAAAATATTTGGGAAAAACATTTCTTCATGTCTTCTTGCAGTACATTGCCCGACAGGATGTGACACTACTTTTTACAAAATGTGCTTTTCACAAAATTGGGAAAAGAAGTGCATTTGACGTTCTGAAAGAGAACATAGACAGTCTTAAAGTATTGTCAAAAATGCCGCTACTATCTCAGCTAGAGGCACTGCAAGACAGGATATATTCTGTTGTACAAAAATAAGGATCGAGTGTTATCACATTGAATGAGCTGCATTTAAGAATGTCCACAAAATCAAATAAACCGTCTTCGGAGCTTCCTCCAACTGATGAAGCTGTTTATCAACATTTCTTGAGGTAACATACCTATTTATTTTTTTTTATCATAACAATGTATATAAATCTACACAAATCTACACATTCATGTAGGTACCTATATTATTTACAGGCTTTCATTTAACTTGCTATGTATGTATGGATGTATGTATGTTTGTTCGGGACATATCTTGCAACTGAATTTTAAAGCAGTTAGTTATCCTTATCCAATATAACAGAATCGAAATTCTTATATTCTATTGCACAGTATTAATTAAAGTTGTAAAAGTGTAATGTTGTACTTATGTAGGGTCAGGTGTTCAACAATGAACCAAGCAGAAATAGTGAACCACCTCTCGATCTAGAGAATTTGAAATATTATACTATCAGTTCCACCTGTCATAAGTTCTTTAAATCACCCTAACTTGATACGTCAGTTACCAATAGACTGCAGCCACGCGTTGTTGATCAGATGCCCATAACCTGTTTTGTGATTGCAGAAGTAAAAATCAAGTCGTAAGTTTAACGTTTTCTATTCCTTTTGTTTTCGTAGTAGTTGCAAACTCTTTTAATTATTTGCTGTTATTTGGTAAGGTTTTATGAGTTCAGGTAGCAAAATGAAATACTTTGTCACACATTTTCGTTCTGAAACGTTTCATGTAGTGGGAGTACCAGGTGGTCCACACCGAACCATTTATTCACGTTCAATAGTTAATCAGTGGTTCATTGTGTACACCCAATAGTTTACTGTAAACATAAAGGCAGATACAATGAATTACTTCAGTGAATCTTCAATCTAGATGAGACTGCTACAACCACTATACAAAAACCGCAGAAGGTCATTGCACCTATGGGTAGAAAATGCGTGGGTAAAGTAACAAGTGGTGAAAAGGGCACTTTGGTAACTACTTGTTGTATAATCGGTGCCACTGGCATAGCTATTCCACCGGCTATCATTTTTCCAAGAAAAAATTTCGAAGGCCATATGTTGAACGGGGCTCCGTCTGGATCTTGAGGCTTGGCGGTACAATCTGGTTGGATGAATAGCGACCTTTTTGTCGCTGTGATGAAACATTTCATCAAACATACCAACAAATCTCGTGAAAATCGTTCTCTTTTGATTTTCGATAATCATGAGTCGCATCTTTCGATAGAAGCTTTAAATTTAGCAAAGGAATCTGGCGTAACAATTCTTACGTTGCATCCGCATACCTCTGCAAAACTCCAGCAACTTGATGTGGGAGTTTTCGGACCTTTTAAAACATTCTACAATAATGCAGTGGATTCGTGGCTGATGAGAAATCCTAGTAAACCTATAACTATCTACTTTTTAGCAGAGTGCATTGGAACAGCATACAGCCGTGCTATGACCCCGGTTAACATCATGAATGCTTTCAAAAAATGTGGAATTTTTGCCTTTGATCGTGACATTTTCACGGACGTAGATTTTTTTACCAAGCGAAGTTACTAATCGACCCTTACCTGAAGCGGCAGTGTCAGATGTAAATACAGGTGCAGGGCCTTCTCATGTCAACAATAATGTGCCAAATATGGATGCGGGCCCAGGATCTTCGCATTCGAGTAACGATGTGCTAGATGTAAACGCAGATGCAGGAGTGAAAATCGAAGCAAGATCCTCTAAGTAGGACAATTTTGTGTCACCAGAAGAGTTTAGACCACAGATGAGAACAGGGCCTCGAAAGCATTCCAGAAAGCCTAGAAAATCTGGCAAAAGTATGATTGCAACCGACACACCTGAGATGAATATGCTCGAAGAGGGAAAACATGCAAGTAACCGCAAGATGTGGCTAAAAAGAAAACAGTCAAACGCCGGATTGTCCAGGAGGAAAAAGATAGTGACGTAGAATCGATCGCCAGTTTTTCCAGTTATTCTACCGATGGAGAAAATTGGTATGATGTTGACAATGATGATGCCAATGTTTATATTCTACTTACTCGTGATTCCTTTAAAACATTAAGTCGAAGACCTATAGAAGGAGAATACGTGTTAGTTGAATTCCCGACCAAAAAACAGGTTGTGTATTATGTAGGAAAAGTTGTGGAGCGCATAAATGGGGTAGAAGAATATTTTATTAGTTTCTTGCGGATCAAATCCAAAGATAATGAGCAGTTTTACATGCCACTGACAGAAGATAGGTCTCTTGTCAAAGAGGAAGACAGAAAATTCATACTTCCAACTCCACAATTGAATGGTAGTACCACACGACAGCAGTCTTTTTACAAATTTGACTTGTCATTCAGTGCCTTAAATATGCATTAATATATTACAATAATTGTTACTATTAAACAAAATAATTCTTAAGTTTTTTTTGTTATTATCAAATGTTTAAATTAATTTTATGTTTCTACTGCAAACGATGTATTTTTTTATATGTATTTATATAATAAACAATGTTTATTTTCATTAAAATTAGTATCTACGTAATTCATTTTACATCAGTGGGTAAGTCATATCCCGGTTCACTGTGTGCATAGCCATGTTCCACACCCATGTCCCACAGTGAACCAAGGTGCATTTTAAAAAAAATAGCTATAATTAAAAAATCTGATTTTTTATCAGTGTAATGGTTACACATTACATTGAGCGATTTTCAGAAATAAAGTTTCACTTGGAAGGCTACAATCATGGTAAGAAAAAAGGGTGTTTCACTGTTGAACACCTCACCCTACTTATGTATTATTTTTATTTAAATATATGTAGTTTCTATGACGATATTAATGATATTTATTTTTAATAATGGTGGTACTAAGATCAATAGCATATTATTATTTCAGATGAGATGTGTGCTTCTGTTACGAATATGGTACAGCAGTAATATCGCAAAAATGTAACTTGATGACATTGGATGCTACCAGTGGCGTGCCCAGAAATTTCGTCTGGGGGGGTTAAGTGTATGGGAGGGGAGGAATGGGGGAGAAAAAAATCTAAGATCGGTAATTTAAAAATATAATAAGAATTCAAAGAAAAATCTATTCTTAAAAAGAAACAAAACTGATTTTAAAAAACCTACAATCCAAAATCAAGTCTTCGTTTTTTGGATTTGGTCAAGTCTTAAATTACTTCGTATAAAAGGCAAAAAGTTTATAATTTATTATCCTCGTAAAATATAAATTTTTTAATATTAAAAACTTCAGTAGATAGATTCTCACTTTTTATTTTTAAACATAACAATTGTTTCGCCAACACAGTGGCTTCTTCAGATGTTGAGTACAGGACTAATTTTTATAATGTGAAACAGTGTTTAAATAGTAAAGGGAATTCTAGGTTTATTACTGTGGTGATTCCTAGTCTTAAATTATTGTAATTAAGTTATAAAATTCAACAAATGGCATCGGTAAATATTCAACAGATTTTGGATAGCATATATACGTACTCAAATAAATTTAATATAGGACATGAGTTTGTTTCTATTTGATCATTTAATATACCTAGTTCCAGATTTCTTTGTCTTATTAATCTCTAAAAATTCTAATAAATTTACGTAACATTTTTGTTTAGTACAGTAGATGTATCTTTTTTCGGGTTTTCTTTTTTTCGCTTTTTTTTAAATTCTGAGCCTTGGGGGGGGGGTGTTCAACCCCCGAAACCCCCCGTGGGCACGCCACTGGATGCTACGGGTGGTTGATGATCACTAGAATCCAATTTTTCGGTACAAAAACCTATTCCCGAAAATATACGACAATGTTTAAGTCTCCGACAGTGTTGTTCCGACAAAAATTGTGATAATAAAAAATCAATTATACCTATTGGTAGAATAGAAATTTGGTTGAAACGCTTGCAACGATAGGTAACTAGGTAACATAACATAGTATGGTCAATATTCAATGCCTTGACTAATATAGGCCGCTAATAATTAATTGAAATACCTACTGATAAAAAATATAGCACCTGCATTCAACCGTTTGTTTCTGTACGGGCTTTAAAGAATAGAAGATCCCGATGAATAGGATTACGTTTATAAACCATATATCTTCTAATAGTCATCTATAATTTATAGAATTATAAAAAGGTAAGTCTTAAATCTCTCTAACAAAATCCATCCAGACTTATTATTTTTATTAAAAATTATTATTGTCCAATGCAGACTAAATTAAAAACACATAGGAACTCATTAAAATATTTCATAGGAGCTAATTTAACACAGGCAATTACCCACGTATCCTAACTTCGTCCACACTTCATGAAAAGTCAATCTATTCCACTCCACCAACGCCGAGAATGTGGTATCATAACGAACGTTGTCTACCTGCTCGACTCATATGTAATAGCTTGCTTGGCATTTCATTTGCTCTATGACAGATTCCTGTTACTAATTCATTTTTTAATTAACTAACCCATTTCTGACTGACCTGCTGATGTTGATCTTCCATTTGACTAAACATAATCAACTACGGTCGGACTCAATGAACTCCCAAATTGTGTTGTGATGGATTTTACGGCTAAAAGGAAATAAGTTTACCGCTTTTGTAGTTGTCCGAACGTGTTCTAAATCGATGCCGAGGCTAATAAGAGGTGAATTTTCAGCAAAAATTAAGGTTATTCATGTTTTTCCCAGTCCAAGTTACAGACTCTAAAGTTAATGTAAAAGAAATGTTTTTGTTTATTGTCTCTGCTATGGAAGAATTTAGAAAAATTAAATTATACGGAAAATATATTTGTGACCATGAGATATTGTTACAAGAGGGGAAAAACAACCCCTGTAACAAAATCAACAGAATTTTTAACGCGTCGATATTTCTTTATCAAAAACTACCCTACTAAGGGGCAGTGGCGGTTCGTGCCATATTAAATAGGTAGTGCCAAAACTGGGAAAGACGAAGTATAGAATGCGCCGCAGGCGAAAATTTTTAAACTTTTCAGGGTCACGCGTTTTCCTGGCATTTCAGAATTTCAATAAAATATCCATTTGAACAAAAATACAGACTTCCACAAGAATAATTATTTGAGTTTATGATTACCATGGCCACCGGCTTTAAGGGTGCATTATTGTTTTGATTTTCAACACACATTTATTTTTATAGATAATTTTCAAAAAATGGTCATAATGTACAAATTTAGTACAAAATAATTAATCAATATAAAGATTATAGAACATTACTCACTCACAATAGTTGTAGATTACTTCTAACCTCCTGAGATATAATACTATAGAGAACTCCTAAAACTACTTAATGTCTTTATGTCTATTAAAAAAAAGTTATAAAATTAATTTAATTAACACACGCGATGAAAGTTTAGTGTCAAAGACTAATAAACAAAACAGTTTATTAGTCTCTTCAGATCCACACAGCCAATAATTTTTATCGTAGATAGTTTTATTATATTTACGGGATCGAGATGTCCACTGCCACTTTGTTTTATAATATTTAAATCAGGTCGTCCTAACTCTTTAACATTAAGTTTCTCTTCCAGTGAAAAGTTACTAAAAGTTTTTAAATCGCCGATCTTATTCATGATTAATTTGTTTAACACTTACTAAAAACTAAACACTATTTATCACTCACAGACACACTAATCCAATATCCAATAAAAGTTAACTACAACAAAACAAATCTGTTGATTCAAAAATAAAAATTGTCCTAGAAAAATACACTACACGTGATGTGTGCATTAACAGTAAAACGCGATGCAACACAAACCGACTAAGTCAAGGAACTGAGCCCTGAGCCACAGAATTAACAACATAATTCTGTGCCTGAGCCTGGCACGGCAATATTCTTTCCTTTTATTTAACCTGTGTATGTAAAATTGTATGGACTACACTTTATCTCTGTCGCTCACACACGATTCTGGAACATCTATTTCATTTCATTGTGCCAGGCGCAACGAACTTGCAAGAAACCGGCCGCGGCTAACCGTTTTCCAATGTTTACGTACCTATTTTTAGAGCGTGCGTCGCGTCAACGGGGCAGTACGGAGTGCGCTACTGCCAGACTTTCTATAAACTCTTGAGGAATGGGGAGAAATGCACTAGATAGAAAATATGTTTGAATGAAAGATACAGTTAATATTTATGTATTTTTACGAATAAATAAGGTGAAGCCATGGCTCCGTGGCACTACCTCACCAGCCGCCACTGCTAAGGGGTTATTATTCGGTTGCAACAGTCGAGTAGGCTATTGGGAAATAAAACTACCACGGCATATTTGGTGGCGCTACGATCAGACGAGTAACGATCAGCTGATTGTTATTTTGTTTACACAGAATAGAGGAGTTTATTAATTGGTTTAATGTACCTAGTTTTATGATCTTTTAAATATTATTTAAACATACATATGTAAAACTGTTATTTGATTACGTTTAAAATTATTAATATTAAGGAAATTCAATAAGGTTTAACCTATCTCTGCAATATTTATTTCCATAAATATGCTTTAAAGTAGGCGACGGTGAACATAAAGAACTACTTGTAACAATGTATCACAGGGTCTAGTTCAAGTCGTTGGATCCGACATACCGTCGAAGGTGTACGGGTTGACAAACACAACAACACACCACAGTGATTTTCTTATTAAATCCCAACATATCATGGAAATAACAACGTAGGTATTTATTCTTATAAGAAAGCACTTTTTTAAACTTCACTATAAGTACCGCCAGCTGCAATGATGCACGAAAAAAGGGAAAAGGGAAGTCATCTCGTTCAACACGAGGATCTCCTAGCCATGAAAACAGACCACGTGCCATTGAACTATAGACAGCCTGAACTATATTTGAACTATGGACAACGCGCAAATAAATTGCTCTCTTTCTAAGTTATAATCCGAGCAATTAAATATTAGGAGATTTAGATAAACGATAGAGTACTTAATTGTTACATTAACATATATCAGATCTAATAATTCCTTTGTTCTAACGTGAGGGGCATCTTGAACGATTAATTTTTAGCCTAGATATGGTCATGGTAGTTGAAAATGTTCGTTTCTTAATATCACAATCGACAATATTAGGTACTGCAGTTCTCATGTCATCGGTTTATACGATTGTTTTATTGTAATTAGCCTGTATACCGACATATAAGTAAATTATAACGTGAAATCGTGTTTAGAAAAGCAAAAAACAAAATCCAATAAGTGGTCCAACGAGAAATAATCTGTTAACTAGAAAAAAAACAGTAACTATACTCTCAAGTTCGAAACACAAATTATTACTTTTTAATGGATCAGGTATAGTTTTATTACAACATGTTATATGAACACTTAAAAGAGTTAATGGGTTTGTTCTCTAACATTTAAACTATGCTTTAAGTAATTATATGTAAAATTAATCTCCATCATGAGTTACGAAATTTCTAATCAGGCTAAATACCTGGTAATTGTTTTCAAACGATATACATTTATTGAGAACTTCTTGACAACTGCTACGCCCATATCAATATACATAATAAGTAATGAGAGCATTAATTTATGATAATACCTATTTTACTTAAGCTAAAACCACACAATCACGCCACTCGAGCAAGGCCAGTATGCTTCTTGTATGACTGATGAAGTGACCACATAAAATTATTAGGGGAAATATAATTTATATTTATATTTATAATTTATTTAACATAACCCGCTCGCGCGTCCTGAGCCCGCGCGAAGGCAGCCTTTCTGATATTAAGTCTATGACGCTCTCCGCTCCGGAGCGGAGGTTTTTTCTCGAGCGCCACTGTCAATTTAGAGTGCAGACATTCATAGAGCTCCGAATTCGCTCATGAGATTATTTGTCACTCCGAATTCCAATACTCGGGATTGGATTAAGCTGTCTAACAGCTTGCTTATGGAGGGTAACAGGTTGATTGGGCGATAGCAAGCTGGATCGGTTAAGGATTTATTAGGTTTATGTACAGGGACGACCTTGGCTGTTTCCAGTATTTAGGATAATGGGAAATCTTATACTGGAATTGAACAGGTTAACAAGGAACATTACTGCTAGCTGAGGAATGTTTAGGGTAAAGTTAGGAATAATGTGAAGACCAGGTGAGAAAGATGGTTTTGCAGCAGTTAGATCGATGTTTTTTTAAAGTTCTAAAAGATTTTTACGGAGAGATGTCTGATCAATGGCTGGTAAATCATCCCGGTCGAACTATCACCCACTCGGAAATTGCTCAAATTTTTGGGGACGCTTGTTATAAGACGTGTACAAATGAACGAGCCTCAAACGCATTCATAGTTTGTGTTATTGTTCCCTTGAATAGATTTATTTTCTCTGATGAAGATTTTCTACCGGCATCTGTTACATACCAAACAGAAAACAACGAACAGGAAGAAAGATGTGTTCGCGATGACGCAGATTAAGTCAAACCTGCAGATGCATTAAGGGAAACGATGATGATGGTAGGGGTGTCAACTCAAGACAGTATTCAGTCTATACCCAATTAAGAATTAACTAATAATGACAGTTCTAGTGAAGATGAAATTTCTTTACTTTCCAGTCGTCAAACATTAGAAATACAATCATGTTTTGATCTATGAAGGAAAACCCCACAACCGTCCACCTCCAGAATCTATGAGAAAATAGGGGAAATATAATTAAATCTGGATCTGGGTGTAACTCCACAACACAAAGGGAAGAAATCAAAAATGTTCACTTCCACTTCCAAATAAAGAAGAACTTGAAATTGAAAAAGGGGCTAGAGACTTTTTATCTAAAAAAGCAAATAAAACTAAAGAGTCAAAAGAAGAAGAAGATATTTTTGTCCTGGCTGTGACGAAATATATGAACAACCCCCGATAGAAGATTGGATTGAATGTAGGAACAGGTGTCATCGATGGTGGCTGGTAAATTCATATGCGACTTGTGTTCATGCACAGGACTAGATTCAATTAAACTGTAATGTCATTCTAACGTATTTACCTATTACTCTAATTACCATTTCATCCTTAAAATCAAAACATTTTAGACGCGGTTCCGATAGAGTTCCGAATGTCTAATCAAAAATAAAACAAGTTGCTTTATTCGCATTCCACCCTGTAGATATTATATGAAACGCGTGTTGCATTCTTACGGTAGTAAATATATTATACAATAAATTTACTGTTAATTAATAACACACTAAATATTTAGTCACGATGAATAAAGCGTGACGGAATCTTTCAGTGTTACAAATACCAGTAGTTGGATTCCCACAGCGAAATCCTGCTGCGACAGCAGGGGCCCCTGCTGATGCGACACCACATCGATCGTCGCCGCAGGCTCTTACACACCCTGCCACAAAATGGTCGGCAAATTCACTATATATCTCAAATACTTATATTAGGGACCCTTTTACACGATCGTGTCATCGGTTTCTTTCAAATGCTTGAGCGTTTGATTGCCATCTATAGTTTTATGCAAATACTATTTAATTCGCCTACTCAAAGGTTCCGAGGAGCAGATAGATAGATGAATTTTCAGGAGATTGCTGCAATTCACGCATACCTATCTATAATGGAAAATTTTCCGAAAGACCGTTTAGCAATGAACATGAAAGGTCATCGTATAAAAATTACTTAAATGAAAAAATATGACGCCAGTTGACGTAGTTGATTTATGCATTTCTTATTGTGATGTGTATTAATTTACCGAAAACTTAATGGGTTTAATGGGTTGGCAATCTAATAGAACGACAGAAGAATTACAGAAGAAAAATAAACTAGTAATTATTATTATTGCTCTCCAACTTTTTCTTTTTCTATATCAATTCATGCAAATTTCATACCTTCCAGATGACTAGCTCCGAGCGAAGGTTCTGTGAATTAAGTAATATCGATATTACTTAATGCACGTAATGTATGTGGGCATTACTTAATAAAATGTATGGATTTGTACCGCGTTTTCAGCGTGTCATGGGAAATTTTATTATCATCTTGTATATTGCTGTTATCTTCAACTGGTAGCCTTGTTCCAATTCGGTTTTAATATCTTCAGTATTTATACCGTCTTGATGGAGTGCTCGCAGGATGAATTCGTGGGTCTTACTTCTTTTGGGCGAATGTATTGTATGATATGCTAGATTGCCTTGCTTAAAAGTTTCCATTGATGTGTGTTCCAGTCTTCTAACTTTTCAGAATATAAAATGGTCGTATTGATTGCTTGTTTCCAGTGGAATTTGCGTTTCAGGTTGATTGAGTTATTCGGTCATCCGTTTGTGGCTGTCGATGCCCCATGAACAATGATTGGGGGCGGTTTGACTTCTTTTGGCTCGATTTCTCCTTCCTCGGGATCTGTATCTTTGCTAGTTTAGCCAGTGTGTCTCAGGTTATCGTTGGTTTTGCCTGTCGTGTTCAGGCTTGGGAACTTGTTTTGCGTTTTTATTTCTGCAGCGGATTTTGAAGCTGTGATGTTTGGTTTCTTGGTTGTTGAAGGGTGTGTGAGGGACGTACCTTGTTCAGTGATACGTCTCTTCTTTGCAAGTTTGTACACATCTTCAATTTTGGTGCTGTTTTCAGGGCCGGTGTCCATTTTTGTAGGTCCCGTGTCAGGAACCGACATGTACGTCAAAATTTTAATATGATATATCCGACCTTACCCGCAGGAGCGTTACATAGCATTACATAGTGTGACGCGTGACGGCCCAGTCTCATTCAACACCCACAAAAATAAAAGTGCAGAGCCCGTCTAAAGTTTTCACCTCAAAAATTCCTTATAAGACGTCCTACGACTGTACAGGGTAAGTCTCTTAAGATTGACACCCCCCTTATCTCACTTATCCTTTGCCGATTTAACTCATTCAAAAAAGGAGTAGACGCGGTTTTTAATGAATTTTTTAAATCTGAGCACGGATATTAAAAATCTCGTAAGATATACAGGGTGGAAAATAAAACATGATTTTTTTAAATGGAACACCCCGTATATTTTTATACGAAAATAATGTCCTTAATTTTCTGAATAAAAAAATATCTAATTGTTATATAATCACTCCACCTGTTCGTGAGATATTACTAAAAACTTATCACATTACGGGTGTCAATTATAAAACAAAAAACATATCAAGATACCTCTCGAAACAATGCCATTTATTGAGATAATAAATAAATAATATATAGGTGACAATAACAGTAACGAGTAATAACAATAAACAATATAAGCCTAATAAAAACAAATAAAAGTCAATATTAATACAGTAACACAATAGAGTAACACAATTTTATTTATTTACACGTAACGTAATTAAATATTTTCCACGTAACCACCACCATTCTGAATACACTGGCATCGCTTTATAAAATTGCTTCTCACCCTTTGAAATATATCACCATTTTGGTTTAATTCCTCAATTTTTACACGTATGCATTCTTTTAACTCATTCATATTATTAAAAACCCCAGTCTCGTATATATCTTGTTTTATCGTACCCCAGAGAAAAAAATATATAGGTGTTAAGTCCGGACTTTTAGCTGGCCAATGTATAACACCGTGCCTTCCTATCCAAATAGGATATTTTCTGTTTAGGTATCCGGTGACGTTCCTTGCAGAGTGTGGTGGTGCTCCATCCTGCTGCCAAATAACAGATCTGTTGTCCACTAAATTAATATTATCTAAATAATTTTCAACTGGATGTTGAAGAATATCCACATAACGTTGTGCATTTAAGGGCCCATTTATAAATACAGGACCTACAATAGCATCCTTGTGGATGCCACAGTACACGTTTACAGTTTGCTATCCTTGTTTTATTATTTTTTTTACAAAATGTGGATTTTCCGCTGCCCAGTAATGTGCATTTTTTCTGTTAAAAATTCCCGCAGTAGAAAAACTGCTTTCGTCAGTCCAAAAGACATGACTTAGAAACTCATCATCTTCCTCTATTCTATCAAGTATGTCTCTGCAGAAGGTTAACCTGTCTTGAAGGTTGTTGTCGTCTAAATATTGAACGGGCAAAATACTCTATGGTTTAACATTATGACGATGTAATATTTTTATCACACTTTGTGATATATCCAATTCTATTGCTGCGGCATAGGATTTGGATGGATTTTCAGCAAAATATAATAACGCGTTGAGTTCTGTGTCTTCTCCTGTTTTTGTTCTTCGCCTTTCCCTTTTCTTGTCTCTCAGAGATTCGGTATTCCTAAACTTTGCATAAATGTTTTTAAAACTATTTTTGGAAGGAGGTAGCCTTTATCGAAATAACCTAACTGACCTAACCTTTTTCGGAGGGAGTATCCCTCCGAAAAAGAGACTTATTCTTGTTGCACTGAATATAAATTTCAAGTAACTCTTTTCGCTCTTCCAATGAATATACCATTTTCAAAATAACTTGCTTCTTTATGAACCTAATATCTAAGAGAGTGAACTACTATCTCACAAAAAACTGGATGACATCTATCAACAAATAAACAATGCAAATATGCATTATTTCTAGAGGTATCTTGATGTTCTTATTTTATAATTGACACCCGTAAGTTTTTAGTAATATCTCACGAACAGGTAGAGTGATTATATAACCATTACACATTTTTGGATTCAGAAAATTAAGGACATTATTTTGGTCTAAAAATATACGGGGTGTTTCATTTAAAAAAATCATGTTTTATTTTCCACCCTGTATATCTTACGAGATTTTTAATATCCGTGCTCAGATTATAAAAATTCATCAAAAACCGTGTCTACTTCTTTTTTGAATGAGTTAAATCGGCAAAGGATAAGTGAGATAAGAGGGCTGTCAATCTTAAGAGACTTACCCGGTACATTACACAATGATTATATTTTTTTACAGTTTTTTTTTGACAATACCAAAATGGACGAAAATGGAATAGTTATTTTTGTATTTTGTGCGTAAAATGTAAAATGAGTGTTTTCTTTATGAGAGTGTTAATGAGAGCACATGAGAGTGTTAATTTTTTCTCTCGAATGTGCCATGAAAACATGAATTTTATACACGAAATACAAACAACATTTTTTGTACAACTGTTAATGTGAATTTACATCGTCTGAAATATATTAAAAATAATACTTCCAATACATCTTGACGTGTTTATTTTTGTCGACTGTTGTCTTGAAAATATTATTCAATGTTTGACAACGATCTTATGAATATCTAGCTCCTAAAATTTATAACACAGTTCCTGTCGAAATTAAAAATACAGTTAATATTACATCATACAAAAAAAAACTTAAACACTATATAGGTATTTCAACAGTCAAGAATCATATTTCACAATTACTTTTCTTAAATAACTTACCTTATATATACTCTACTACTAACTACTCTAACTACTAACTACTAACTACTCGTATATACTTGTACTATTCGTAACCACTCGTGACTCGTAAATACTCGTGACACTATATTGTGATTCATACTACAGTTCGTACAATATGTATGTATAGTTGAACGACCGGCAACCCTGACCTACACAATGTTTTTCATTGGCGTAGACATTTTTTTTTCTTAGGGGGGTGAAAGTTGAAGGTTTTTATATGCATATTTTCAACACCACAGCTGATATTGAATGCAAGTTTCCACACCACTCATGAAGTATTGCTTTCAGCGCGTTACCATTTTTTATTAGGTGGTTCGCCAGTAGCCATATTTCCCACAAGTAACAAAAATAAATATGTACAAAACAGCTAAGTAGTAGAGAAAAATAAACTTTAAAACAGATAAATAAAATAAATATACTTGCGATTGAAATACAATCATATTTATTGTGTAAGTAGGTACCTACCTAATCTACCAAATCGTTAACACTCAACAACTCAGACAAGCTTTGACAAAGATCAGAGCTTGTTTGTTAATAGGTACCTACATAACTAAACCGAGACTAAATTCAACACATTTTTAAAAATCATTACAAATGCAATACATACCTACCTACCAGCTTCTCATCGCAAAGCGATTTCCAATACACACACTTTTTACAGCCAATCAAAATTAGAAACTGACCTTGAGGTATTTTACAGTCATTGAAAATTTTCCTTTCTTTTGTGGCTAGTTAGGTACACGGTTATAATTTTATAAACAGTCTATAAAACTTTTAATTTTGCCCACTGATGTAAATTATTAATTTGTGTTCTAGGATGGTTTAAGTTAGCACTGGAATATTTTTTGGATAAAATTATTTGAGAAATATCTTAAGTGGAGGATGTAACAGGTACCTACCTACCTCAGTACACGTCAGTACCTACTTCGAGCAGCCCATAAATCAACTTTTTTTTGTTAAAGGCGGCTCTGCTCTAACACCCACTATCCGAGGTCTGGTGGAAATCTACGTTTTTCAGGTTTCATACGAAACGAACAAACATGTTTGCTAACCGCCATACTCTTTTATTGCAACTTTCGTAGAGACGTATACCTACATAGGTAGGTATATAAATAATATATTAGCAATTCCCGCGAACACGCCACTGTAATATATGCGAACCTGATCCTATTCGATCCGAGAATCCGATCCCGATCCGAGAGATACGATTCCAATAAGTTAAAAAGAGATATACTGCTCGAATATTTGTTATTGGAAAGGTCGTGGATCGGCGTTGCCGCATTTAACTATAAAAATAGATGTTTACGTAATTGTCATATTTAAAGTAGACGAAAATAAATGTAAGAACGTAACATCTTGGCCTATAATATATTATTGTGTGCACAATTATTATTTAATAATATTCATAAATAATATATACAACTTTAATATAGTATTGTGGAATTTGATATTTTAATTGAATACTGAGAAAATTGAGAATTACATGTGGCAACTGCGCGGTATCTTATATGGGGTCAGTTAACTATACATACATATTGAATGAACTGTAGTGGTATTATATTATTTATCTTATATTAATTTTTTGCCTTGTTTCATAATCTTTGTTCCTCTTAACTCAAAACAAGTGTTAAGTCACTTATTGAGTATATTAGTTTATTTGCAACTTTATCTCTTCCATGTGTTTACTGTACTTTATTATTGTTGCGTATTATTATGAATTTAAATTGTTTGTTTTCAAATTTAGCTAGTTATTAATACTGATACTTAATACTAATTATATATATATATATATATATATATATATATATATATATATATATATATATATATATATATATATATATATATATATATATATAATATATATACAGGGTGAGTCAGTTTTTTGTAGACAAACTTTAACAGGGGATAGAACGCACGTTTTTAAAAAGAAAAGTGCCTATAAATATATGGCCGATCTAGCTTCCTAAGGAAGATACAAGGTGTTAAAGTTTCTTTTTTTTTTGCATTAATGTGTAATATTTTCTGAACGGAATGATATATTCACTAAATATTTTACACATATCTTAACCTGCATAGGATCAACATGTTGTATTGTTCCTGTCGAAAATACTATAGTGGATGTTACTTTTTTCGGGTACTTCGGATATTCTGCATAATGGAACTTTTTTTTCGTACGCCACTGACATTATCTGATACATATTTCTAAAATAACGGCCCCTTAGTAACAATTTTTATGTCTTGTAATTTTGCTCTAACTACGACAGTTTTAGAGATATTGGCCGTTGTTTCTCTGACAGTGTAATGTCGTTATTATATTTTTTTTCTCGAATTTTCTTTATGACTTATAAACGAACGCTTAGATTTTTTCATGTTTGGGGGATAATGCCTATTAATTAAGGCGCATAAAACAAGCGGTAAGAATGTTCAAAAACTTGCACAGTGGCGGGGTGGAAGGGGTGCTCCACCCCTTTCGTAAACAAAACTTCTACGCCAAAGACTATTTAAAAAAAACTGTTATTTTCATTATCTACATACAGTTTAACAAAAATAATGTCCCTTCTTCTGTTTCGAAATTCCTGTGCGTTTCCTAGTTATTTTGATATTTAGTGTTTGATGTGGTACTAAATTAAGTAATTTATTTATTAGCAATAATAATTATCGGCTAAATATTTAATTCTTTCAACGAAACCTACCTAAATATGGTTTGTTAAGGATTCTAAAAAGCCGAAATCTCTTATTCTTTATCTTTTTCCAATGTAGTCAAAATAAATATTTGTTATATCAAGCCTTACTCAAATACAATACTTTTATATGTTGAAATCTGTTAAATTACAAATGTACTTACAATACAATAGATTATTGTGCAGTTGCCAAAAGTCTTAAAAATTTCCTTTAAGTTTTATTAAACTTGTGCATGTACCAATTCCTGTTTCAATTTTTGTTGTTGTTTGCTAAATAATTTCCATTTAAAACTAGCGTATTTGTAACTGTACGTAATAATTGCAACAAAATATTATACTCCTTGGAAAACAAGTAAGCATTATGTCATATTTTGAAACGACAGTTTGACGTATTACAAGTTTATCTACAAACAATTTTGCTTCATCTTGAATATTTTCACTGTTATTAATTATTATTTTTAAGATTAAAAAGTTATTTTATGTGATTTGCCAGATTTTAATTAGTGTAACATGCCGTTTACATTTACAAATAGCGAACAAGCCGACATTCATTTTATTTATGGGTTCGCAAATGGGAATTCAAGATACGCAGCTAGGGAGTATCGAAGAAGATTTCAAAATAGACGACAACCTCATCATTCCGTTTTTGTGAGTATCCACCGTATCCACCAAATTCGAAAAAGAAAATTATAATAACGACATTACACTGTCAGAGAAACAACGGCCAATATCTCGAAAACTGTCATAGTTAGAGCAAAATTACAAGAGATCAAAATTGTTACTAAGGGGCCGTTATTTTAGAAATATGTATCAGATAATGTCAGTAGCGTACGAAAAAAAAGTTCTATTATGCAGAATAGTCGAAGTACCCGAAAAAAGTAACATCCACTATAGTATTTTCGACAGGAACAATACAACATGTTGATCCTATGCAGGTTAAGATATGTGTAAAATATTTAGTGAATATATCATTCCGTTCAGAAAATATTACACATTAATGTAAAAAAAAATTAAATTTTAACACCCTGTATCTTCCTTAGGAAGCTAGATCGGCCATATCTTTATAGGCACTTTTCTTTTTAAAAACGTGCGTTCTATCCCCTGTTAAAGTTTGTCTACAAAAAACTGACTCACCCTGTATATATATATATATATATATATATATATATATATATATATATATATATATATATATATATATATATATATATATATATATACATTGTTCATGTTTTATAATCTATTTGTGCAAATAAACGTTATTATTATTATTATTATTATGTTTTCAGTAAAACCGTATTCAAACATTTTTCCTGTCTGAAAAAAATAAGTCCAAAATAATAGTTCCCTTTTCCACACATGTTATCATTAATGTTATCAACACTTCCAATACAATTTCACAGCATCCAGTGGTCTTTCTGTGTCGTTACTATAATCTAATATGTAACCGGCCAAATCCAAGTTAATATATGAGAAAACATATGACCAATTTCGTGAATGGTGCGACAAGAAACATATAAAAAAGGTTTAGGAAAATGTGCTTATATGCTATTTCGAGGAAAATCAAAAATTATAAAACCTCCTACGTTATGGAGTCTACTCAATGTTGAAAAGTACATTGAATGTTAAGGAAAATATTGATATAAGGAAGTTTTCAAAATTGGTCCCGCTCATTAAGAACAAAAGCGTCGGATACCGAGGAAAGAAATCTAAAGTTTTAACAAGGGATGATATCAATAAATTTATTCAAGATGCTGATAACGAAACAAATTTACTTTATACGGTACAGATTAATCATAATTTTGTAAGATTAGTAGTAATTTCGATATTTTTTATTTATAGGTTGTCCTAATTTTGGTGCATGTCGCCGTGAAGAATTATTACATATAACTATTGATGCCATTGAAGATGCTGGATCTATATTGATTGTTAAAATACCTGATATGAAGACCTATTGCGCAAGAACGTTTACTGTTTCAAATTCTGATTATATTGAGATATACCGCAAATATAGAGCACTACGGCCGCCTCATACCAAAGTAACAGATTATTTTTGAAATATTCGAGAAGAAACTGTATTAACCAACATGTGGGGATAAATAAAATAGGAGAAATTCCCAGCTTGATTGCAAAATGGCTTGGAAAAGACATTTACAAGAGCTACACAGGTCACTGTTTCAGGAGAAGCTCTGTAACTCTTCTGGCCAATGCAGGGGGCAACATTACATCCGTAAAACGCCACGATGGCTGGAAATCTGCCTCCGTAGTAGAAGCATATATAGAAGATAGTTTGAATAACAAAATTGAGATTTCTAACGAAATATTGAGTTGTACATCTTCCTCCAAACAAATTAAAATATCTGATACAATTTTGGAATCAACTCTTCAAGAAATATCTAACGTTTCTGATACAGGAACATGGAACATCTTCAAACTTTACTATCAATTATTATTCCAATAAATGAAATCGTGTTATGATGAATAATCAATTAATAATTGACTCTGTTAAAAATAAATCCTCAAAAAGTAATATTTCATGTTTATTTTGTGAATTATTTTGACAGCGAAAAAAAGTACACATTTACGCATCAATAAAGATGCAGAAATGTCGAACTTGACAGTTGTACAAAAAATATAATGCTGAGAACTATTGCAAACCATTTTTACATCAATAATTAGTTACTTACTGGAAAATACACGTAGAAATGCATGTAATTTATGACGGCGTAAGTGACAATAAACTACACTCCCCGGCACAAAATTCCGTCACCCTAAAATTTTGCCCAATTTTGATGTTTTATAACTTTTTTATTTTTCATCTGATTTTCATAAATTTTTTACCAGTCTGTAGATCAGTTCATTGTGTGTCTTTTTAATTATTGTAATAAGTCATATTTTTCGTCCAGGCAATATTATACAGGGGTAAATCAAAGTGTTGTTTTTTGTCGTAAACTCAAAACACCCTGTGGAAAAATTGAGGCGAATAATTTTGTTTACAAACTGTTTGCTGCCATCTTAGACGTATTGTAAACATTTTGTTTTTTGATTCATCCCATTATCTCATTTCTTCTGCGAGCAGCAAAATTTTAAATGAAGCGCTGTTAATTTTATCATTTTTAATTAAAAAACATCGACGTTGGCTAAATACGCGGTTATTGTGACAGAATATTTGACAGTACAGTTAATTTAGTGTGTTGTCATCATGGTAACTACAGCAGACGTAGGTAGAATTGTTGCCTTAATAGAGGATGGCCGCAATAAGAGTTATGTCTCCCGTACTCTGGGAATTGCGCGGTCTACAGTTTGTGATGTTTGGAATAGGTATCTACAGATGGGAAACTTTATTAGGCGGCAAGGCTCTGGCAGAAGGAGAATGCCACTCAAGCTGATGATCACTTTGTCATTATGAGTTCTTTAAGAGATCGAAGAGCTACTGCTGTGTATCTAAAAAATGACTTGCAAATGGTACGTCGAGTAAGTGTAAGTGAAAGAACGATACGTAGAAGATTGTTAGAAGCAGGATTGCATTCACGAAGGCCAGCAGTATGTCCAAAATTGCTTCCTCGGCATCGACAACACCGACTGAGATTTGCAAGAGCGCATGCTGACTGGACTGTAGAACAGTGGGGAAACGTACTATTCACAGATGAATCCAGGGTTTGTTTAAGGTCGCCGGATGGTCGTGAACGGGTATACAGACGTAGAAATGAAAGATATGCAGACTGCACCATATCTGAGCGACTGCAATATTACGGTGGTTCAGTCATGGTTTGGGCGGGTATTTCTACCGATGCACGTACTGACCTTGTATTTGTTGAAAATGGAGCACTAACCGCCCACCGTTACATTGAGGAAATCCTCCAAGAAATTGTTGTTCCATTTGCTCCTTTCATTGGGAACCAATTTACATTAATGCATGATAATGCTAGACCTCACGTTGCACGGGTAGTGAGCGAATATCTGGATGAGGTTGGACTTCCAAGATTGGACTGGCCCGCATGTAGCCCGGATCTCAACCCAATCGAACATCTTTGGGATGTTCTTAAAAGAGCACTCCGTCGCCGTCTTGTGCAACCACTAACCTTGCAAGACTTACGGCTGGCGCTGACAGAAGAATATCAGGCTATTCCTCAAGACAGAATAAGTAATCTTATTAATTCGATGCCACGAAGAATGCAGCTGTCATTGCTGCGAGAGGAGGACATACACGTTATTAAAATTTGTCTTTGTTAATTAATTTTGTGATATACCTAGTGGATGTTTTTGTTAATAAAAATAAGCTTGAAATCAGCGTTTCATTTAAAATTTTGCTGCTCGCAGAAGAAATGAGATAATGGGATGAATCAAAAAACAAAATGTTTACAATACGTCTAAGATGACAGCAAACAGTTTGTAAACAAAATTATTCGCCTCAATTTTTCCACAGGGTGTTTTGAGTTTACGACAAAAAACAACACTTTGATTTACCCCTGTATAATATTGCCTGGACGAAAAATATGACTTATTACAATAATTAAAAAGACACACAATGAACTGATCTACAGACTGGTAAAAAATTTATGAAAATCAGATGAAAAATAAACAAGTTATAAAACATCAAAATTGGGCAAAATTTTAGGGTGACGGAATTTTGTGCCGGGGAGTGTAAACTGAGAAGGAGAACTTAAATAACAAAACATATCGGAGGTTTACTTCTTGATCATGGCTAAATATAAATGGTGCTACAAAGTTTACAGATGTAATAAAAAACGACTTATTCTATGACATATTCTTGTTGTCCCATCCTGTAATTAATATGTAGACACAGCTTTCCAATCCATTAGTAACCCAGTGATGGCAAAGGAAATATAAGGGGCGTATCAACTATTGTGCATCAGACTTAAATCCTCATGTAAATGTAAATTAAATTAATGGAGATCTTTAGATACTAACGGAGGAGGTGATATATCGTTAATATGGTCATTTGTAATTGAAACAGCTCTTTGTAGTCCATACCTATTATAAGCAGCATTTGTGTGTTTTTTAAAACAACCCCACTCCAATCAGCCAGTGAACCCCTTCTATAATCGCATATTGAACTGTCATTCATCAAAGAAAGGGGCTTTAGCCAAACAATTTAGAACCCGCTTTTCATACATCACATAATTGTAATTTTGGTTTTTAATTTTAAAGGGCTCTCTTGTGTTCACTTTCGCTTACTCATGTAATGGTAAGCACATTTACTTTTGCGGAAATATTTATATATTTATTGATTTATTTAATTTAACTTAATATTTATAAATTTGGTGCGACCGTAGGATAATGTTGACATTGTTAACCCTGCATGGGTCGCGTCAATTACCCCTCTAATAAGGACACAGTGCTTACTTTTAATATTATGGTGACGTCACGCTCTGGGGGCCTAACCCAGATGGAGGCTAATATACTCTCTAAGCTAATTCAACAGGCTTGTCTAGGTCGGTCGAAGTGGCGATGCCAGAATGTGTTCCAGTGCGACGCTGCTCTGCCTAAATGTTGTACTGTATTTAGAATGTAAACAAAATAAAGTAGCTTTCTCATTAGTCAATTATCAAATCAAATTGGCCGCAAAAAGTCATTAAGAAGCAAGCAATTAACAACTCTCGTGTCAATTGTAATTTGGCAACCCTGTTAACGATGTTTTGTTTTGGGTTTTAGTATAGGACGCCGCCACGCGGAAATAAGAACAACAATACCTCTAGAGGGGTTATTGATATTGCTCGCGCGCTTGCCTAGTTCCTAATCGATTCTTGATCTTTTTTTAACGGTTTATTTGTTGCGGTATTAGGTATATCATAATGCCCCAAAAGTATTGTGTTCCCGGTTGTACAGGAAATTACGAAACCAGTAGAAAAGTTCCGGTGTTTCGTTTTCCCAGAGACGAAGAGTATGGCAGAAAATGGCCCTCTGCAATTCCACGCGAAAGTTTTGTGCCGAGTGACAGTTCCCGAGTGTGCGAGGGCCACTTTGAAAAGGAAAATTTTATTTACAAAATTTCCCAACAGGATACAAAACTGGTGAGATCGTTTCAGTTATTTTAGCTTTACCGCAGTTAAAAGAAACTAGCGTACCAAGTAAATTTCCGAACTGTCCCAAATACTTGTCAAAAAAAATATCGTATCGAAAAAGCAAACACGAAAAACTTACAGAATTACATGAAATATATTTTCAGACATACATACAGACATGTCAAAGCTTAACCATGTTTTGAACTTTATGTCCAATGTACTTAAAAATTTAAAAATAGAGGACGAAAATGTTTCAGAAGGAATTGAATTTATTTCTGATCAACTTAAATTGCGAACATTAAAAAGAACTTTATAGATATTCCACTACCACTATAATGGTGGACCTATAATTTTGCCCCATCCCGAAACAATCAAAGGAGTCTGTAATGGGTTTCTAACTGATCCTCATATTGATGAGAAGAAAACTTTTTTAACATATGCACAAAAAATCTTTAAATATTTAAAAGACCAAGACAAATATGTTAGTTTACTAATGAATTTATGATTACTAGCATTTGTTCAAATTTTAAAGAAGTTGTTCATAATGCTCCTGTGTCTATAATTAATCACGAATTACTTTTCAGTTTTCTTAAAACAATTAACCATCTAGACTCTAATAATTAGACACATGTAATCTTGACTGTATTTCGAAACAGTTAACCATTTAAATTATTCTTTACCTGTGTTTTTCAAAGACTCCGATAAATTTATGCCGTAATATCTTTGTTTAGTTTGATCTTTTTATTGATCTCCAAAACTACATTAAAACGATTTCAGGCATACCTACCTAAATAACTACATAAAGCCCGTAATAACATAAGTATCTCGTAGGCCTCCGGATGGTGACGTCACGAGGCAGCACTTTGTCCTTGTATTAGAGGTGTTGTTGGTCGCGTGCGATCTCACAGATGTATGACGCATATGTTTTTCGATTACGTCCGTGATTCCCCGAATCTGAAGCTATGCGCTTAGCTATCTCTTGCCTGCAAAGGCAAAACAGTATATGTGAAAAAAGTAAGTTTTGAGAAAAATCACTTTTTCGGTGTCGTTTTGTCATTTTAAAAGATAAACAAACGAAATTTTGGATATAAAATGACTGGCATGTTATCATACATCTTGTAATAGAAAGAACTTAATTTTCTTGAAAATGTACTGGTAAAGTAGCATACATTTTTACGTTGTTTTATGTAATTGATAAACAGTTTTACCATGGAAATAAAACAGCAATATCTTTAACAGAACGATGTATTTATGGAATGTAAATGTAAAAAACAAAATATATTCACTCTTAACTAAATACAAATGCATTATCTCTTAACTAAAGGCAGGCTAAAGACCTTCGTCAATTATATCAGTTGAAGTTTCATATTCAGGAAGCTCGACCCAGAACTACTTTCTACTTGCAGGCATTTTAGGCACAAGGACATTAACAATTTTGCTTTTCTCTTTAAAGTATTTTTTGTAGTTAAAGAGTCGTCTTCTGATGATATTTGATATGTAAAATCTGTTGAACCACGTACAAATTTTGCACAAACAATATCCTTAAAAGCCTTGGCTATAACCATGAAATCTATAACCTTGAAACCTCGGTTTACTATAACCACCACAAATCACCCACCTTATCCCCATATATCGCTGGAGGTGACAGATTCCTTCCACTCGTACTACGGTAAAATAGTAAGTAGGTATATGCAATTTTATGTTTCTTACAATTGCAATAGCTTCGATGTTGTAACGAAATATGTTAGGGTATAACAGTATATATCACACATATCTTATTCACTTATTCTGTTTTACCATTGACAAATTCAAAAAAAACTAAAACGTAAACCAGTGTTATACACTCCCCGGCACAAAATTCCGTCACCCTAAAATTTTGCCCAATTTTGATGTTTTATAACTTTTTTATTTTTCATCTGATTTTCATAAACTTTTTACCAGTCTGTAGTTCAGTTCATTGTGTGTCTTTTTAATTATTGTAATAAGTCATATTTTTCGTCCAGGCAATATTATACAGGGGTAAATCAAAGTGTTGTTTTTTGTCGTAAACTCAAAACACCCTGTGGAAAAATTGAGGCAAATAATTTTGTTTACAAACTGTTTGCTGCCATCTTAGACGTATTGTAAACATTTTGTTTTTTGATTCATCCCATTATCTCATTTCTTCTGCGAGCAGCAAAATTTTAAATGAAACGCTGTTAATTTTATCATTTTTAATTAAAAAACATCGACGTTGGCTAAATACGCGGTTATTGTGACAGAATATTTGACAGTACAGTTAATTTAGTGTGTTGTCATCATGGTAACTACAGCAGACGTAGGTAGAATTGTTGCCTTAATAGAGGATGGCCGCAATAAGAGTTATGTCTCCCGTACTCTGGGAATTGCGCGGTCTACAGTTTGTGATGTTTGGAATAGGTATCTACAGACGGGAAACTTTATTAGGCGGCAAGGCTCTGGCAGAAGGAGAATGACCACTCAAGCTGATGATCACTTTGTCATTATGAGTTCTTTAAGAAATCGAAGAGCTACTGCTGTGTATCTAAAAAATGACTTGCAAATGGTACGTCGAGTAAGTGTAAGTGAAAGAACGATACGTAGAAGATTGTTAGAAGCAGGATTGCATTCACGAAGGCCAGCAGTATGTCCAAAATTGCTTCCTCGGCATCGACAACACCGACTGAGATTTGCAAGAGCGCATGCTGACTGGACTGTAGAACAGTGGGGAAACGTACTATTCACAGATGAATCCAGGGTTTGTTTAAGGTCGCCGGATGGTCGTGAACGGGTATACAGACGTAGAAATGAAAGATATGCAGACTGCATCATATCTGAGCGACTGCAATATTACGGTGGTTCAGTCATGGTTTGGGCGGGTATTTCTACCGATGCACGTACTGACCTTGTATTTGTTGAAAATGGAGCACTAACCGCCCATCGTTACATTGAGGAAATCCTCCAAGAAATTGTTGTTCCATTTGCTCCTTTCATTGGGAACCAATTTACATTAATGCATGATAATGCTAAACCTCACGTTGCACGGGTAGTGAGCGAATATCTGGATGAGGTTGGACTTCCAAGATTGGACTGGCCCGCATGTAGCCCGGATCTCAACCCAATCGAACATCTTTGGGATGTTCTTAAAAGAGCACTCCGTCGCCGTCCTGTGCAACCACTAACCTTGCAAGACTTACGGCTGGCGCTGACAGAAGAATATCAGGCTATTCCTCAAGACAGAATAAGTAATCTTATTAATTCGATGCCACGAAGAATGCAAGCTGTCATTGCTGCCAGAGGAGGACATACACGTTATTAAAATTTGTCTTTGTTAATTAATTTTGTGATATACCTAGTGGATGTTTTTGTTAATAAAAATAAGCTTGAAATCAGCGTTTCATTTAAAATTTTGCTGCTCGCAGAAGAAATGAGATAATGGGATGAATCAAAAAACAAAATGTTTACAATACGTCTAAGATGGCAGCAAACAGTTTGTAAACAAAATTATTTGCCTCAATTTTTCCACAGGGTGTTTTGAGTTTACGACAAAAAACAACACTTTGATTTACCCCTGTATAATATTGCCTGGACGAAAAATATGACTTATTACAATAATTAAAAAGACACACAATGAACTGATCTACAGACTGGTAAAAAGTTTATGAAAATCAGATGAAAAATAAAAAAGTTATAAAACATCAAAATTGGGCAAAATTTTAGGGTGACGGAATTTTGTGCCGGGGAGTGTATTATGTATGTATTTATATATTTTTTTACCATGGTCATTTATAATTTCAGTTGTAATCAATGCAATCTAAGACGACGTATACCAGTGGCCGCTGGTGAGGTAGTGCCACGGAGCCATGGCACCACCATATTTATTCGTTAAAATACATAAATATTAACTGTATCTTTCATTTAAACATATTTTCTATCTAGTGCATTTCTCCCCATTCTTCAAGAGTTTATAGAAAGTCTGGCAATAGCGCATTCCGTACTGCCCCGTCGACGCGACGCGCGCTCTAAAAAATAGGTAGGTACGTAAACATTGGAAAACGGTTAGCCGCGGCCGGATTCTTGCTCAATCTGCGCACGCAAGTGCGTTGCGCCTGGCACAGTCAAATGAAATAGATGTTCCAGAATCGTGTGTGAGCGACAGAGATAAAGTGTAGTCCATACAATTTTACATACGCAGGTTAAATAGTAAAAGGAAAGAATATTGCTGTGCCAGGCTCAGGCACAGAATTATGTTGTTAATTCTGTGGCTCAAGGCAGGGCTCAGTTCCTTGACTTAGTCGGTTTGTGTTGCATCGCGTTTTACTGTTAATGCAGACATCACGTGTAGTGTGTTTTTCTAGGACAAGAAAAAATTATTTTGTGCATTTTATTATGTGTCTTTCCCAGTTTTGGCACTACCTGTTTAATATGGCACGAGCCGCCACTGACGTATACTATTTTGGCGTGGTAGACTTTGCTGATATACTGTTTTGCCATAGCAGCAAATGAACTTCAACCGCTCATATACTTACTGTTTTACCAGTGATTTATATAGAAAACTAAATAACATAGAAACAATCTGAAAATTGCATGAGAACGAGCGCGAAAAATTACATAGTATCAGCGGGAAATTCAAAAATCATTTCATTCCACATATACTGTTTTACCTTAGCAGGCAAGATCTTATTATGTACACATTTTTCTTCTACGCGCTCATGCACTTTATGTTAAATTAGAATATCGTGGCAGTGTGAATTGTAAATTGTATTCATTTGTGAAATCTGTGAAGAGAAACCTTAGACAAACATCTGGAAACGGTTTTTCATTTTTCTTGATCGAATGTATATTTATAAGAGAAAAATACTTATAAGAGTGGTCGTTTACTTTCTACTTCTCGCGAGTGTCCATCGGGGATAATTTTCGCCTTCATCAGAGTACTGAGACTGCTGAGTGACTCAAAGTCACTTATGTTATGGTCCAGTCCACTTATTTTTTCATCTTATTAAGCAAAAATGTATGTTTCCTCGAACAGCACGTGCATTATAACAATGATGAAAAAGTGAGAGGCGCGTGGCACTCATTAGAAGATCATGTTACCCTTAGAATATCACCGATCTTGTTTATGTTTTATAAAAGCCACGCTCCGCTGAATTATGAACTACACTAGCACGAAAGTAGCAAATTGGCAATATGAAAAAGAAAACACTCATTTAAGCCAATCAATACAGAAGGAAAACTATAGGTATAAGTTAATGGTTATACAGGGTGGGGCAATAATCAATAATGCGTCGGACTTCGATATCTCGAGTTCTATGACAGCTAGAATTTTTTTAAAAAAATGCAAGTAAACTAAATAAAAATGTCTATAACTGGAAGGTATTTTCGAACATACAGGGCGACCAAGAAAATATTACAGGACCGAGTGACTTTTTTTAAATGGAATGCTACGTAGGTATATCAGTACATTTTTTGAAGCATCTTTCTAGTCTCCTTTCACTCCTATATTATTATTGACGACCACTTGGATGTAATTAATTTTTTTGTTGAAATAATGCAATCTGGAGATCGATATAAAAAAAATCACAACAGTCACAACTATGGGTTTTAAGCAAAACTTATATGAATACCAGTTACGAGACATTTAATTAATGTTACTGAATTATTTTCATTTCCTAAAAATGTACAGGGTGGCCAAAAAATATTTTTCAATTAAGAACTTATTAAATTGAATTTTCTCAATTTCTTCAAATGGAGCACCCTATATATTTTCAACGATGTGATGTAGAAATGAAAAGTCAACATTTTTTTGTATCGCTAATGACAACCATTTTCGTTTTATAAATAAATAAGTGTTTATTTTTCAATCAAGAACTTTTTAAAGAGAATTGTCTCAATTTTTTCAATTGGTAGAATGTAGAAATGAAAAACGAACATTTTTTTGTACTTCCCTAGGGCTATTGTTTTATTGAGCAAAAATTACGAAATTCAAAAATAAAATTTTTTGAAAAATTTTGCCTCTGAAAAGGTTTTTCAGAGGCAAAGTTATTAGACTTCTAAATGTGTCACTATATTATTCTTTATTTGCTCATATATCTCTTTTATCCATGTGGATATTGTATAAAAAATATTTACTGCAGAAACAGCATAAACATTGTTTAAACAATAGAAATCATTCCGCCCCCGCACCAAAAGGTTTTAGCATTTAAATGTTTATTTAAATATTCATTATTACTGTAATTATTACTGTATATTATTAAGTAGTTAAAATTTCTAAGTTTCAAAAAACTCGCTCATCTCATATCTTGAATATTGCATCATCCGGCGCTAAAAAACTGCGGCCTGCATTAGCATAGCATACATTCCTGTCGAACGTTCCCGATAATATCCGATTCCATAAGAGCAATTGGGGCGCAGTTCATGTGCGACGTGCGCCTTCGAGGCGTGCTCTGTCCACGAGCGGCGTGAAGAGAGGCGTTCAAGCTCAAACTAAACCAAAATATCCCAATGCTCATTTTATTATTATCATTACTAATTATTAGTAATACTAATTACTCATTATTAATACTAATTGAACCTCATTATGCAGAAATCGGCATCACACAATGCAACGGTGAACGCAAATAAAAATTGACGAGTTGTTTCTAAACGACTGCCTCTGTCTTCGACAGCCAAATGTCCATTAAGTACATTAAGTACTACAGAACACCACAATGTCAAATTAATTTATAAAAATGAACTATAAAACTAACACACGGAGAAAAAAAATCAAAAATTGACAGAACAATACCAATTTTTGTAGTAAAATATTGTTAGATGCTTAAAAAGAAAATAAGGGCTGCAAATCCCTACTGGGTCTGACGCGTTTTTCGGTGGCGATGATAACTAGATGGAATTATAATATTCGCACAGTTAATTTTGTTCACGAAAATCTTGAAAAGCCTGTGAAAATGTTCGAGGAAATTGAAACCAGATGTGAGAAAAGTGTTACTTCAAATGAAGCATCCGGTCTTAGAAAGGCATTGGAAGATCCAGAATTTATATTTTGGTTAAAATTCTTCCATAAAATTTTGCCACATGTTGACATATTGTATAATCAATTGCAATCAAAAAATAAGGACAGCGTACAGGTGCAAAAAGACCTACTAATTTTCGAGAAAAGTGTTTCTGACATCAAACTGATTCTCTTAAAAACATTATTGAAGCAGAATATCCAACATCTAAAAGAAGGCGAATGGATGATAATATTCGAAGTGTTATTGCCAAAGAAGTTTGTGATACAATTACAGTACAAATGAAGGAACGCTTTTCTTACCGGGGTCATTTACAAGAGGCTGATCTTTGAAACAAAGATAAATATTCAGAGTTTTCAAAAAATTTACATCTAACTGTTTTAAACGATGTATGTTCATTTTATCCGATGTTGAGCTAATCAAGATTAAGGACTGAATTGGAGGTAACTTACTCAAGAGAAGATTTAAAAGAAATTGTTGGAGCAATGAATTTTCTTTTATTCATTATGGCGATGGAGAAGAACCTTAGTGAAACATTTATCGAAACATCGAAAATATTAAAAATTATCATGACAAGTCCAATGACAACAGCCGAGGCAAAACGCACTTTTTCGACGCTTAAACACATAAAAACATTTCTGCGAAATACCATGCTTAATGACGGACTAAATGCTTTAGCTATGATGTCCATAAATCGAAATTTAGTGCACGAAATAAACAATTTTGATGATAAAGTGATGGGAAAAATTCATTTCCATGAGGACCGCAGAGCGGATTTTACTTTTGAAAAATGACTTACCTACCAATTTTGTGTAGCTTAATCTGTGTAAATATGCAAAGCGGCAAATTTCCTCTAGGAAACCCCCAATTTAACGAGTTATTTTCTACAGGGTTAATTTTCTACTTTTTATCTTAAAAATTTTTGCCTGCGGCGGTATTTATTTTTATATCGCTGGCCTAACCCATCCCCCTGGTGCACCCCTCTAAACTCAAACCCCACGACACGCCGCTGGTATCCTTTGAAAATTTTGTATGTCTCATGCTTCGATGTTACAAACATTACGTGCCGCATGGATCAATTTCCATGAAACGGGTAGTAACACGTGACTGTTGAATTCGTCACGAAGCCGATTGGACGCCACTGGTAGTTTTTAATATCCTACACATGCAGTTGAATAGATATTTCGCTTATCTATGAGTTGGATGTGTATAGGCGGATTTAAACTGGTACCATAATGTATAAACACTGGCGAGCAAGTATGAAGGAATGCGAGGCACAATGACTTGGCTTCGGGGGACAGTCGTGGTCTGCTGTACAAGAGGCCTGTGTTCTTGGACTCATGAGGGCCCGCGGCCATCATGAGCCGACTCAAGATTGTAGCGGATCCCGTACTGCGGTCTACACGCGACCAGCTGCCGCGGGGGTGGTAGCTTTATTATAAAATATTGTTTCTCGTTTTCTTATGTTTAACACTGTACTAGCGCTACACAATGAGCGGCCCCGCTTCTTTGTTGTGGCAACTTCCATATGACGCCTTCAGTTTTTTTACAAGGGATTTGGATATGTAAATAACATAAATAAAATAAATACGCATTTTTTTTTACATATTATGAAACCGACAAATTTTAAATAGTCCAACTATTTTTCCACGGTATTTCAAACCTCGATTAAACACAAAGTAGTTATTCGATTTTCATTTCTTTTTAAAAATCTATCCTTCTAGTTTTTAAATTTTGCCACGCCACAATTTAGTATAGAGTAAACCTGGCAAATATGCACATTTTGGAAAAAAAAATATTAGCAAAAAATATATTTAATGCCAAAAATTATTATATAATTTAAACAAGGCGAAATTAATCTGTTACAAAACATATAAATGAACTTATATTCTTCAGCTGTATTACAAAGAAAAAAGAAAAGTTTAAAACTTGCACTGGGGCGTTTTTGATGGCTATACTAGTGAAAACGCCCCACTACAGATGAAAACTTAATCATGCTTATTCTCTTCGGCACACTTCCCAGGCAGCAGCGTGACGTCACGTGACGTCTCATTCACGTTGATTTGTAGTGTAACCCGCCATTCGTCAATTGTCGCCCAAAAAGAGACGTGTTTTAAACGTCTTCTTTTAAACGTATTAGCGACGTCATCTAGTAAACGTCTAGTGTACATCATATATGAGGCTATTATGTAAAAAAGTGGATTAATTTTTTGGAATAAAAACTAAAATGCAAATCATTGGTTTCAAAAATTGAATATTTATTTTCTAAGACTATAATGCAGGTGTACTACTGTTTATACATATGGAAGTTTATAGAATCTGTTTAAACAAGTCGTCTATATATTATCTAGATGGGCGTGAAAATGACGTCTCTAGATGACGTCATTTCTATGGGACATATTGTCGTCATTTTTACGTCGTTACTATATTGGTGATTTAGACGTAATGGGTCACGTAAATATGACGGGAAAAGGACGTCACTCTGCTGCCTGGATTGTTGCAAATGTTTGTGTTGCTTGTACGTGTCTCATGAAGCCAACCAGAACATTTGTCGTATTGTATCCAGTTCTCTTTTGATTTAGTTGTATGATATTACTCGCGGCATTTGATGCAAAAGTCTTCGCCTCATCAGAAATTTCATAGGACGAGCTTAAGGCAGGATCATCATTTGAGGAACTATCAGACGAACTTGAAAGTTCTCTTATTGTCTTTTTAACAACTAACTCCTTTCTTCTTGTTCGAAACAGTTTTGTCATTTCCCCGATTTTTATTTGCACAACTTTTGCTTTTGTCGGTCTCTTTTTCAGAAAATACTCTACGCTTTACACTATTTTCTGGAGACGTTAGTTCTAGACCTGATTGTTTTCTTGTAAAAACGCCTCTATTAGGGATTGTGGTTGAATTTCTTTTAAATATTTCGAAGGAGTTTCCTTCTCATTGCAGGGTTCTGTAGATCAGTGATTTCTTCTGATTCGAAGGTCCAGGTTCTTGAAATAAATTTTCCTGCTGTTTTGTGAGTTCCAGCTTTTGTTTTTCCATTGCATGACCTGATGCTACAGGAAAATTCATGTCTTGATTAGGTATCTTGAGAGGAGTTTGAGCTGTATTTTCTAAGCATGCATCCGGTATTGATCCGGTCGAAGAAATGATCTGGGACTGCTTGCAGATTAAACGAATGTATTCCACATGATCTAATCTTAAGGTTGCATTTGTAACAGTTGCAGATTTACCCCACGCGTGACCTATCAATTTAGCAATTGTCGTTCTTGATAACTTTCTACCCTTGTTTTGAACCACCCAGATTTTTTCTTCTTGAAAGAAATATGTTTTTAAGGGCTTAAGAAATGCTCTATCAAGTGGCTGTAGTGCCTGCGCGATGTGACTTGGTAGACATATAAGCACCACATCCCTGAGAGATTTTAAAAACAACTCGGTGTCTATTTAAGAGGACGTCTGATTCATAAACACACTCAACGCCTATCAGAAAAATCAATATTTTTTGTATTTGCCTTTGAATATCACAACAGTAGGTATAAAATTTCATTGCCGCATGCAACCAAGGATACAGTATCTCCTTTTTCAGAGCTGGTTAACGAATGAACGTCCTTGGAACCTTTGGTAGCAACTACTTTACCCGGTCTGTTATTTGTCTGTATCCTAGTTTCGTCGACATTATACTTTTGCCCGGGCTTCAAACAAATCATTAGGTAGGGGAGAGCGGGGTTGGTTGTGCCATTTTTAAGTTATGAATTTTCGATCAGTTAACTAAAGGGTATGCAGATTTTTTAATAAAAGATCATGTTATGGTTGGGTTTCGGCTATTTATTAAAAAAATAACAAAAATAACAAAAACAATATACACGTAAATAAACCTATATTTATCAATTCATGTGAAGTGTAACAACCTTCCCCCATTTGGGGTTGGTTGATACACTGACTGGGGTAATATGTGACAAATAAAACAAACTTAAATGTATTGTACTGAAGAACATGTTAATTAAGTTCATCATCCGAATCACAATGCTGACATACAAAAAGTGGGTTTTCACCATCAGCCGAACACGCCACATGTGCCCAATTATCACATTTGGTACACTTTACCCATTTTTGTTTAGGGCCTGAAACTGAATATGGTTTTGAACAACATAAACAGTACGTCTCTTCTTCATCAGAACTAGATACGCTAATTTTTTTTTTAGATTTGAGTAAGTTCCTTTTCGTACCCTTATTCTTCGCATTTGTTCTTAACAATTTTTCTTTTCTTTTCTGGTCTTCAGTTTCAAGTTCCTTTATATTAGGAGTATCTCTCTAGATAGTTGCCTTTCGGCGTTTCCGTCCATCCGTTGTGGTTTTGCGTTCCTCAGCTTTTGGAGTCGATCGTATATCGGAGGGGTAATAATATGTCTGATCAACCCCTGGCCCTGGTACATTAGTTTTGTCAGTTGTAATTCTTCTTGAAGAAACTTCTTTGTCCTTTAATGACTGGAGTATTTATTTTATTACTTTCCCAGGAAATATGCATCTTAACGTTGTTCTTTTTTGCATATTCATAGGCTAATAGGCTAATTCATAGGAGATACATTTTTGATTGTTCAATTAAATATTCTGCTAAGTGATTTTCCATGAATGTTCAGGACCTAAAAATGAATGGTTAAAAAGCAAACTATGGATCACATAGTGTATTTTACCATTTTGTGTTATTCTATTGCAATATCTTTGCAAAGTCATCCGGTTAATACTGAAATCAGAAGCAACACTACGAATGCTTCTCTTGTTTTCTATTACTTCGGCGGCAGCTCTATCATATATATCTTGAGGTGTAGTCCCCCTTGAGGTTTTCTTTTTGTATTTCCTCATTCTGTCGATCTTAAATAGAACATACTGTTTACAAAAATATAAGAACCAAGTATGAGGCAGGTTGTGACACTGTCACATTGTGCCCCAAAGCCTTTGTCACAACCTGCCCCAGTCACTCCCGTTGAGAATAAATATTACTGGAAACCTAATCCCAAATTATTATTTTCTTAATACTCCACAAAATGAAAGCTATTAATAACATTAATTACCAGTGTAAGTTCCAAATTTGTAGAAGAATTACTTTAGAAGGTATAAATACTTACATCCAAAATTAAAATTTTACTTTTGGGTATGGAAAACACACTTGTCTGCGTAACTTGAACACAGTTCACCCGATTACAACTCAACCACAAATGAACATGGCTGCTTATTAGCCGGTAGCAACAGCATGTGTTCGAACGCACTGCCATCTATAGGTCTGTAGAAAAATCTATTGTCACAACCTGCCCCTGTCACAACCAACCCCGCCTTCCCCTATTGGTAAAAATTTCTTGAAGTAAAGTAAAGTACTATTGCAACATCATCTTATGCCGAAAATGTAAAATCAAAAAGAAAAAAAGCCCAAATTTCGATTTTTTAAATGTTTATCACGCTTTTATTAGCTTCACATGTATGATTGTATAGTTTGTAACATAGATATATGAGAAAAAAATTTCAAAGGACACCCACAATGGGAGATAGGGGCAGTATAACTTTTCTTACAGCAAGCTAAAATCGTCACTATAAAGGCGCTTTCTTCAACAAGTTTTGATAGAATACTAATAACTAATCAATTTTAACACAAAACCCATCAAAATAATACACTAAATTAAAGAATAACTGTATTACTTCTATTTCAAGTACCATTGTTGACCCCACTTTACCCCAAAACGTTCAATGGTATTAGCACAGCTGGCATACGATGAATGCCAATAATGCCGATGTGACACGGCCGAGGAACGTGTAAAAGGATCCGTAATATTTGATGGTGAAACATACTTATTCTGCATCACATTCACCATCCAATTATTTTATGATATGACGAAAGGTATATAGTGTGATCAATATTTTGTTATACAACATGATAATGTCATAATGTGATGGGCGATGTATATAAAATGATGTGTTTTTCTTTAAATTCCTGGAAATCGGTTATACTTGACAACGCTGTTAAAAATTCTGTAACAGGTGTGAAGAGATCGATATAATGAGGGTTTTTTGATTCTTTGAATGAAGGCTAATTGTCATATTTCGATGTTACAGACTATATGTATATATGTATGTATGTATCTTGTAACGAAATCTTTGAACGAGATATTCACCCACTTCAAAGCGTCATATTGAACTAAAACTGCGCGAACTTATCATAGACCGATGACAATAAAATAATTTGACAACTTTGTCCTAATCTCCTAATCACCAGGATCATCAAAAGCCAGGATATAAAATATTTTTGTCTCACATTGGCGCATTCGCCACAATACAGAATTACTGAACTGAAGTTAATCGATCATTAAATCTCGGACCCCACAGCACTAAAGTATAAGTCTTCTCACATCAACTCCTGTGAAGCAAGAAATTAATGCTTCCACTAAAACTTAGACCACCTGTCCTGATGAGGATGACCACACTTGTCCTGATGCGGAGTCAGTAGATTGTGTTTTATGTGGAGATACTTTTGGTAACTCCCAACCCAAACGGCTACTTGAACATACCAAAGAATATATTTTTTTACTTAATACCTAGCTAATTTGTTTTTAATTTCTAGACCAGCTATGTCTAGCTATTAGTTTGGTCGGATAGATGTATGTATTTCCAAACTAATTGTGCAATAAGTTGGCCGTTTACTTCCAACAATGAAACACGTGTTCAAGTGACCCGTTTTACGGTAGGTACTGCTTTCAATGACAATTAATTCAAGGGATAACACGGGTCCAGCCCGTTTATAAGAGTGTGTTTATGTTGTCGTAGAGAGGCGTGCATTGAAGTCATAATTATATGTATAGATGTCCATCTGAGCCGAGGTCTTGCCTTCGAAATGGAACGCCACTGGAATGAGTTAATCAATTTGATTTATTACACTAGAGGTACCTTTAAAAGATAGACTATAAAACTCTGATGATCTATTTGTTTGCGGGTAAGATGTTAAATTATGAGCACAGCCTAATGCCTTTGTTGTTCGTCGGTGTTGAAAATCGTCGGTATCTATAATAGAGGGAAGATAATAATATTTCATTTCGCTTATTAGTTTGATGCCATTTAATTGTAACAAAACTACTCTCGTGGTGCACATAAGCATAAGCGTTGACTGAAGGCATCATGTAGGTATTGCTTCAATTAACAACATACCTATCTGCTAGATATTCGAATGTATTACTATATGCGTAGGTATATACTTCTTCAAGAAATAGAAGAAAGATAACCAAAAGTCTAAAGTTAATTTTTGTCTAGACCTCTATTCCGATTTCGATGACTTTTTTTGCGTGATAGCCTCTTTAATCGAGAATGTTCGTGTTTATTCAAAGAAATGTTGTTTTTTTCATTACAGGGTGTAACAATTACAACGTGTTTTTCCACCAAATTTTGTTACAAAGTTACAATTTAAATCGTACTCTATAGTCATATTCTTTTCTTTTTTTGATTCAGTTTATTATCTTCATTAGTAGGTACGCTGGCGGCCATTTGAAAGGCCGCCAGCGTGCACGATTTTTTTTGATATTGTAATATGATCTTTTTATATTTCATTTTGACACTTATTTGAAACTTCAAACAAATGTCAGTAATTAACTCCGTAATTTACGAACCACTTTATTAGTTTTCAAGTTTTAAAATGCCGCGGTTAACTGAACCTGAAAAAATGCGAGCTGTTACATTGCTTGAAAATGATTGGTCATTACAAGCAGTTGCAGATGGGCTAAATGTGAGTAAGAGTTGTATATTCAAACTCAAACATAAATGGAATGCAGTAGGAAACGTTCGCTACGTCCACGGCGGAGGGCGTCGTAAAATAAGCACTGTGGAGCAAGACAACCTCTTCCTAGACCATCTTAGAACGAATCCCTTTGAAACAGCAGTGACGGCCTGTTTCCAAACGGAGTTTCCTGAATCTGTGAGGTCTGCAAGCCGGCGGGTGAAGGGTTCAGAGTTACGAAATTATGCGGCAGCAAAGAAGGTATTTTTGGAGACAAGGCATAAAGAACAACGTCTTAATTTTGCGAACCAGTTTGTCGGTAGGCCCGACGACTTTTGGAATAATGTCATATTTTCCGACGAAAAGGTGTTTCAGTCATGTCATGATGGTTCCATCCGCGTCTACCGACCTCAGAATTCGAGGTATGAAGAGAGGTATATTAAAGCTACCGACCGGAGTGGACGTTTTTCAATCAATGTTTGGGCATGGATAAGTTCCCTAGGTCCCGGTGTTTGCTGGAGGATAGGAGAGCGCCTTACCGGACAGAGTTACATACGCATATTGGATAATATTATATGCTGCCGTCCGTCACTGTGTTGTATCCTCAGAATTTTATTTTCCAGCAAGACAATTGCTCAATTCATACATTTACTTAAAGAATTGTAACTAACTGGATTAATGAACACAACATAAACGTGCTACCTTGGCCCTCAAAGTCGCCCGACCTGAACCCAATTGAAAATGCATGGTCGATGATTGTTAAGAATATTTATAATAGACCTGGTAATAGACATTTCCGCCCAGCAAATGCCGAAGAATTGTGGGTAGCAATTGAAAATGCTTGGGACAATATCAACGTAGATTACACAAGGGCACTTGTTTCATCAATGAGACGTCGATTGCAAGGTGTAATAGACTCAAATGGCGCCTGGACGAAATATTAATTTTATACAGACCTACTCGCGTTGGAGTTTTGTAGTTTTAACTTACTTAATTTTTATAATTTAGTTTATTTTGAACATTTTTGGGACGTTTTTGATAAAATAATAATATACTTTTTAATTTTGATAAGTAATAATTAGACAATTGTCAATGTCATCATGACACATCATATGAACCTCAAATTTTAAAGTCAGTTTTACAAAGATCAAATATAACGAAATCTGATATAAGAGTCGTGCACTTTCATATGGCCGCCAGCGTACCAGAAATTCACAATTTTAAGGTATTAGGATCAGTGTTCTTCAACTTAAGGTTTAATGCTATAGAAATTGAATTGTGGAAACATTGATGTTGTTCACAATTTGTTTTAATTTTTAGTTATTATATTCTCCAGCTTTAAAAGAACTTTGAGATAACATCAACTTTTTACTAATTCCACATTTCTTTTCTTTATATACATTTTAATAAAATATGACTTGGATTACCAATGTTCGTCATGTTAGAAATACGGAGATATCAGTGTTCGTCAATATATAGCACCACTATTCGTCATATTCGCTCCAGGAAAAAATACAAATGAAAATATGCAATATTAACCAATAACATATTTTAATTCAACAAACAGAAAACAGATTTCTTTTTTATCTTTAGCTCCTTTGCTTGTCTTCTCTGATGTTTTCTGCTCTAATCTTTTATGTTTATTTTCTTCCTGTTCTACTTGTTTCTGTATCTTCTTTTCTCATTTTTTCCTATGACATTCTTTCCATTTTCGCAAGTGGCCACAGAGAGTACCTTTTCTATCTTTTTTCTTTGTAATTTTGGTGATACTTTTGACCAGAATAAGAGATTTTTGAAAGGTGACGCAATATCTTCTGGAATGTGTCGTTCATCCTTTGATGAGGTTGCTTTGGGCGATGGTGGAGGTGTCACATTTGATAACAGTTCCATTGTTGTTGCTGATGGAAATATTGTTTCCAGGTCTTAATTCATCCCCATCAATATCTTCGTAATCTTTCTGATAATTGTTTTTCTGCGTCCCTTATATCATCTGGATTTTCTTCACGTACATCATTATTTTTCTCTGTTTGAGTCTCTCCTCTATCTGGCTGTACTTGTGGATCGTGTTCCAAAGTTTTGAATCCTCCAATTATAAACTTCTTTTTTCCATGCTGTCTTAAGAGGATGAAACATTGCGACATCTATAGGTTGCAGGAAATGGGTTGAGTTTGGGTGTAATGCAATGAGTTCGATGTTTTTTTTACTACAAAACTCACTTAGGCAACGTTAAGTGGGAAACATGACCGTCTAGGAAAACTATTATCGGAAACTGAAAATTATTTTCAGCTAACCAAGGTTAAAACACCATTGCGAAGTATTCATCATCCAACCATTATCTGATTTTCCTATGGTCCATGAAGAAGGCACAGATTCGGTTAAAGATTTTGGAATCCGCTTCTCCTTCTACTAGTTGCTGTGTTAAGACGTAATACGTAATATTCAAGATGATATTTTATCATTAGGTACCGAAATCAAGTCAACTAGTTACATTGTATTTAAATAGCCCCAAAACCCAATATTTTCAACATGTTTAGAATTTAGATAGGACGTTAAAACTTTGTAGAAAGCTGTAAAAATTGCCTGAGATTCCATAAACTTAAAATAGAGACCTAGATATACTACCTAAGGAATTATATCAAAATTACATGGCTCTTGCAGATAGGTCGTAGATACTTATGTAAGATTATGAAAGTATCTAATTTGTGGCAAACTTATATTGCAACGTAAGCAGGCTATGGAATATTTTCTGCCATTCATTCATTTATTATACGTAGGTACGTATATTGCAAAAGCCGTAGGACCACAACTCTGTGCTTGGGGAAACTAGTTAAAACCCCGGAGGGTTAAACCCAGAGCAAATATGTTGAAATCCCCACGGCAAACAACGATAGTCTCCGCCTATCGGCATCGATCCTGCACCCAATCACAGCCCGAAGACACGCCCTGCCCCAGGCTATGCCCCTCGCTTGGTAAGAAGTGGATTACTTCAAAGATTTATTCCAGCTTGCAGTTGAATTTTTTGTTATCATATTGCCTTATTATTTTATCCTGTTTATTCATCAAAGAAGGTACTAGGTAGGTATATATACTTAATACATAAAAGAAACTGAAGGGACTAAAAGTTTCGTCAGAAAACGACGTTTTATAATCATGTTTTTTGTAACATTTAATGGGTAGATACTTAGGTATGCAGCATATTGTGGAGAAGGAAAATATTAGCTCATGGTTCGATCAGTAAACTGTAGTCAAGTAACGATAAGAAAACGACGTTTTATAATCATGTTTTTTGTAAGGTTTAATGGGTAGATACTTAGATATGCAGCATGCAGCATATTGTGGAGAAGGAAAATATTAGCTCATGGTTCGATCAGTAAGCTGTAGTCAAGTAATTATAAGTACGTAGGTATCTGTGTACCTAATTGTAATTAAGTAAGTAGATGAGAATGCCCGAATATGGGCCTCTATTTGTATTTTTGTAAATAATTTTCATAAATACCTATGTAATTTTTCACGTGAGATTTTGGCCGCACCTAAAAGTAGATATCTCACAGATAGGGTAAGGTGGCGCAAGTTGACGAACAGGTCAAGAAGACGAATTTTTGTTGAAAACCAAAAGCAGAAATCTGCGGTATATAAAACCCTGCAATGTCTGGTGGGTACCTAGTTAGGTATAGCTTAAAAAGACAAGTGGCGCTTCCTTCACTACGTTCGAATTTATGCATGAAATTGTGTTTACTAGGTTAGTCGCTATAATATTGCGGTGCAGTAAAGTAAGGTTTTGTGCACAAAAGTGAGGTTAAAGACTAATTGATGTTTAAGTTCGCGAATTCGTCATCTTGCCCCAGTTGGCGAACTCGTTATCTCGCCTCTTTTTACAGATGGTGCGTAACTATATAAGAGAAAAAGTGAATATTTGCTATCGAAAATGAAAATATGGCAGTTAATAGAGCCAGCGTAGTTTACGAAGTACCTGCACCAACACTGCGGCGATATGTTAAAAATAATAGGGAAAACGAAACATTACCGAAAAGCGGCGACATATTTAAACGAACTTGGACCATAAGGAATTGAATTAACTAACTATATCAATGATTTTAACATTAGAGGATTTGGTCTTACGTCCTTGCAGTGCCGAAAACTTTTCTACGAGTTTTCTGAGAGAAATAATATTTCATATCCGTTCAACAAAACTAGAGACTGGTCAATTTATTTCACGAAAAGGCACAAAATAAGCTTAAGGGCCCTTGGGTCTACGTCCATCGGACGTCTAATTGGATTTAATAGAGATGAAGTGATGAGGTTTTTTGATTTGATTCGGGAACTTAAAGTAAAATACAATTTTACGCCTGATCGAATATACAATGCTGACGAATCAGGCTAAACAGCCAAAAATTTTATCTCCAACTGGGCGCAAAAAGGTGGCAAAAGTGGCTAGTGGTGAGTGTGGCAGAAACACCAGTGTTGTTTGTGCCATTAACGCACAAGGTTCGTACGTTCCACGTTCCTTTTTTATTTTCGCCAGAGTAAGGATGCGTCGTAAACTATTACATGGGTGCCTAATTCCGAAGGAATAGCTCAACAGAGTGGATGGATGAACACAGATGCTTTTGTTCAATACCTTTGTCATGCTTGAGAGTACTTTTAAGGTTGAATTTTAAATATTTTCGCGCCTGGTGTTGGCAACAAGCGTGTAGCAATGGGATGCAGTGCGCATGCCTGAACGGTTGATTCGCGGTTGTTTTCCAACTCCAATCAGTCTGGTAAAACGTCTCATACTTATATGTTGAGTCTACAGAGTCTTGTATCAGGTCTAGTACCTACAGAATCTATTCTCTTTTTGTTAATGTTTATGGCTGAATGTGTGCTTTAATTGTTATTAAAGAAGTTTTAAAAACACAACAGTGAAGCTTATTAATTAGGACCAAGATCAAGGAAATACAGTCCACACCCCCATTCGCTCTTATTAAAACAACTACAGGAGCTACGAATCAACAGTCATTTTATTAAATACCTCTCTACCTCTCCTTCAAAGAAGGTGCCAGTTTTATTGATTGTTGATAATCATTCATCCAATACATCTTTAGAAGCAATAAACTCGTACAGAGAGAGTGGAGCGATTATGGTTGGCCGATTGCAGCCATTGGATGTGGAATTTGGTCCTCTTAAAACATTCTATAGCCAGGCTTGCGACAATTTTTTGGTGAATAATCCCAAAAAAACTAATACTGGTAAAGTTAGTTACCAGCTTCAGTTAGTGAACGCAGACATGTCACCGCCGAAGAAGTGTTTAGTGATGATGAACTCTCATCAAGCTAGTTCATCCAGATTCAGCTAGTTCATCCGGTTTACAAAAATCTCCTAGCGTTGTTGGACTTCAAAATGACGATAAAGAAAATAAAAAGGTTCTGGATGATTTGGCCGTTGCAGGTATATCGGATCTTCAAAATTTGAAAAGAGATTAGACCTTTGCCTAAAATATATTTCACCGGTCCTGAAAACGAACAGAAAGAAGCAGAAGGCGTCGATATTGACTTCCACTCCCAATGAAGAAGACCTTGGGAGGGAAAGAACGAGAAAAAAATGATAAAATTCAGGCTAAGAAATGAAAATGTGAAGAAAAAGCGAAAAGAAACGTTTTCAAAGAGACTCGAAAGAAATCGATGAAATATGCCCAAAAGAAATCTGAATTTTTTTGTCCCAGCTGCGAGGTATCATACACTGATCCTCCAGTTGAAGGCTGGATAAAGTGCGATGTATGCGAAAATTGGTGGCATGAGGCCTGCACGAAATACGAGAGGTGTCCTCATATGTGACCTTTGCATGTAATCGTCATCTTGTCCCAATATGTTCGTCATCTTACCCCACTATTGGGACAAGATGACTAAATTGCAATAAGTTTTTATTTTCCATTTTTCCCACATGGTTTGTTTTTTAGGATTCCGCACCAAAGCGTAAAACGGGACCCTATTACTAAGACTCCGCTGTCCGTCTGTCCGTCTGTCACCAGGCTGTATCTCATGAACCGTGATAGTTAGACAGTTGAAATTTTCACAGATGATGTATTTCTGTTGCCCCTAAATACTAAAAACTAAATAAATAAATATTTAAGGTGGCTCGCATACAACAAATGGACATGGACCTAAATCAGTTTACTAATAAATGCCGGAGTCGCCGGTCATACGAAATTAATTATTATCTTAACTAGGTAGGCATTAGATGTCATAGGTGTACGCGAGTACTTAATCTAAATCAGTACGCATAAGTGGGGCTCCCATACAACAGACATGATTTTTTGCCGTTTTTATAGTTAACGGTTTATTTTTAAATTTTTTTTTACCTTAAGCTAGTCAACTTGCTCCACCTTACCCTACCTAAAGATTCTTCAATATTAAAGCCACCCACAAAGAAATAAGTAGATATACATAACATCTCTTACAGTAGTATGCTTGAAGTATGTCATGGACATCCTTGACTTAATTCCTTGATGTCTGTCAAGACTTCTTAATTTATAAAAAATAGGTTTTTTTTGCAAAAATTGCAGAACATACACCTTAAAGCTTTTACCGGGAGCCGCCACTGAGTGGTAGGTAAATAGGCGTTTTATTCCCATTATGTTCGAATGGTATAGGGGAGACTCGGGCAAAATCCATTTACTACAGTTCATTCAATATGTATGTATAGTTAACTGACCCCATATAAGATACCGCGCAGTTGCCACATGTAATTCTCAATTTTCTCAGTATTCAATTAAAATATCAAATTCCACAATACTATATTAAAGTTGTATATATTATTTATGAATATTATTAAATAATAATTGTGCACACAATAATATATTATAAGCCAAGATGTTACGTTTTTACATTTATTTTCGTCTACTTTAAATATGACAATTACGTAAACATCTATTTTTATGGTTAAAAGCGGCAACGCCGATCAACGACCTTTCCAATAACGAATATTCGAGCAGTATATCTCTTTTTAACTTATTGGAATCGTATCTCTCGGATCGGGATCGGATTCTCGGATCGAATAGGATCAGAGTCGCATATCTTACAGTGGCGTGTTCGCGGGAATTGCTAATATATTATTTATATACCTACCTATGTAGGTATACATCGCTACGAGAGTTGAAATAAAAGAGTATGGCGGTTAGCAAACATGTTTGTTCGTTTCGTATGAAACCTGAAAACCGTAGATTTCCACCGGACCTCGCTTTATTTACGAGATAGGATAGGATAGGTACTGACGTGTACTGAGGTAGGTAGGTACCTATTACATCCTCCACTTAAGACATTTCTCAAATAATTTTATCCAAAAAATATTCCAGTGCTTGAGGCTGCTAGGTTATAAATGCTAAATGCAACGATATAAGTTAGGTTTTGTATTGGGATTTACAAAACTGCAAACGCTCTCTGGTTGATTAGATAAGTAGGTAGATACCTATTGTTTTATGTAGGTACCTACCATCCTAGATCACAAATTAATAATTTACATCAGTGGGCAAAATTAAAAGTTTCATAGACTGTTTATAAAATGTGTACCTACCAAGCCACAAAAGAAATGAAAATTTTCAATGACTGTAAAATACCTCAAGGTCAGTTTCGAATTTTTATTGGCTGTAAAAAGTGTGTGTATTGAAAATCGCTTTGCGATGAGAAGCTGGTAGGTAGATATATGTATTGCATTTGTAATGATTTTTAAAAATGTGTTGAATTTAGTCTCGGTTTTGTACATTAGCACGTGTGCAGGGATCGATATAATGAGTGTTTCTTGCTCGGGTTTTTATGTTTCATATTTCGATGTTACAAACTATACAAACTCTGCATTTATTGATAATTTTTAAAGAGCTTTTAATAAATACGATTTTTCATTTCAATATAGAAATAGTAAAAATTATCAGTTGATCCTTGTAATACTACCACCTTATATACGACCCGACCGCAGGCTTATATGCACTACGGCAGAGGAATTCATGCGGCGCGACGGGGTTTGAATTATAATTATAGATCCAAAACGCCTAGTTGCACTTGACAAGACTCTTTACGGGCTACACTGAGCGGAAAATTACTACTACCTTCTGTTTCGCACCCTTTGTTTCTCTCTTCAATTTATAGTAAATCATACAATCATTAAGAAAATGGCGGCATAGATTGCAGGCTACAGGAAACATATCTCTTTTCGTGCATTGGATGGCCCATAGATTGAACCTGGTGTTGCAAAAATCTGTTAGCTGTATAAAAGATTGCAAGGTGTTTTTTCCACTTTAAGGGGTCTCGCTAAATTTTTATCAAAATCATCAAAGCGAACTGGTGCATTGGACGCTGAAGTCCATAAAAGATTACCAAGAGTAACTGCCGTCAGATGGAATTACAATGGAAGATTGGTGCAAACTGTGTTCGAATATCGGCAAACACTTTGATTTTTTTGAATAAGTCTTAGAAGATCAAACAGAGTGGGATCACGAGACAGTAGTTTGTTCTAGAGGATACCTAGATACATTAAAAAATGATCCTAATTTCAATTTTTTACTGATAGTTTTCTCAGAAATATTCCCCTTTTGTGACAACTTGTTTGCCATTCTGCAAAGCAAATCCAGCGATGAATTTTAGTGTAAGAAACATCCAAGAATTTAAATCTACTGTTATATTTAAAAGGGAACAATTTGCTTCTGTGTGCTGGACTAAATTTCAACTATTAGGATTGGAATTTCAAACCCAAGGAAAAAATTCGTATACTAATATCGTGGGAGACGAATACGCTTGTTGCAGAAGGTTATTTTTGGAGGTAAACGACAATATTACCGGAAACGTTGATGCGAGATTCGGAGCATTTAACAGTCTAAAATTTGTAGTACTTGTAAATTTTTGTAGCAATACAGTTCCAGACGGAATCTTTACAACAAAGTTATTCCAATTTTTTTGATTTTCCGGCGTTGAGATCTGAACTTACTGTCACATACAGCACCTCTGAAGGGATAAATAAAAATAGTGTCAGCGATTTATGGAAATCCATTTATGAATGTGTACTTGAGCAAGGATTTCCAGAAATTATTAAATTGTGCGAGTTAACTCTTACACTACCAGCTACTAGTGCATCCGCAGAACGAAGTTTTTCCGCACTCAAACGGATCAAGACGTCCGCGAGGAACTCTACTGGTCAAGAAAGACCTTCAAACTTGTCAGTATTATCCATTGAAAAGGAGTTGGTGCAAGAGCTTTCCCAAGAAAATAAATTTTATGAGGATGTCATCGACGAATTTGCGAAAAAAAGTAGGAGAATTCCACTTCAGTTTAAGTAAGGTATGAGTTTACCGAAAAATATTTCAGGGGGGTACGCAAAATTTCAGGAAAATTTGAATAGAATTGCTCCCCTTCCATTAAAGTCTCGACACGCCACTGCGGTATATAAGTAAGTAAGTATAGTACCTAGTACCTATATTGTTTTATTAGGAGTAAAAGTGATATTTTGTGACGAATCTGTAGGTAGGTATATTAATCATTTGCGATATTTTTAAAAAGAAAATAATTTATGAGAATAATTAATAAAACACGCTGGGCAAAAACACAATTTCGATGCACCAGTAACAGGGCTGTCGTGTGCCACTTTTATTACATGTCACTGCAAAAGCCTTTGAAGTGTCTTAAATAAAATCGTGTTGACAGAGTACACGTGTATGCTGAGTCAAAAACCACAAGGGTGGAGATTCTGGTGTCAGTATCAAACTAAGGATCTAGATATTATTGAATACCGCACCAGATCCCGAAATTCATGACACAGCGATCCAGTTATGTACACAAAGAAAATATTGCTTCATTCATTTTTGATATAATATGGAGTGAATTTGATTATTCCACACACATGCATACCAAAGATGTAATGTAAATCTGAAATTATGGATAAATACATGTTTATATGGTTGTTCTGTTTAACTCTTATCCGGTGGAATGTGTGTATTTTGTAAATATAGACGAAGAATGTATATTGGACACACAAGATGACAAAGTTTATAAGAGATAATATAAAGTGTAAATTAGTATTCATTTGATATAAAATTGTATAAAATATTAGAGAAAATTGTTGTAAAAAAATCGAGATAGTATGGTTGTTAGGGAAAAGATAATTTGGACGGACGGGAAGAATTAATTAATGAGAAAGACATTAGAAGGAAAATAGTTAAGAAATTTGGGAGAAACTGATAGATATAGAAAGAAGAGACTGAGAAATCGTCACACATTAGTAGGAGGGTGTTAGTTTAGCTGAGGAGTGAAGCCGAAAAGGAAAAGTATAAATGAAATTGATAGATTAGTATACGTAAATGAAACATATCAACATGGAATAGGAGAAATAATTTATAAAGATTTCATATTACGTATATATATTCCTAATGGGGTCAGGAACAAAACCCTACAAAGTTCCCAATTGTACAGTGTCCGCAACATCCCTTATTTTGCAAAAAACCACCCCCGGATCGTACATTGTACCGGTTTTTCTCAATTTCCTCGGAAACCGTTGGTCAAACGTAAAAAATTCCTTATTCTCATAGGTTATAGTTAAGTCACCAGTATCATTTGGTTCGGGGCTGTTCTCTGTATTTTTATCTAATTTGTTATACATTGCCCAACTTATTTAACGCACAACCAAAAAGTTAACTCAAATTTGACGTTATGTAATTTCGACAATTTTTGTTCGTTTTGGTCGATTTTTTTTTCAAATTGTAGGTTTTTCTCTTAGGAATATCACTGTCTTAGTTGTTTTGGTAAAACGAATGATTTTGATATTATACCAGGTGCTATAAAAATGTTATGTTTTTTCCGATATTTCAAAACGTCCTGTGGGCTATACAAGGTATTGCAAGTTATTGCAATTATAGCCAATTGAAAGCCTCATGTTTTTTCAACATTTTTTTTATTCATTTGTTTATCTCTGTTACTTCATGAAATACACCGTTTTGAAACACCATATGCTTTTATTCACATGAAATGCATTTATCGGACAACTCAAACAGCTAGCAAGCTATGGAAATCGAAGATTACACGTCATAAACTGACAACTGTGTCATTAGTATTTTGTTGAAAGTCCAGCAATAATTAGTGAATAATGGAACGCCAAACCAGAAATTTAACTCGTGATGAATGTGTTGAGGCAGCTACATTACATGGTGAAGGGTGGAGTTACAACCGCATAGCTGGAAGGTTGAGAGTGTCTCACACAACTATAGCGAGAGCAATTCAAAGGTACGCGGAAACAGGAGAACATTCCAGACATGCCGGTCAAGGTAGATCTCGTGTTACCTCTGCTATCTAGGATCGCCTTTTAAGAGTAAATGCTGTAAGACAACGATTTATAACTGCAACACATTTAAGAGCACAACTTCAAGACGAAGGTGGTCCACTCATATGCGTTCAAACTGTACGCCGACGACTGAGGGAGGCAAATTTAAGACCCAGGATTGCTGCTCGAGGACCCGCATTAACAGTAGATCATCGAAGAGCCAGATTGAATTTTGCCAATGAGCATGTTAATTGGATGGAAGCAGATTGGGAACGTATTCTTTGGACTGATGAGTCAAGGTTCAGTTTGTATAATTGTGACAGACGTAATCGCGTCTACCGAAGACCCGATGAGCGATACAGTCAATGCAATTTTTTGCACACAACTTTATATGGAGGTGAATCCGTCATGGTGTGGTGCGGAATATCTTTGACTGGGCGAACGGACTTGGTAACTGTGAACGGAAATCTCAATTCTGACAGATACATCACAGACATTCTTTAAGCACATGTTTTGCTTTATGCCCCCTATATAGGACCCAATTTTTTACTTATGCAAGACAATGCGCGTCCCCACACGAGTCTTATCGTGAGAAATTATATTGAAGAAGTAGGAATTGATCACATAGACTGGCCAGCCCGTAGCTCCGACCTTAACCCCATTGAACATGTTTGAGATTTTATCGGTCGGCGGTTACGAAGTGAGGGACGACAACCCCAAAATTTACAAGAATTGGAAGGACGCCTAGTCGAATTATGGAATGGCCTAGTATAGAACCAAAAATGTTTGCTATTAAATTCTACACAAAAACTGTTCTATACATATTTTAGCTAATCCTTACTGAATTCTTGCAAAATACGTTTTAAGTTAAGGGTAGTTTTTAGCAAGCCGTTAAAATATGCCAAGTTCAGCGATCTTACATACGTATACTGTTATATTTTAGTCGCAGCACAGTAAAATTGACGAATGGATATTATGCAGATCTCATCGATGCAATCGCATCTACTACAAATTCTGTCAAAATTAAAGACGACGATGTAATTCAAATCGATACGACTCAACTATTACAGCGAATACTCTGCACCGTCCATTCCCAACAGAATTAAAATCATGTTTCAGTTTTGAACTGGCCTCTGTTCCCGCTTCTTTATTTGATGAAAAAGGTTTAATGAGGAAAACGAAGAAATCATCCTTGTATGAAATTTTTATCAAAGTTCCAGAACGAACTGCTGACTTGAGCGGTCATTGCGAATTTGTAGTGGATGGTGGTAATTTGATTCACCGTGTGGTATGGCCAAAACAGGGTACATTTCGTGACATTTACTCGTCCTATGTTAACTTTATACGTAAACACTATGGTCACTATGTAACTGGAGTTTTTGATGGATATGCTGATAATTCCAGTAGTACAAAGAGTCTTGAACGACAAAAACGACTTCTGAAGCGAACTTCGGCTACAATTGCATTCAGTGAAAACATACCAATTCACGATCTACAAAAGACATTGTTAAGTAATATAGCTAACAAAGATCGTTTAATTTCTCAACTTGTCGAGAGGCTAAATTCTGAGAATATTAATACTCTTACTGCTTTAGACGATGCTGACTTACTAATCGTTAAAACCGCCATCGATCTATCAAGTCAACACGATACTGTGGTTGTAGTTGGTCAGGATGTCGATCTTCTCTCCCTTATTATCGCTCTTGTTCCTCAAGGTAAGGATATTTTGTTTTTAAAACCAGCCCTAGGAAATATAAAGAAAAGGTTTTATAGATCTTCTGATATGCAATCATCCAATGTTATTAAAAATATTAAGGACACTGTTCTTTCTGCACATGCGTTTAGTGGTTGTGATACCACTTCCGCTTTTTTCGGAAAAGGAAAATCTCAAATCGTAAGCATATTAAACAAGAGCAAGGATTTGGAAGATGTTGTACATATTTTCAACAGTTCACAATCTACGAAAGAGCAAATTGAAAGTGCTGGTGAGAAATTCACACTTGCGTTATATAAAGCTGAACGAAAAGAAACTTCTTTGAATAGCTACAGATTTATTTCTTTTAATAAGTTGGTTGGCCAATTCAATCGTGCTGTAATTTTGTCTAGATTGCCACCAACATTCGCAGCATTAAAATTATGGTGATTGAATACTCCCGTTCTTGTGAAACAGGACTCATCAGTCCATAAAATCTTATGTAGGAACTGTGGATTTTCTTGAACAGAATTCAGTATCCAGTTGCAGAAGGTAAGACGACGATTTTCATCACCAGGAAGTAAATTTTGCACTGGTTGTAAATGATATGGTCTTTGATTATCCTTATGAAGAACACGCAATATTTTAGATTTAGATTTTCTCAACTGCAAGGCTGCTCTACGTGAACCTAGCCGAGGATTGTTATTAAAAGCTCTGATTATGACATTTTCTTCATTAATTTGTCCCCTAGGCTGCCGGTCCATAACGATTTTCAAGCCAAAGTCACGAAAACGTTGATGCATGGTCACAAAAACACGCGCATTTGGTTGCCTCCGATCTGGATATCTTCTGCGATATTCCCTGACAGCAGCTGCGGCATTTCCATCGCAGAATCCGTAAACAAAGTGTATGTCTGCAGACTCGGCATTATTGAATAAGTTTCGCATGTTTTCGTGGAGATATTACACAAACAATGGGACACAAGATACAATACAAGTGCAAAAGATGCCGAAATGTCAACATTTCGAGGCTTGACGCAAGGCTACTTGATTACTTGATTATGTGTAGCCTGAAGGATTGCACTCTACAAAAGGTGTTGCTTCATTTTAAATCGGCGTTTTCGTACATCTTTTCAAATTTTCACAAATATCTCGAAAACGAAGCCTCTAATCGAAAACTTGCAGGTATAACGTTTTTTCTTAAATTAAATCTGGAATCCAAAAATGTGAGCAATTTAAAAAAATAACCAGTGGTGCAAAAAATAGGTGGGGAGAAAAGGTGGCACCTCCCATTATCTACGCTCCTGAAAATTTTTGACGGAACACGTTATAACCATTCGACGGAGACTTATTTTAGTAATCTTTGCTTAAAATTTGAATAAAATCGGTTGAACGGTTCAAAAGTAATGCGAATAAAACGATTATTTTTTCCCAACTTTGAAGGGCTGTATCTCCGTTATTAGTCCCATTGGAAATAAATTTTCTGGGGAAAGTCCCCTTCATTTTCGATTGTCTATCACCTCCTAAAATTGTATTATAAACTGGACCACCCTGTATATATATATATATATATATATATATATATATATATGTACATATATATATATATATATATATATATATATATATATATATATATATATATATATATATATATATATATATATATATATATATATATATATATATATATATATATATATATATATATATATATATATATATATATATATATATATATAAAGGGTCCGCCAATAGGGACGCTCGATCTTTGACAGCTCATGGCGGCCATGTTGTTTGTGGTAGAGTTGGCAAACGTAGTTGTTATTATTCAGTGTATCTTCACAAATCACCATGAACCAATTCAGCCGCGAGCAACATGTGCAAATCGTTAAAACTTATTACGAAAATCATTCATCGGTTCGAGCAACGTTCCGCGCGCTCCGCCAATTTTACGGTGCAATTGATCGTCCTGCTGAGTCGACTATCCGTCGTTTGATTAACAAATTCGAGGCAACCGGTTCGGTGAACAATCAGCCAACACCGACGCGTCGTCGAAACGTCCGATCTGCCCAGAATGTCGCCGCTGTGCGCGATAGTGTGCGTGAAAATCCGCGACAGTCAATTTCACGTCGCGCACAGGAACTCCGCCTTTCGGAAACATCACTTCGCCGAATCTTGCATCTGGATTTGGGCATGCATCCGTACAAGATCCAGCTGACACAAGAGCTCAAAATAAACGACCATAGACAGCGCCGTATCTTCGCTGATTGGGCTTTAGAGCAGTTGGAAGTCGACCCCGATTTTGGTCGCAAAATCATCTTCAGCGATGAGGCACATTTTTGGTTAAATGGGAATGTCAACAAGCAGAATTGCCGTTATTGGGCCGAGAACAATCCACAGGAGGTCCACCAGGTCGCAATGCACCCAGCAAAGGTAACTGTTTGGTGTGGATTTTGGGCCGGAGGCATCATCGGGCCGTATTTCTTAGAGAACGACGATGGTGTGTCCATCACGGTAAACGGCGAACGATACAGATCCATGATAACGAACTTTTTCTGGCATGAAATCGACAATATGGATGTCGAGGATATGTGGTTTCAGCAGGACGGCGCTACGAGCCACACAGCGCGCGCCACAATGGATCTTCTGCACGAGCGCTTCGGAGGAATGGTTATCTCGCGCGGAGGCGACATCAACTGGCCACCGAGATCGTGCGATTTAACCCCACTAGACTATTTCTTGTGGGGTTTTCTTAAATCACAGGTCTACGCAAACCAACCACAAAACACTGATGCCCTCAAAGTCAACATACGCCACGCCATCGATGAAATACAGCCCGATTTGTGCGCCAGAGTCATTGAAAATTGGACTTCTCGTATGCGCGCCACCCAGCGAAGCCGAGGTGGACATTTGACCGATATTATTTTCCATACATAATGCCTTCGAATACTCTTTCAAACAAAAAATAAATTTCATTTATACCTCTCACACAACTTGCTTTATTTCATTTTAAAGATCGAGCGCGCTTATTGGCGGACCCTTTATATATATATATATATATATATATATATATATATATATATATATATATATATATATATATATATATATATATATATATATATATATATATATATATATATATATATATATATATATATACGGCGTGTTTTCATCCCGGTTTCTTTGGGATCGAATAGTACAATAGTAGACAAAACATATTTATAAACCTGTAAACTCTCAGAGTAATCCCCCTGTGGTTAAAAATGTATTCTCGTGTTTATGTGGTTTTATACTTATCCATTGGTAGCACTAAATGAACATCTACTTGATATCTTTATTCAATAAAGATACGTTCTGACCGACCACGAAAATACAATTTTGTGGATCCCATTTGTTTCAATCCGAAGTTGAATTTCCATATAATCCCATCAACTTCCCTTGTCTGACCCTCTGCTATCAGGGAAATAGGATTATAGGGAACAAATTACTGCTCTATTTACTGATCGGATATGTCACTGTCATAATGCATCTTATGTCCTGTATAGTTCTTACCATATTTGGTCATGAAACTAAATAATATATTTGATCCAACTACATGCAGGATGTGACAAAAAAATTTTATCCTCGCAAACGCAGACTGTAAAATATATTTCCCTGATGATATTTCGTTAAATAAGTCCTAGAAAGCGCATGAGTCTTCTACTGTACTTAAATATGGTACCTGTGGTTTTTTGATATTTGTACCTACCATAACAAATTGGCACTTAAAAATATTAAGGCAAGTCAATTTGTAGTTTGGTCCTGCAAAAGGTTGATACAAATTTTTCTTAATTATCGAAATAAGTGAGCAAGGATTTTCATGCAGAAAACAGTGGTTCTGCTAGATGGAAAAAATATTACCATCTCACTTAAAATATTTTTTCTAGTGACTAAACAATAAGAAGCAAAAGTGAAAATACCAAACTGGGTGTATAGCCCACTATGAACAACTGATTACCTACATTATTACACGCCTCTTGCAGTGCCTTTTCAGATCTATAGTTAAGGGGTGATATTCTATTATAATTATTCGCTGCGGAAAAGGAGTAATGAACTCATTCGTTAAATTTTGGTCTCTGTAGGCCACAGACTGTGACACGCGTATCCTGTGTTATTTTCTTTTGGTATAAACACGCACATATGAGGGTGCCATTCACTAATAATCCCAATAACACGCTTTGCAGAATATTAAACCATGAGCTGATGTAGACCCCACACAACTGCAGACTGACAAATCTTAAAGGGGTTGACAAAATATGTATTTTACTTATTTACATAGTAAGTTTACATTATACATTATACGAACGTATCGCAATCTGTCTCCGAATACCGAAAAACTTAGCTCCGTTAATTTAATAGAACGTATTAACTGAGGTAGGTAGCCAGCATTTGTTAAAACTAAGGGTTGTACACTAAACATCGCCTGCTCGAATTTAAGCGGTAAGTTTCATAAAATTTATTCAATTATGCAACAGGTGTCAACTAATTATGGTTCGTTATAAAATATCTGCAAGCGACATTCGTATTATTATAATAATAAAGAAAATATATCTTTTTCACTAAAAGAGACGTTTCGGGAAACTGTACGCGGAACTGGACTCCGAATCTATTAGCAGTAGCAATATCTGCTATAGACAATGGCATGTTCATTCGCGACCATTAATTTAGGCATTTTCGGAACATGAGGAAAAGTAGATGTCGGCCCATGTATTTAATTAAGCTGGCAAAGATGTTTCACGGAATGTCTATTGTTCAATTCCGAAAACTTGCATACGACTTTGCAGAGGCCAATGGGATTAACCGTATCTTTAATAAAGAAACCCCACCCAGAGATCACCCAGAGATTAGTTTAAGGAAACCAGTGTTTGGAAGTAAAGTAAATTTTTAGGTGCAAAAGGAATTAAACAATTTGGTGCAAAAACTTTCACAGAACAAGGTAAACATATATTACCGTAATAAGTTGTATAAGGGCAGCTGGGAATTATATACCACCGATGTTTATTTTTCCTAGAAAGAAATGGAACTACTGGAAGAAATGGCCATTTAGGTGCTCTGTATTCATGTTCGAAGACTGGATAAAGTAACAAAACTATATTTTTAGACTGGCTTAACCATTTCGCAAAATACTGTAAATCAAGTACTGATGAAGCAACGCTGGTTATTCGCGGCAATCACTCAAGTCATATCTCATTAAGTAGATATTTATAATTATTGCAAGTCTCAAGGAATAATTCTACTGCGACACTACCACCACATACGTCGTATAGATTAGACAGGCCTAGACGTGTCTTTTTTTGGGCCTCTAAAATCTGCCTACAATAAAGAGTGCAAAAGTTACCTTCGACCATGAGAAGATAAGATTTAATAAAGCTTACGTTAGAGTAGCAACAATAGATAAAGCAATTTCAGGATTCAATGCTATACGGGCATTTGAACATTATAGATCAGAATGATCAAGAAAAAGAGAACCATCCATGTGAATCTTCTAGGCTCTCATTAACTAGCCAAATAGACAACCCTTTGTCGTCAACAAGCAAGATAGATGTTTCACTAGCTTCGACCAGCCGATCTATGGCAGAAGCTTGCATAGAACATATAACTGCAGAGTCTTTGTCCCCTCTACCAACGGCAACGAAAAAACGCAATGTGGCAAAACAAAAGTCGCAAATACAGAAACTCCAAACAAAAATGAATTAGAACAAAATGAAATTAAGAAAAAACAAAGACAGGAGGCAATTGATAAAAGAAACCCAAAATATCAAGCAGAAGAACCAAACAAATAAAAGAACTGGAAAAATTAACTGGAAAAGGTCATTTGAGAACAGTGATGATTCCGATTTAAGTCACGACTCAATTCTCTTGGTGCACACTTTATATTTATTTTGAGAAACAGGTTTAAACGAATTAATAAAAATTTAATAATGACAAATCTCCGAGTACAGAAAAATACCATACTGCTGCATGGAAAATAACAATTGGAAGACGCAATATTATATTATAAATAAAATATTAATGAGAATGCAGTAAACAATGAACAACTTAACTCAAGAAAACTAAGAGTAAAACGTAGTAAGAAACAAAGAACAAAACAAAGAATAGATGAAGAAGGATAGGAACGTAGGTATACATAAATATTAATCTAAATTCCCAAAAAACCCCAAAGGAACAAATCCAATGAGGTTAAATCAGGCGATCGAGCAGGCCATTCCATAGGCCCTCTTCGACCAATCCACCGTCCGGGGATCACCTCGTGGAAATATTGACATACATTTACTGCATAACACCATCTGATACCAGATTTCATTGGCTGGATCGTCAATATTTGGGCACAATACAGCAAGTGCGGGGGTTAAGTCGTTGCGGAGAAAATCTAAATAAGTGTCTCGGCGTTGCCGCTTTTAACTATAAAAATAGATGTTTACGTAATTGTCATATTTAAAGTAGACGAAAATAAATGTAAAAACGTAACATCTTGGCCTATAATATATTATTGTGTGCGCGGCATCTTATGCAACTGCGCGGTATCTTATATGGGGTCAGTTAACTATACATACATATTGAATGAACTGTAAGTATTGAATTTATCCGTTACTTTTCTAACGCACTGTCTATCTACATAAATCATTTTTTATCAATTATTTATTAAATTTCTGTCTTTTTTGCGTATCCGCTTTTTCCCAGTTGGATGGACACTGGACACCCAACTAAACTCAGTCACCATATGGCTTAACGTTCATATTAAATTCAGTTGCAATAATTATAAAGCTTCTTTAACTTAATATTAACATTCTACCTATATATATCATCTATTATGTTACCCATAATATAGAGATAGAGCAATAAAATACCTAGATGCTCGTCTTCATAATATTAACAAGTAAAATACTATACTTATTTGCGTTATGTTATCATGCATATGCTGTGTGATGCTGTGTGATGTACTGATGCTAGAGATTTCTCCACAGGGGAAATTTGGGGTTGGCAGGGCGACAGCGCCCTCGGGGCACCGGTCAATACGACGGGAGTCTGCGCATACAATGCTCTCAATTCTGCCTTGGGCAAAAGATACGTGTGCGCACATTTCCAGCTTGATTTACTTTCTAAATTACTATGCATCTTGAATAACCGAAAGTATACACTCTGTCGGTGTTTCATCAGCGTTTGCTATAATATTCGTATCGGTGGGTACATCCGTCAAGATCCGTCGATCCATCAAGAATAGTTTTCAAAATATTTTCATAACAATAGGTCCGATTTAGATGATTTTTCATTTACATCGCGAGATTCACGAGGTTGGCTAATGGGGAATGCAAATATACTGCTGAATTTCATCTTAATTTTAAATTTTGGCCATACAAAGTGGTGCACAAAAAGTTCGGCGAAGGCACTTTTTAAAAGTTCTTTAAAAGTTGACTTTCTCAGTCTCAATGCGGTGTAAACACTTGTTCTAGATTAAGAAAGAGAATAAGTTTTTAAAATAAATTAATTATCATTATTAAGATATTCCTACTCCAGGCAAATATATGGACAAAAATCGATAAATAATCACAGTCACTGCAAAATTAAGTAAAAGTTTGAAACTTGGCAGAAATATTGTTTAAGGTATGTAGTTTTAATTGACGAAAACTTCCCACCCCCTCCTGTGGTTGCGTCATCCCTTAAAATTGCAACAACTACAGTTCATTCAATATGTATCTGTAGTTAACTGACCGCATGTAAGATACCGCGCAGTTGCCACATGTAATTCTCAATTTTCTCAGTATTCAATTAAAATATCAAATTCCACAATACTATATTAAAGTTGTGTATATTATTTATGAATGTTATTAAATAATAATTGTGCACACAATAATATATTATAGGCCAAGATATTACGTTTTTACATTTATTTTCGTCTACTTTAAATATGACAATTACGTAAGCATCTATTTTTATAGTTAAAAGCGCCAACGGCGATCCACGACCTTTCCAATAACGAATATTCGAGCAGTATATCTCTTTTTAACTTATTGGAATCGTATCTCTCGGATAGGGATCGGATTCTCGGATCGAATAGGATCAGGTTCGCATATCTTACAGTGGCGTGTTCGCGGGAATTGCTAATATATTATTTATATACCTACCTATGTAGGTATACATCGCTACGAGAGTTGAAATAAAAGAGTATGGCGGTTAGCAAACATGTTTGTTCGTTTCGTATGAAACCTGAAAAACGTAGATTTCCACCAGGCCTCGCATTATTTACGAGATAGGATAGGCATGTTAACAAAATTTAAGGAAAATATTATTTGACGGCGAAAATGGATAGTGGGTGTTAGAGCAGAGCCGACTTTAACAAAAAAAAAAGTTGATTTATGGGCTGCTCGAAGTAGGTACTGACGTGTACTGAGGTAGGTAGATACCTATTACATCCTCCACTTAAGACATTTCTCAAATAATTTTATCCAAAAAATATTCCAGTGCTTGAGGCCGCTAGGTTATAAATGCTAAATACAACGATATAAGTTAGGTTTTTTATTGGGATTTACAAAACTGAAAACGCTCTCTGGTTTATTACATAAGTAGGTAGTTACCTATTGTCCATTGAATTTATTTTTATGTAGGTACCTACCATCCTAGATCACAAATTAATAATTTACATCAGTGGGCAAAATTAAAAGTTCTATAGACTGTTTATAAAATTATAACTGTGTACCTAGCCACAAAAGAAAGGAAAATTTTTAATGACTGTAAAATACCTCAAGGTCAGTTTCTAATTTTGATTGGCTGTAAAAAGTGTGGGTATTGGAAATCGCTTTGCGATGAGAAGCTGGTATGTAGGTATGTATTGCATTTTTAATGATTTTTAAAAATGTGTTGAATTTAGTCTCGGTTTAGCTATGTAGATACCTATTAACAAACAAGCTCTGATCTTTGTCAAAGCATTGAGTCAAAGTAAATCGGCGTTGAGTGTTGACGATTTGGTAGGTTAGGTAGGTACCTACTTACACAATAAATATGACTGTATTTCAATTGCAAGTATTGCAAGTATATTTATTTTATATTTCCGTCTTAAAGTTTATTTTTCACGGCTACTTAGCTGTTTTGTGGATATTATTTTTGTTCTTTGTGGGAAATATGGCTACTGGCGAACCACCCACTAAAAAATGGTACCGCGCTGAAAGCAATACTTCATGAGTTGTGTGGAAACTTGCATATCAGCTGTGGTGTTGAAAATTTACATATAAAAATCTACATATATATATATAGTCGAGAAAAATAAACTTTAACGGAAAAATAAAATAAATATACTTTCAATTGAAATACAGTCATATTTATTGTGTAAGTAGGTACCTACCTACTAATAACGCATATAACCCATGGATCCGCTTATGTAAGAGAGGGGAACATTTGCTACTCCGTTCACTAAACACAGACGGCGCGTCATTGCAATAAGTTGAAAAGAGATATACTCGAGTTCACGCAGAAGAATAGAGCGGCGTAGCCGCTTTTAACTAATAAAATAGATGTTTACCTAATTGCCATATTTAAAATAGACGAAAATAAATGTAAAAACGTAACATCTTGGCCTATAATATATTATTGTGTGCACAATTATTATTTAATAACATTCATAAATAATATATACAACTTTAATATAGTATTGTGGAATTTGATATTTTAATTGAATACTGAGAAATTTGTGAATTACATGTGGCAACTGCGCGGTATCTTATGTCAGTTAACTACAAATACATATTGAATGAACTGTACCCACAATATTTTTTCTACGTTCATGCTAAAACAAAAAAAAAATTTAATTTAGGAGGAATAACGTCATGACATTAGGTGACATGTCATGGTCTTTATGCCAAAACACTGCAGTAGATGCGTCCAATAAAAATTGCTAAACATGATAAATGATAACACATGATAAAAAATTACCGTATCCAAGAAGTTCTTATGTACAAATTTGACCTTTCTATCTTAATAGTTAACTAAAATATCAATGCGTTTCTTCAAGTAAATAAATCTGCCTATAAATAAATAAATCTATAAAAAAATTACTAAATCTGCCTGGCCTCTGACGGCATATGCCGCGGATGTCCGTAAACGTGTTAAGAAAAAAAGAGGCCTCTCCACCCAGGCAGCACGGTGTCGTTATTATGACGTATTTATTTCGTCAGTTTTTAGGACATAAATACGTTAAAAGAACTACAAGAGAGACGTCAAAATGACGAGAAAAAGTCACAGCCAAATGACGTTTAAACGTCATTAACTGACGTTTAAATTACGTCATTAACTGATTATTGTAATAATGCTATATGCTATTAACTTATTGTAATAATGCTATATGCCACAAGTAGAAAAAAATAGTTAATGGTCTTTGAAGTTTTGCAAAATTTTCTGAATTTTTTCAAAAATTTTTGAAAAAAAAAAAATTAATCAAAAAATATTGAAAATTTTTTTAGAATTTTTTCAAAAAATTTTGAAAAAATTTTTAGTTTCAAAAAATTTTAAAAATTTTGTTAAGAAATTTCTTCAAAAAATTTTGTAAAAATTAAAAAGAAAATTGCTTCTGGGTCTTATTTCCCGGATATAAAATTCTATTCTAATTCTGTAGTTAAAAGAACTACAGGAGAGACGTCAAAATGACGAGAAAAAGTCACAACCAAATTTTTTGAATTTTTTGAAAAAATAAAAAATTTTTTGAAAAAATTCATAAAATTTTTTCATTTGAATTAAAATTTTTTTTAAAAAATTCAAAAAAAATTGTCTGTGGTGCCCTTTAAGTTTTAAATTTTGAAATGTCTCAAACTTAACATAACAATAATTATTGTAGACAAATAAGAAATAAGTATAAAGAAAGGGAGGAAAAATGATCGTCGATAATATGACGTCAAATTCATGACGTCCTAAGGATTAGCGTTAGATTAAAAAGGTACGTCTGAATGACGAGAAAAAAGTGACGTTTTAAAGACGACATAGAAATGACGTCATATGTTCGGCCTCATATTGGTCACTTGACGTCTTAGACCTAAAATCACCTTAAAAGAACGTAATAATGACGTCACCATGCTGCTTGGGCAATACCCTCCTCTTAGTAAGTTGTAAAAAGTTACACGAACACTAGCCTATGGGTTTCGGAGGGAGGGGGCGAAAAGCTTGCCCTCACTAGCCTAATGAATAACTATTGTTCTAAACATATAGTAGATTAGTTTTGAGATAGTTATGAAGTAATTTGTTTTTTTGCTGCAATAAACTAAAAGCAGCTAAATGAAAGATAATTTTGCAAGTTTCAACATATCATTCCGTAAAGGGACTTATTATAACCGAGGGGGTGAAACTTTGAACAAAGACACTTCACAAACAACGATCACTGTTACTTACCGTTCACTGAAGGGCTCTTGACAGCCTCGTTTGCAGAACAAACACAGCCACGTGACAATACGTTTTCATCATTATACCGCTACCATCATCCCAGCGTCTAGTGCGTCAGAAGCGTAGGTTTGTACGTAGTGTGTAGTAGTATGAGGTATGCACTATGAAGGACTTAGGTATCAACCCTTGATTGAGACCGAACAGTACAAATAATAATAAAACCACATCATGACGTAGGTAATACGTAATAGTAGTAAAATCGATAATAGCTGTTTAGCCATTATCTACGTTGTTTACCTATTAACCGATTTTATGAACGTCCCTGAAGATAGCCTCAGATTTAGATTTACTTTTAGCCCAGATTAATGTATTTACAGTCGACCAAACAAAAAATACTGTTTGGCAATATAAAAAATTTAAATATTTTAGCAATAACAAGATATTTTGAGATTGAAATTTTGTACAGACTTATAAGAGATTAAGAGAGCCCTAAATAAGAGATAATATGAATTTTCTCAAACATTATGTTTAATAACATTACGATTATTAAGTAAAATCTACGAAATCTTACGATTATCAAGAAAAAATATGCGTAAATTAATACTCCCACCGTACATAAAAGATGAAAATTTTGGTACAGAACTTTAGCGTAGTCTCTTCTAATTTTTAATTCATGTCAACATCTCTATTAATAGGGAAGATATGATTAATTAAAATGATGACTATGTGTCATGGTAATTTTTAATGCAATTGCCAATGGGTTTTTGCAAGGTTGCTTTAGCATAATCGTTTGTTTTTTTTTTGACAAGTGTCGCTAGTGTTTCTAAGTTAATTGTTGCGATTTGGTCTGAATTATAACAAAGTAACGGTAAACAATAAAAAGTAATAATGGTCCTAAGTGCAACTGGCGCCGCCAGAGCCATAATTTTAGTACAGGAAGGGCGGTCACAATACTATGCGGCACAAGTTCTAGGCGTTTCGAGATGTAGTATTCAAAGAGCCGTGGAACGGTTTCGAGAAACTGGAGAATAAACCAGAAGAATGGGACCAGGAAGATAAAAAGATGTACAACTCAGCAAGACGACCGTTTTTTTAAGAAGAATACTACGAAACAGGGACCCTACTTCAGTTACTGAGCGGAATGCTTTACAACATATGGTGTAGTTATTAGTGTACGAACTGTGAGAAGAATGTTATATGAAGTTGGCTTAAAGGCAAGAAGACCTGCCAATGGCCCATTGCTGACTCGAGAACATCGTAGACAGCGCCTTCTTTTCGCCCGTGAACACAAAAATTGGGGAATTGTGGAATGGGGTAAAATCCTGTTTACTGATGAATCGAAATTTTGTATGTTATCTTCAGATGGCCGTCACAGAGTATGGCGAAGAGAAGTGCAATATTGTGCCAGGGCTCAGTTTTGGTGGTGGCTCAATTATGGTGTGGGGAGGAATTAGTCTTGAAGCTCGTAAATGGTGGGACAATGACTGCTGATAGGTATATTACTGACATTTTGGAACCACATGTCGTGCCTTTTGTCCCATTTATTGGACACAATTCCATGCTAATGCATGATAATGCCCGTCCACATGTGGCAAGAATCGTTTCCGAGTATTTGGATCAGGTTGATGTTAACCGTATGGTGTGGCCTGCAAGAAGCCCAGATCTTAACCCTATCGAACATGTTTGGGACATGGTAGGAAGACGTGTTCGAGCCCAAGTTCCTGCTCCTGTGAACCTGAGGGAGTGTAGTGCAGTTGTCGTACAAGCATGGGATGAAGGTGACCAAGGTGCCATTCGTCATTTATTTGAGGGGATGCCAAGACGCATGGAAGCTGCAATTCTTGCTCGGGGAGGCAATACAATTAATGAACTGTTTTTTTTAAAGTTCATTTTTGTTGTCAATTTTAAAATATTGTTACATTCATTATCGAGAAATTTTGTATGTTGGTTCTTTGTTTGTGAAGTTAAAAGTTGATGTTAATTATAAATTGAAAAACTACGTCATTATTTTAATTAATCATATCTTCCATATCTTCGTCTGCGACTAATTTGGAAGATTAAATGGCACTAAGGGTGACATGACGTAATTTTCCTTATAAATATAATTGTTTTCTATTTCTATGCCTATAGGCAAAAATATTTTCGGACGCCATTGTATTCGTTTGCGACAGATCTGGTATAGGTATACCGTTTGAAGTAAGATGCCGGTGTATTTTAAGCAGCTCCTCAAATATCACAAAACAGTCACTAGCCACTGACAATAGATATGCCTAAATCCTTTTAAGTTACATTTTCTTGCTATATAGGATTATTTTCTTAAAATTTTATCCCGAAATTCCGCTGCCCTTGAGCTTGCATGGCGCCAGCGACTACTAATTACGTACCTTTAAAGTATATGTCGTGTCGACACGTTTCAATTCTGTGAAGCCTGACTTTATGATAGCTAATAATACAAATAAAACACCTGCGAAGAATAAGGTCTTACACGAAGAATGCGGACAATGATTCCAAACCCAAAATATATATGACAATGGTGGTACCTATATTCAATTTAAGCAAACGGTTATTACCTATAATAATTGATACGTTCTTCTTTGTATACATCTATCCATTTATATAAACATTGTGTATTACCTATATAATGTGTGTACTTATAATATACACTCAAAATGAAAGCGCATTTTTAAAATATAAAATAAGAGTCTCATTTTTTTTTATATAAATGACTCATCAAAAATGTTTTGTGGGGATTGCTTAATATACCTACCACTCCCCTTTAAATGGCAACCAAACATTTGTTAAATCTACTCACAATGCCACAAAAGCAATATCTACATGTCAGAAATTTTTACAAAACAATTAAAAGTATTAGAATACAACACAGTTTGCTGGGAACACAATAATAGTCATAACAAATACAAGTAAAAACTAGTTGAAAAAGATCATCATGCTAGGACTTATGGTTTTCGAGAAATCGAATTATCAATGCACTGCGTTTTTGTCGCGAAAGAACTAAATAATACATTTGAAACACTATGCCTGAATTTTAAATTATCACATCAGACGTATCACATAAATATAGTGTTATGGAATTGTCTATTAAAATCCATAGATTACTTTAAAACATATAATTCCAATAATAGGTATAATAATAAGGTCAACCGTACAGTTTAGCATCTATTATCTGAATGCCCGAATAGTCGCCTAGAGTTCGTGTCACTAACTCTAAACAACGTTATATTGCAAGTCTTCAATATCCTTGACTGTGGATGACATCATCGGCCTTCCGCCGTAGCGGCAGTTATGGGTTTCGGCGGCCCGCAAAGGAATGATAACATAACAATCTCAAATATATATAAACATTCATAATAATAGTATATCTACTACCTATTAATAGTATTAATTATCTACATACCATTCAATGGTATGTCAGCGGTCAGGTAATGTGACGTCAGGTGGGCTACAACATTTCCAGTTGTATAACAGGGTACCTACCAGAGACATTTTAATACAGGTACCTACCTAGTAAAATCAGATACATAAAACGAGATAAAAAGGTGTTTTCACCAAATTTCGTTAAAAAAAATTTTGTAAAAAAAATAATAAAAACCAAAAACTTGGTTATTTGAATTTTTCACATAAATTTTGTGGTTATGTGAAAAAAGTGTAAATACAAAAGTTGTAGATATTTTTATTACCTACAATTTTGCCATTTAACTTTTTTCCATAGGACAACCGGAAATCGAGATAAACCGTTTTTTACCCTTAAAAACTCACCCCTTCCACTTCCCGCCCTCAGATCGCCCGTAAATTATTTTTCCTTTCATTTTTGTTATATTCTCTTCCTTTTCCAATGGGTTTCATCCTACTATAATTTTTTTTGGCTAAAAAAATTATCGACCCTGGTCTAGCACATTTTTTTTCACCAAAAATATTTTAAAGTAGGTGTTTTCACCAAATTTCGTTAAAAAAAATTTTGTTGTAAAAAAAATAATAAAAACCAAAAACTTGGTTAATTGAATTTTTCACATAAATTTTGTGGTTATGTGAAAAAAGTGTAAATACAAAAGTTGTAGATATTTTTATTACCTACAATTTTTCCATTTAACTTTTTTTCATAGGAAAACCGAAAATCGAGATAAACCGTTTTTTACCCTTAAAAACTCACCCCCTCCACTTCCCGCCCTCAGATCGCCCGTAAATTATTTTTCCTTTCATTTTTGTTATATTCTCTTCCTTTTCCAATGGGTTTCATCCTACTATTATTTTTTTTGGCTAAAAAAATTATCGACCCTGGTCTAGCACATTTTTTACACCAAAAATATTTTAAAGTAATACAAATAAATGAAAAAGTCCATGCTTAGGATTTATTTTAAAATAATTTATCGCAATATAACATTTTGTAGATATTTTCAATTATAAAATATAATAAAGGAATGCCATAATAATTTAAACTAAATCTAGTTACTTTGAAACTTACAATACTTTATTTTTTTAATGATAATTTATGCGTTAGAACCTCAATTTCATCACACTGACTAGTAATTTTCTCATTCTGAGCAGCTAAATGTTCCGTCATTGCATCTAACTGGCATTTGTAATTTTTGTTTGACGTAACTAATTCTTCATAACTGATATCCATATTATTTTTCAATCTACAGTGTTCTGAAGTAATATGCTCCAATCTAACTTTTAATGCCATATTTTCTGCCCATACGGTTTTCATCTCCGACTGTAACATGACATTATTTTCTAAGATCCTGCTTAGCTGACTCTCATAATAATCAGTCGATTTATCACTAGATTCCGGCTTTGATCTTAACATGTCACATTCGGTTTTCCACCTAGTAGCCTCATTTCTCCAGAAGTTAACCTGTAATAGAAAAGTGCATATTTTTGCTTGTTCTACATAACAAATTAGTAAAGTGGTTAACAAGCGTGGTAGCTAGACAAGGACGCAGGGTTCAGGAAAACGCATCTTGCCAAGATGGCGGCCAAAATCGGTATTTTGCAAATATCTCGAAAACTATGCGTTTTTCGAAAATATACGAAGAAAGCAAAATTAAAGAGAATAAAATTTCCCACAAAAAAGGTTCTATGAAAATTTTCGCTTTCAATACACGAAAATCAATACAACCGTAACAAGCGACACGGCAAACGATATGCTTCGACAAGCGCTTTAAAGAAGAATGTTAATACGAGAATTAATTTGAATAGACTTTTATTATGAGACAAATATATACGCATATTATATAGATATATAAAGCAGTTCATAGAAGTTAACGAAATATGTTGTCATAAATTGAGCTCTTATGCCTAAACGGTTAATTTAAGGGAAAATTTCCTTATAATCTTTTTTGTACGAAATTTTATCCTCTTTAATTTTGCTCTCTACGTATTTCTTCGAAAAACGCATAGTTTCCGAGATATTGGCAAAGAAGCATTTTTGGGCGCCATCTTGGCAAGATGGCGCCCAAAAATAAGTAGGTAAGTTTTTAAAAAGTTTAAGAGGTAAGTTTTTAAAAAGGTAAGTTTCCACCAAATTAAAAAAAAAATTGTAAAAGAAAAATAAAAAACCAAAATCTTGTTTATTTGAATTTTTCACATAAATTTTGAGGTTATGTGAAAAAAGTGTAAATACAAAAGTTGTAGATCTTTTTATTACCTACAACTTTGCTATTTAACTTTTTTCCATAGGCCTTGTAGTTTTGCCGGAAATCGTTTTTCTCGATTTCCGGCAAAACCCTTAAAAACTCACCCCCTCCACTTCCCGACCTCAGATCGCCCGTAAATTATTTTTGCTTGCATTCTTGTTATATTCTCTCCCTTTTCCAATGGGTTTCATCCTACTATTATTTTTTTTGGTTTCAAAAACTATTGACCCTGGTCTATAAGTTTTGTATCGCATAATAAAAATAATGCAATAAATATAACAATAATTCTTTCCGCAATCAAATTTGTTGTAAATATTCTTAGCGCTGTTTATCACAAATATTATATATCAATCCTCGCGGGACCGCCCACCGGTCTCTGCCTAACGTGTATAATTATAATGAAGTGCCTTATACAAAAGTTACCTCCTTAAAAATAAAAAGTTTCCTAAAAATTTAATATCATGAGGAGGAATCATTTATTGAAGTTCTTGAAAAATCCAGTTCTTACTCATCTGAGACGCTCAAACTTTAAAATCGATTTTCTCAGGTTTTAATTTTTGTAACATAAAACTTTATTTAACCCAGCGATATAATCAGTAGGTATATATAAGAACTAGAAATAAGAAATAGGTACATACATTTTCTCCTGAATTGCCATCATCAGCTGCCCTGATTGAATTACTAGCACTACCTGCTAATTGTGTAACCAATTTTTGCAATTCCTCAATTTCTTTTTTATATTTTTTTTCTACTTGTCTATGACAACTATCCTTAAATGTTAAATCCTTTTGTACAGCAGAAAGCGTGTCCTCTATTTTCTTGATTCCTTCTTTGCACTGGCATATTTCTGCATCTTTTTCACTAATCTGGAAATAAGTTGTATAGGGAATAATGGTAACAATTTAATTTTAAAGGGGGCATTTTTTTATCCTCTATTATTTCGTCTATTGAAAACATTCATAGACCAGGGCCGAAGCCTTTGAAAATAGTAAAAAGTGAAAAAAAATAGTAGTAGGATGAAACCCATTGGAAAAGGAAGAGAATTATAGTACTTACAGAATTAAACAATTGAGCATTCTCCAATATTTTCTTCTGTAACTCCTCATTCAGTACACTCATATCAGTATGAGGTAGAAGTTCTGGTAATTTGTTCTTACTCTTCTTAGTCATATTGTGTATTTGCAAATCTTGCTGTAAAACTACAATTCGTTTCGTAAGTTGCTCATTTCTAAAAATTAAACTGTCAATTTCTTGATCTCGTTTACGCATAGTTTGCTCCTGTTTCTTAACCAGATCATTCAATTCAGCGATTTTTGTTTGTTCGTCTAGAAGGGCTTTTTTTAAAACCATTGCTTGAGATCTCACCTAGTAGATATTAAAACATATTAGCTTAACTACTTTTCTAAATGATTTGTTTAATTAGGATACTTACTTTGGAATACTCTGTAGCTAATTTGTGATATTTTGTCTCAGTATCTGTTTCCTTTTCCATTTTGTAATGTTATAACCACATTTCCTGGATAACTTAGTATTTTGTTTACTGTTTATACTTACATCCCAGATTCCAGAGATCTCTGTCACATTCACATATATTACAATTAATAATATATTAATAATAAAAATTCTCTATTATCAGTATTATCTCTGCCAAGGAGCATTATCCATAATTCGGTGACAGCTGACAAGTATAATCCAGCTGACCGACGAACTTCTTCATCACAGACCATAGAAATATATGTCACAGACACAGCACAGAGATGGTTAGTATATACACCGCTCCTGATAAGCACAAAACATCTATAAAGCTGATAAGTCACCGGCGACAATTGACCACAGAAATAAATCTACTAGCAGGTGTTCTCTGACTACTAGAACGGAAAAAGCATAATTTCGCCAATAACTTTCCTTTGCAGCTAACATGACTTGCAAGTTGTGGAACGCCTGATGTCATTTCCAATAGAGGATTATCCATGGGATTATAATATAGGATTATTTATAGGAAATGATGCATAGAAAATTTAAAATGCATTTAAATATGGTCATAATATATATTTATTTCAATTCGGTATTATTTCTTAATACTGTAATTATTTGGGTAGGAAAACTATTCATTATTTTGGTTTACTTACGAATATATACCACGTCAAAGACCGCGTCTTTGTACAGTGCCAATAAATATCCAAACGGACAGTAGTTCACCGGGATAAGATTGAATGTACACTGCAAGAGTAAATTCTTTATAAGTATCATCTTGAATATGAACACCTAATGATATTATTTTCTTTATTATAGCAGATATACTTGTAAAGGCAGTATTTATTACATATCCGGTAACCTACAACACATTAACAGCTGGATTAACTAAGCTAAGATCATGTTCCTAATTGGATAAGCTCACGTTAGGTATTAACTCTGTATTAACTGAATAATAGCCACCATGACTCTGCTACACCTATGGCTGTATCCGTTCCAAAATTAGCAATAGGGAACTTGCATAGAGTCATTTTAAATAGATAAATTAAACTATAAAATACTGAGTAATGTTAAAATAAAATGTGTATTTCACAAAAAAAATGGCTTAGAACACGCAACCAATGGCTTACTTTTATGATCTTTACTGACAAAAGGGACATTTCATGTCCGCACGCTTAAATAACGCCGCTTTTGTTTAAATCACCGCCATTTTGGGTCCCCATAGCAACTATGGCCATTGTAGGTCCCTAAGACCGTATCTTGGTATGCTAACATCGAATTCCTATTCGATATTCGGCTAACGCTTAACCAAGCTTGACCGTATTGCAGACTGAATCACCTGTAGATATATTTTTGAGAAACCCGTAGGAGACAATATCCAAAAAAATCAAGTACGCAGTATAATATGACATATTAAAAGTAATATTTTTTTTTCTCAAAAACGACAAACTGTGTCACCCAGAATTTTTAAAGTAGTATTAAAAAGAGGGTAATCTATCTATTTCTGTCATCAGTTTTTTTTGAGAAACCCGTAGGAGAGACAATATACAAAAAAATCAAGTATGCAGTGTATGACACATTAAAAATAATAATTTTTTTCTCAAAAACCACTAACTGTGTCACTTTGAATTTTTAGGATAGTATTAAAAAGAGGGTAATCTGTTTAATTCTGTCATCAGTTTATTTGTGAAACCAGTAGGTATATAACCTGATAGAGATGGAACTAGTAGAAGTGTTATTGAACAAAAACTAACAATAAACCTGTTGTAACCATTTATCTGTGTATTCTAGATAGGGTAATAAAAGGCCTATCTGTCAAACACATGACCCCTGGTATTCCGCTCTTCTCCACTCGTAGCTACTCGAGGTCCCTACAGTACTGTCTGTAGCGAAAATTGGTAAAAAAAAACTAAGCACCGAACCAACAAGAGAAAGAGAGCATCACAACACATTTATTATTAGGAATTAAGGACTCATATTTTGCGAATAACATTTTTATGCAAAAATAAATAATGTGCAAGTTCCCTATTGTTGAAAGGCAGGCCTAACACAAGCTTTTCATGATTTTTTTTTCATGCTTACCTTATAAGAAGATAGCTTTTCGTTCAATTCAGAGACTGTCTCAAAATGGCTCTTATGGTACATACAATTAATTTCAAGCTCCTTTAATGCATGCTTGAAAACATCTGCTAATTTATGGTTCCAAATAGTTCTGTCTAGGTGCCGGATTTTAGTTACTCTTTTTCTGATGCTCCTCTCAATTTGCAGTTCTAGTGGTTCTGTGTTTTTGTTTGATTTATAGATAACACTGTTGTTAATAAAATGTATTTGGGTATTATCATTATTAAATAAAGCCAGCCAGTCTGATCTTCTGCTTAAATCAAATCTCATTAAACTGGCACTATCATCTCTTTGTATATTTGCCCACAACTAAAAACATTTGGTATTATGTATAAAATTTGCACATAGGCAAAGAAAATACACAATGGTAAAATTTCAGCTGATTAATTGACAGCGTTGGCTATCAATTGTGTATATTATCTTTGACATAGGATAATCCCAGCTAACAATTTCAAGTTCTATAAAAATCGTAAGAACGTTTCCTGAGCAAATTTTATAGAGCATTCTTTGTTCTAAGAACATTTCCTGAAACGTTCTTACAACACATTTTTATAACACAGTTACAAAGCAATCACATAAAAATTCTATAGAACTTCTATAAAATACTGTCTGTCTTTGAAATATGGTATATAGAACAATATAGGAACTCTTATATAATTATTCTTTAGCAGCGCATATTGTTTTATTATACAATTTTTGTGTTGCATGGTATTTTATCTAGAGGACTTGTTTTATCTAGAGGTTTTGTCTAGAGGACTAAAATCGTTTAATTGTATCTTTTAAAAACAAAAATGTTACGGTAATACTATCACGTTTTGGAACAAATAGGCTTGTATTAATATTACTTATTTACTCTATAATGACTTTATAACAACTGCATTATTATTCTCTAACTGCTTTAAAGAGCTTCCTCCCTTAAGTTCGGTAGCAGCTTCCATATTTGTAATTTGTTGTCTGGAGAAAATTGTAACTTAGAAACCCCTTACACAATAGTTCCGTAAAGAAATTATAAGCGACATTACGGAATTATTTTATAAGAGTGTCACAGGAGATGGTATAATTCTATGGCACTGTTTTACATCGGTTTTACAGTAATTTTATTCTATAAGCGCCGTTGCTGTAAATGTACACACTTAAATGTTCTATAATTATGCTCTAAAAACGTTCTTGGGATAAATTTTAAAAACAATTCAGCTTCTGAAGGCAAAATACTCTCATGTGCCACAGTGATGCAACAATTCAGTGTTCTAGATACAACTATAAAACGTAAGCAGAATATAAAAGTCCTATTAGGTACCTACCCTAAATTTATAGAACTACTTTGCTAGCTGGGATATGTTTATTTTCTATCTTTTTATCTTTATATCCTCTGAATAATGTTACAAAACTCGACATAATTTTAAGTAAACAATCAATCAAGAGAATATGGAGATTATAATCTTATGGCATTCACTATCATGGTCTAAACAGTCACGAAAAAACACCCACAGGGTATCTTTTTTTATGAAATCGAATCCATTCAGAGATAATTCAGAGTGGATTTTCGAACGGCAGTGTATTGTTGTTTCAGCCTAGAATTATTGACATATCGTGTAGTTAAAAAATATATTATATTGATTATATTTACTGCTACCGCAATATCTTAGAAAATTATACTTCATCAAAGACTGCCTTAGATTTCTTTAAATACTTACATTTTCTCCATTCACTAGACAATATATTCTTTGCAATGGACAATACGTATCATTTATGCTGTGTTTTTCATTGGAAAAGACATCATAGATATAATAAGCGGGTATGTCATTATCTGTGGGATATTCACGTACTAGAACATAAGTGGTTGATCCGTGAGGTATTCCATACCCAAATAGTAACCAGGCATCCAGTTTCAAGGCCAATAAATAGCATGTAAGTGCTACTGCATGATCAGAAATCGACCCAATCATACATTTAAAGAGTTGCTAGAAATGTATAATATATGTATTCGAATTAATGCAAAACAATATATTCTTGTAGTAGAGTTTAACAAATAATTGCTCGCTCCCTTGGTACCGCTCGGCCCCCCTCTTATCGAGGTCACATCTTTAGCCAAGGATATTGGCGCGCACGCTCCCAAAACCACTAATTCTAATACCATTTAACGAAAATTATTTGCATAATTGCTACGTACTGGCACGTTTCCCCACCCTAATCTGACGTCATCGCGCACCCAACTGTCAACTGTGTGTGTGTGTTCTGTGATGTGTGTTAGAGTGGTTCTGTGCTGTGCGTTAACGTTTGAACACAGAGGTTTTTACTCTCCAGTAGAAACACATTTTATAATGTTAAAATAATAAAGATTAAAATGGTAAATAAAATTTAACTTTGGATAAGTTGTATGTGCGTTTAAATTATTTTGTCTATTAACTGGAAAAACATTTAAAAGAATAAGGAAAGTAGGCATACAGAAAAGGTATAAGTAATAAGAAAGTGTAACTGAAATTAATTCGGCATTTGAAGTCTATTTAAATTGTAGTAAATTGAAATTGTTCACAAGCTTCTAGGTCTTGCCCTGGAACACTCGTCTCCAACATTTAAGCACATGTAGTAAGATATCTTACTAGTAGGCGCTAAAGTTTAAAGGATATATTTTAGTTTACTATTATGACCAATTTTTCATTATTATTTTTATAGGTTAAACCCTAAACTAAATATTTATTTAACCTATTTGGTCTTTCATTAAAGTATTAGGCAAGTATTAATTTGGAAATAAAATTAACACCCGAAAGAGATTCCATTCCCTTATAAATCCCATATAAATTCGTATTTTATGGTCCGCGGTGACGTCACGCCCCCCCCCCCCACTACGTTCGCCGAAGATATTCGCTCGTCCGACAATCCCATTCCTCTATACAATCCTTGGACCACGCCCGTAGCTGTTGCTGTGCTTAGACTGCTTAGTTTTGTGGTTATGTTTTGCGCGTACCTCTACGAATTTTGTTTTGCTTTGTTTCTGTACATTATTGAAAGAAAATTGAGACAGGAAGTGTATAAAATCCGCTGAAAGTTGATTTAGCATGGTGGACGAGTTTTACGAGTAAAGTAGAAGGTTTTTAAACGCATATTTTCAACACCACAGCTGATATTGAATGCAAGTTCCACACGGAATTGCCATAATTAAAGTAGACGAAAATAAATGTAAAAATAGCTAACATCTTGGCCTATAATAAATTATTGTATGCACAATAATTCTTTTATGACATTCATAAATAATATATTATACAACTTTTATATAGATTAAGAGAAATATGCGATGAACCGATATTTTTGACCCTTATAACCTTGAAGACAATTTTTAGCATAAGTAGGATCAGTGGGGACTTTTGATATTTCATTTGTTTAACTTGTACGGATTATAATTATCACTTCTATGTGAATTTTTCTGGTTACAACTCTTTTTTTGTCCATTTTCGCTAGACATTATTAGGCATGAACATGTACAGAGTTACTAACAAACAGCTGTTTTTTTTGGGGTAAATTAGTGGTTTCAGGGGATAGACTATAAAATAAATCACAGTTTTCAGGAATTAATAGTACAAAAACTATAACAAGGTGCAGCTCAATTCCAAATCAATGGCTCCCTACACAATTATACTTACATTTGTAGTTAACCAAATATTGTGATAAAACTGATTGCATTCAGTATATGGTATCAGAGAAACAATTCTCATACATTGCTCAGGTGTGACATCAAATTCCTCTAATTTAATTTGTGGAGGTTCCAGTGGTTTTAAATATCTTGTGACGCACATTGTTTTGGCATTTGTACCTATAGCTAACGCAGAAAATTTTCTATTAGGAAAATTGTTATTGTACTCCTGATTCCATTTTAAAATATGCTCCTGCATGTAAGGCATTTCACCGCATGGCAATTCCGTCTACAAACAGATGTTTAAATAGTTATATTTGATGAATCAATTTAAAAAAAATGGATTTTTTTTGTTTTTTTTTATAAGGAATCGAGGACGGCTTAAAAAAAACCTCAAAAACGACCGTGGGGGGGGGGGTGAAAATAAAAAGGTAATTTTTTGTTTATTTTTTTTTGTTATGGGAAGGAGGGGGGCAGGGGCGCATGTCATATTATAAAAGTTGTGCAATTGTATAAACTTCACTGAAAACAAAATTTACCGATTTGGTTCATTAGGGACGTCACGGCGTCGAATCTAGGTTAAAGCCCTGTAGAAGGGCGAGGAGGCGTCCTACGCCCTTCAGCCGGGGCTCATTCTCAAGGTGAAGTATTAATTACGATTAATTAAAAACAAAAATCCCGATCGCACCCATAGTGTCCATACGCGCCCGAGTTACGCTGGGAAATTTTATTCCCTCTCGCCAGTATCTCCAGCGGCAGAAGAGTGGGCGTGGACTCTACCCCCTCTTCTGCCTGGGCTTCCGATACCCCACCCCTACAAGTGAAAAAAAAATCAGCCTCCCAATCCCACCCCCTTTCCCGCATCACCCCCTTTTCCTTGTCCCCCCTAAAAAACAAAAACCTTAAAACGGCTGTATCTCCGGTTCTAATGGACCGATATTGACTGATCAAAAACCAGATTACACATATCGAGGAGACCTATTTTTCTTGTGCAAAACATTTTTCTATGCGTCTCTTCGATTACGCGTAATCTCAAAAAAACCCGTTTTTACAATATTTGAAGGGCTGCGCGCGCCCCCTGGTGGACAACAATTACCGGAAAAACTTACCACGTTGTAGCGGTGAACATTATTAACAAATTGGAAAATTTTCGAATAATAGAAATAAAGCAAAATAATTACAATTAAATGACGATCAAGTGGACGACATTTTTTTAATTACATAAATTAAACATAACTAAGTAAGAGTTACTAACATGTGGTACTTACCATATTAGGTGTCAATTTGGGTATATTAGGATGCACACTAATTTCCATATGGAGATATGCATGAAGCGCAGACATTTGTAAGTTATTCACCTTGGGGGATTTTGCTTTGTACTTCTCTACTTCTGTTTCATACCCAAGCAGCAGTTGAGGAAGTTTAACTTTAAATAATCCTTTAATCTACACGCATAATAATAATTAATGAGTATTCATTTTATATTTAGAAAACAACGAAATTATTTGCTGCCAAATGATATCTTCCCTAAATAATTAGGTATAAATCAATAGACCTTTTCATTAGATTCTTAAATCACAAAACAAATATGTTTATTTCAAAGCTAACCGACAGATATCAACCGCGTGCAACTCTTTCAAATATAAATCTTACAGTGTTTAAGAAAAAAAATCTATTATAGCAATTTGAACACTCAATTGACCTTGAGACTGAGTGACGTCACACAGCCTGGATTTAAGTTGGCAGCATTATTTGTCAGAAGCCCAAATAACCCGGCCCACAGCCAGTGTTGCCGTTGTCGGCACAATTGTGCTAGATCTAGTACTATTGACCTTTTTTGGCCCTGCGGCCCCCCCTTTATCACATTTGGCACTTTTCATACAAAATACAAAAAATTTAATTACACACAAAAAATTAAATATTAACTTTGAATATCCTGATGAGGGTGGTTGATAACCTTGATGCATAATTCACACTCCTCTGGGAACTCAATAATATATGACTTAATTTCATTGTTTTTACATTATCTGACCTGACGTGTTTTATAATTTCGTGTGTTTATTTCAAAATAATAAATATTTATAAAAATAACAAAAATTAAACTCTACTAGTAGTAATGGCGCCTTAAATTAAACTAAACAGCTGCATGTAGTGTGTTTGTTCATGGATGACCTGTGTTACTAAATCGAGTGAACAGTTGGCACAATTTTACCAAATCTAGTACAATTTCACCCTAAAACTAGTACAATTTGCTTTTGTTGGATCGGCAACACTGCCCACAGCTGTAGTTGTTTACGCTTAGTTTTGTGGTTATGCTTTCTGCGTTCTCTACGAATTGTGTTTTGCTTTGTTTCTGTACATTATTGTAAGAAAATGGAGCCAGAATTTTCTAAGTGAAGTGCAGGAAATCTGCCGAATGTCGATTTTAGTATGGTGGACGAGTTTTTAATGTCAAATTTTGATTATTTAACAGTAGATGCCAAATTTCAACAACAACAATCGTTATTTGTGTGTTTTGCAGTTTGTGCTCGTAATACATACATTTTTTCTACAATCGCTTAATACAGTGTATTCTTCTATTCTTGTATGTATTTGACATTTGTTTATATATGTGACGGTTCCTGTTGCGAGTTGACCGTCAACTGAGTTCTGGTGACCACGACACGTTTTAGGAATAATGAATGGCTGATGCCGTCCGATGTTTATGATGATTATTATATTGACATGGGAGTTATTGACATTAATTGAGTAAATGTGTTTAGTTTGGAACGAATGTCCTTTATACTTTTAATTTTGTCAGTGTGATTCGAATAAAGGTTGATTTGTACATCGGAGAGTTTATATATATGAAAGTTTTTTTTGTTAGCTACATTTCTCATGTGTCATTGACTGACAAGCGCCTGCTAAGGAATTTATAATAAAGAAGCGAGCGGGAATTGACACTATTGCCGCTTTAAAGCGACAATTATGTCATCATCGGAAATGGCGTACTTTGCGTTGAGAATTGAAAGCGCAAAGGCCTACTATTGAGGCGATTGTAGAAAAAGTCAGTTTCAGCGTTCACTGTCATAAAGCAGGTAACCGACTTGGGAATATAGCACTAAGACACCGTTGTGTCATGATCAAGGTCGTAGGCTCTGTGACGTCACTAAGGAAGAATATGTGACGTGTGTATAAGCGCGCGCATTATTTCTGCACTCTTGATTTCTTTTATTCGATAGAAATCGTGCTCCAAATATAAAAAAATACGGGTTTTGTTTTTATAAAACACTATCACATAAAGCAATAAAAAAATCGTTGTGGGATTTATTTTTTGCATGAATGAACCTCTGCATGAACTTACTGAACTAGAATTGCATACAGAAGACAAGGAAATATCCACGCCACCCAGCCAATTGTAACATTTTCTACCCAATTTCTTCACTTCCACGTCACTTTCATCATATAAATTTACAGAAATATAACCACTTAAAGAACTTGGATTTAGATAGTCAGTGTACTGAGACCTAAGAGAAAAATATCACATTCAAAAATACATACTAATTACATGATATTATGTACTTACTCTAAAGGTAGTGCTAATGTTTCATTCCAAACAGGGTTTATTCCCTTACCAACATCTGTCCTAAGTGTCATATTCTCATATGATATTTCTATAAAAGGTCGAACATCATTGTCATTGTTTTCAAATTTCGGGACACCCAATTCCTGTTTGCCAGTTTCATGAAAAGTATTCTTGTTCCTACTTGGTATATTTTTTCCGGACATAATTTTTATAATAATTACCACCTGTTCTGTCATGTGGTAATTATCGTTAGATTTATTTTTGTTTAGGTTTCTTGGTTTTAAATATAATTGCTTGCTAATTTCGGGTTTCCATCTAAACCAGTTTAAGAGATTTTCAAATAGTGTTTTTACCATTAGCCTAAAATAATTTTTCTTAAAAATATTTTCTGTCTTGTCTTGAAAGTGGGCACTTAATGGATCTCTTTTTGTTGCGTCTATTATTTTCATACTATCATTTTCATAATACAATATATTCATATATTTAACAACACATTAATAAATGCAAACTATTTGTACTTACTCAAAATATACTAAGAATTTTTCATCAACAATACTATCGTATGTCAAGTTATTTTCAGAATTTTTACACCTCTGAAATATCTTTATGTGAACCTGTTTCAAGTATTGTTTTCCGCATTTTCGTTGAGCTTCAAAATCTTCGTCGTCATCATCTACATTTTCTTCAAACAAATTGTCACTTTCTGCTTCTTTACGTCTTTTAAAATCAGCCAATATATTGAATGGTATTTCTTTTACTCGGTTAGGAATAACCAAACCATCGAATTCAATCTCATTTTCATTCCTTAATTGCAAAATTTTTAATCTGATGTTTTGATTTAGCTCGGATATATTGCAAAAATTAAAGTTCTCCATGTATGGATTTAACCTAAAATGTTTCAAATGTAATCATATTATATGAGCGGTAAAAAAGTAGATACCCATTTTTATTGTCATGCATTTTAAAAGCCTCGCATAATGCTAACAAATACTATTAGTGCAGTCTGCCTACAGATTTGGACCCTTAAGTGGAGAAACAGTAAACAAAAATATGTAAAAAATCTGATATTTTCCGTAACAACTGGCACTTCCAGCTATTCAACGCTACTAACAAAAAAGGGAAAACAATTTTTTTTGAAATCAAAATAATTTTTTTGTTAAAAAAACCCGATTTTTCGCATATTAACGATACATTTAAAAAGCGCGCAATAAACAAAAATGTTAGTACATTTCAAGAAAATTTTAAGCTCAAAATTGACTCTAAATTTGAAAGCGTGTATCCGCTATCGAGATTTAAAAAAACGATTTTTTCGAAAAAAAATTAGTGCAAAAAAAAAATTTTGCAGTTTATATTTTTGGATTTTCACCAAGTTTCGTGAAAAAATTATTTGTTGTCACGAAAAATTTTTTTGCAAAAAGTATCAAAAGTATTTTTTAAAGGAAAAAATTTTTTGTTAAAAAAAAATTGTTTTGTTAAAAAAACCCGATTCTATATCCTTCCTTAGTGACGAAGTAAGTTAAGACTTAAGTGAAGAAACAGTAAACAAAAATATGTAAAAAATCTGAAATTTTCCGTAACAACTGGCACTTCCAGCTATTCAACGCTGCTAACAAAAAAGGGAAAACAATTTTTTTTTCAAATCAAAATTATTTTTTTTTGTTAAAAAAACCCGATTTTTCGCATATTAACGATACATTTAAAAAGCGCGCAGTAAATAAAAATGTTAGTACATTTCAAGAAAATTTTAAGCTCAAAATTGACTCTAAATTTGAAAGCGTGTATCCGCTATCGAGATTTAAAAAAACGATTTTTTCGAAAAAAAAATTCGTGCAAAAAAAAAATTTTGCAGTTTATATTTTTGGATTTTCACCAAGTTTCGTGAAAAAATTATTTGTTGTCACGAAAGGGAAAAAAATTTTTTGTTGAAAAAAATTGATTTTTTTGTTAAAAAAATTTTTTTTCGCATGTTAACGATCAATATAAAAAGCGCGCAATAAATAAAAATGTTAGTACAACATTTCAAGAAAATTTTAAGCTCAAAATTGACTAAATTTGAAAGCGTGTATCCACTATCGAGATTTAAGAAAACGATTTTTTCGAAAAAAAATTGGTGCAAAAAAATTTTTTTGCAAAAAGTATCTTTCAAAAGTATTTTTTAAAGGAAAAAAATTTTTTGTTGAAAAAAAATTGTTTTTGTTAAAAAAACCCGATTCTATATCCTTCCTTAGTGACGTCACAGAGCCTACGACCTTGAACATGACACAACAATGTATAAGTACTATCATAGATTATAAAGACGTGTAGTACAAAATAAATAAAATATAAATAGGTACCTGAAATGTACTTGTACCCTTTTAGAGAAGTCCTGTTCGCATCCTGCCATATATTCAAAAAACACAACATTCCTCGGATCTTGGGGGTCTGGTAGGATATGATTTTTCCATTCCAATAATTTATCTACATCTATTGCCAAATTTTTGTCCGTAATTCCATCTAGTGAATTAAAATCTCTACGTATTGGCGCGGATATTTTTTCCCACGTTATACAATATTGTAAATATCCCGAAGTTGACAATGCAGGGCTCTCGTCAACGGAAATATTTGTGCCAAGGTTCTCCGCTACAGTTTGCAAATTAATACCGCTACCAACACCAGTATGCTTGTGATGTACAATCTCATTCGTTTGAAAGGCAGCCTTGTGCAATTTAGAATTTTTTTTTGAAAAGTTTGGTGTTGGTATATTTATTTCAGTTTGAAATACTTTTTTCTTGGTAGTTTTGCATCTTTCCATTATTTCAATCGCTAAGCATTTGGGAACATCTCTCAGCTGGATAGAAAATGCTTCTTTTATCTCAAGACTGAAATTGTCGTTAAGTATTACAGGCTTAGATTTACATACTTCTATACCATTGGACATTATTCTAAGAGAAAAAGTTGTCGATAGAATGGCATTTCTCCTCATTATTTCTTTGTTATCTTGTATTTCTTCTGTTATTTCATTTGTTGTGCAAAGTAATAATTTTATTATCGGTTCGCCAGGTGCCCCAAAACTATGTGCAAATGTAATTGTCAATTCTTGTCTTACACTATTTTCATCAGATCTAATATTATGATTTAGCTGAGAAGTCTCATCTAAATTTTCATTTTCAGACGAATTCTGATCATTTTCATTTACCTCTCTCCCTTTTATATTTTCCCTTAATATCTCCTGCACAGTTTCCTCAAACATTTTCTCATGTTTTGCATTAGCTGTCGCAAAATCAACTTTTTCTTTCTTTATAAGTAGTTTAACATTTGTATTAGAATAGGCATGTTGTGCTCTTATATGCTTTATTTGCTTCCATGTCTTTAAAATTAATTTTAGGTTATCTCTATCTTTTTTTGCCTCCTCATAATACACTTCTCTTCTCTTTTTAATTGCTTTATTGACATTTAAAAGCCTAATGGAATCAGTCTCAGCACGAGTATCTTTTCTTTCTATATTAATTCTCACATACCTTAAAGCATCGAGTTGATTTTTTAACTTCTGTAAAGTATTATTTTCTGTATTACGCTTATAATCTTCATATAAATTATTTAATTTTTGTACGAAAACATGCTCGAGACTAAAAAGAGGATGATGTGCGAATAATAATTGCGATAAGTAAAGTTCTAATATGTTCTCATCCATAATTACTATCTCATTACAGTCTTCCATTATTGTACCTGGTTTATAAAATGAGACATCTTTCTTATCAGTTAATATATCTGATTTAATCGATTTTCCTATTAGAGGATTTTTTACAAATTCTAAGTTGCCATCAGAGTCGAACCAATTCCTGAAATTTTAATCAATAGTTACGGAAATGGCACATCAAGCCGATATTGGACAGGCAACCGGATGGCGAGTGGTAATCTGGGCCTTTGAGAAGTACAGAGAAAAATTGAGAATATTTATTGACACCACCAAACATTAGGAAAAAAATGCCATCCGATCCTGATGGGCAGTTTCGGAGAAACAACCCCTCAAAGTCGCCGAAAAACCCGATTCGATTTTTCGATTGTTTGAACAATAATTCAAAAAAACACTAAAAATTGTGGAAATCGGATGGCGTTCGAAATTTATACTGCCTATTTAGACACCCCCAAACCTCATTAAAATTACAATAATGCCAAACGCTGCACAAAATTGTTGAAAATCCTTTTCAATGATTATTTACCGACTGCCTGGACTTTTAAAAAATCTGTGCATGCTCTACAATTTATTAAACAGAAACTTCTAATACCCAAATTTAAACAAAAAGCTCTATAGATATAGCAAATAGAGTGAAAAATGTCTTAGCAGACCAGGGAATCGAAACCGGGAGCTCTGGCTTTCCGGGCCACTGCTCTTCCAACTAAGCTACCGTACCACCACAATCTCGCTTTACTATTCGGGGTTCCTTTCCTACACATAGTTGCCCCTAAATTCCTACAACCCATTGTACATAATTGCTCCCGTATGTAGGGTTGCCTACTACAGTTCGGCCAGCCTGACAACACAGGCGCCCACGGCTGTCGGCCGTAATCCGACAGTGGTAATCTGATAAATGCCTGTGTCTTATCTATGATGCCTGTGCTGTCAGACGGAATTCCTAATCCCACTTCTGTATTCTGTGGAGCTCTTAATCAGGATGGATATGAATATTAAATATCAATTGTTCTATTGTAAAATATTTTTAATTTCATAAAATGAATAGGCGTCCATTACAACGCGCCACATCACATAACATAATCTAACCTTAAAAAGAATCTTCTCCCCGCCAACTCCCTACCACACAACGCTTACCAACATAACTACGAACTTAAAGGCAAATACAAGGCGGAAAATTTAAATTTACTATAAAATGCCTACACTACGTTTAAATTCACCACAGACACACACACACCCACCCTCTCTCACACACTAAAAAAATTCTTTCACTCTCAACTGCTCCCCACTGTCCCTAGGTACCTACTTACTTATCATCAATTGTTAATAATCTTTGTTCAATAATATTTATATGCCTCTTTATAATTTTAGGTTGGGGATTTACATAAAAACCATCTTGCTCTGAATACTTGGAAACCTCCTTGATTTTTTTATCTAAATCCACTAATTTTCTGCAAAAAAAAAACATTAGCTCTGGTTTAGAATTTATTTTTAATAATTATTACCCATCGGGTACAATATAATACTCCTTTTCAAATAACTTCATACCGAAACTAACCTGTTCTGGCAATGAATAAAAAAGAACTGAGCTGCCGTTCTTTTCAACATTAGGTTGTTCTGTTCCTGCTACTGCATCATCTACACTCTATAATAAAAATTAGAAAATGGGTGTTTCTTTATTTATACTTACAATAACATGGTTTTTCTGCGAAAGCGCGTCTGTAAAACTGTATTAGTAACACTTTTACTAGTAACTAATAAAATATACCGGTATAATAAGGTAGATGCCTACCTTAGTTGGTTGTTCATTACATGTTGTGGAGAAAAAAATTGATTTTTCTAATGCAGAGTTGTTCACTCGTACTGGTTTAATTCTTAACAATGAGTCGATATCGACATCAACATCCATATTCTGTCTTCGTGTCCTCTCCATTGCCAATTCTAGGTGTGATGTTTTCGATGTATTTAAATTGGAAGCATTTCTAATTTTTTTATTGATATCTTTAAGATGTCTTGAAATCTTCTCTTTGTACGATCTCTTATTATCAATACTCCTAGTATTTCCATTCTTTTCAGTAATGAAAACGTCATCTGATAAATCAGATATTGTTTGACTCTCCGTGTCATTGTGCTCTTCTATTTTTGAGTTATATATCTGCTGTGATTTAATTGAAAAAATACTCACAATATCCCCTGTTTTCTTTTCTGTTGTTAATGAGTTAATGGGAGATAAATCCACCCGGTTCCTCTTTTTAACCTTATTGTCTCTTTCTCTGTCTATATTTTCTAATGTCTTTACTGAAGATGAGAGATCTGCTAACTCTATTAATTCCTCCTAAAAGTAGAAAAGTTGGGTAACTAAAAATTTATAATCCTATCTTACTTATTACATATTTTTGTAAAAGGAACCTGTGCCGTTTATAAATAGATAAGTGCTATAATATACTTATATGCCTACTTTTGAATTATGCATATTGTGTCCTCATCAATATTGTTCACTGTTCATGCATTGACTTTTAAATATTGTTCCTGTAGACATTTAATTATAGAGGTAATCTGGTAATATTAGGTTATGAAAAGAATACAATTTTTTATAATAGAACTCTAGTTCTGGACGAGACTAATGATTGTTTGTATTCATAGGAGCCACTAAATATCTACTATAATATACCTACCTAGGAATCAAGTCCCTATGATAAATACTATAAGTGTTGGTTGTCATGACAACACTGCTTTAATACAAATTCAAATTGAGTATACCCACAGAATTACTACACTCTACCAGACTACACGGTCCATAGATTATTAGGTATATTATATTTATAGTTTATATTATGTACTCTCCTAAGCAAAAAAAAATAGGACAACTATTTTTTCTAATATAAATCTGTATATTTAAGTAGTTAATGAGTAACCGAAATAAAAATTAGCACGTTTATATTATTTTTTATTGTAATGCGTCGCTATTGCGTGCTATAGCAAACGATGGATGGTCATTGGTCAATGAGACAAATTACATTACGTCACAATATTAACAAAAATTCGGTGTTTCTAATCGATATTCAGATACTGGCATAGAACTTTGCTATTTATTTAGTGTTACCTTTGACTTTGATTACAAGGTAGTCTATATTCTCAAATACGTAGTTTCTAAACCTAACCTTAAAAACTTGGTTTGTGGTTGTCTCTGGTTTGTGCTTGATTATTGCATGCAACTTTTTTACATTTTATGACACTGTGGTACTGTGCTGTGTTTATACTAGCCAGTGCTGTTGGGCGGGGGAGCGTAGGGAAAATTATTTATTAAATATTTAGTCATTATTGTGAAATGATTTGTATATTATTTCGTTATGATATGTAATAAAATTATTTGTTTAATATGGCTATTATGGAATTTTGAACACCTGATACTAATGACAACGAAACGCCATAAACATATGAGTTTGCTACCGATTTCGACCCCCATGCATTCAGAATTTATAAACAAAGACTCCACCACAGTTTATCGCCTAGGTAGGGGATAAACTCTGCTTACATATTGACACACAAAGTACCTACAAAGGATAATTTTGAATATCTACTTATTCTTATCTCAAGCTTTACATTTTAAAAGTCTAGCATTGGTATGGAATGTATATACGTTATCGCTTACCCCTTATATTATTTATTTGGTTAAGTATGTAAATACTTTATTTCTATATTTTACCAAATAATTAAATTTTGAAAAATGTGAATGTACATATTTACTGGCGTCGCTCATGTTTTACAAAGGAGATGGAGATGCCGTCTGTGCACGCACAAACCACAAGTTTTGTGGTTTTACGTGTACTCTGTGGTTTTACCACAGAACTGGTCTAGACACCACAAAATAGACACATACCCCGATTCTACAGAAAACAGATTATGAACAGATATGTTAATCTATGGATCTATGGAACAGATTCAGAACTTAAATTACAGTGATATTAGAGCTAGTTAACCCTTTCAAATTTTACGTACTTTTATAGGTATAAGTAAATTATAGTGAAAAATACAATTTATCGGTTGTGCACATTGAGAAGTCTCAATCAAGGGTTGTAGGTAGGTGAGTAAGTAGTCTATATAATAGTACATAATATACAATAGTCACTAGTAAGTACAACGTACAACCGGTCATTTGGTATCTAGTATGTGTATTAAATATATTCTGGATCTGGATGCTACAGTATTGTCACTTGTAGATATACTTATAACAAAGTATACCTACCTATTACCTTATTACCATAGTACACAGAAAATTCCGTGTACTGTGCCTTTTCTACAAAATTCCAACTTATTTATACCTAAGTACCTATATTAAGGTACCTATAACAAACTAAATTACTAAGTCCTTATGATATTTTGACGTGACGTGATGGCTCATACTTTCTAAATCAATTTTAAAAATGTTAGTGGCATTCATAAATACTAAAAGTAAGGTAATATAATATAAAAAGTAATAATTACCATCATTTTCAGTGAAACATGGCATTACTTCATAGCCTTGAGGTTTGTGGCGTTCGAAGTTTCAGTCCTGATACTAAGGAAACAATTTATTTCAACACTCCAGTTACCCTTTTCTTGGGACAAAATGGTTGTGGGAAAACAACAATCATAGAATCCATTAGATTTGCCTTGACTAGTGAGTTACCTGCAGGTACAAGTAGCGGGCAAGGTTTTCTAAATGATCCTAAAATATCTAATAAAACCTCAACTAAGGGATCGATCAAAATAAAATTTTTAGACTGTCAAGGCAATGAAATAACTGTGTCTAGATTTATGTCGGTAACTGCAAAGGCCGGTGGAGGATTAACTTTCAAGAAAATGATTTTCAATATTCGTCAAAGGGATAAAGATGGTCCTGCCAATCCGCGGAATATATCCGGGCGATGTTTAGATGTTGACAATTATTGTTGTACCGCATTAAATGTTTCCAAGTCAATTTTAAATAATGTTATATTTTGCCATCAAGAAAATTCCTCATGGCCTTTAGATGAACCTAAAAAACTCAAAGAAAAATTTGATGAAATATTTGACGCTGTGAGGTATATTAAGTGTATAGATGTGCTACGGAAATATATTAAAGATAAACAAATAAACGTAAAAGTTTTACAAGAACGACTGTCGAATAAAAAATCTCTTAAAGAAGATGTTGAAAGAAAAAGAGCAAAGTGTGAAGACAGAAGGCAAAAGTTAACTGAAGTAAAGGATACAATTAAAAATAAAGAGTCCCAAGTTTCACCTATGGAAGATAGAATGAAAGAAATCTTGGATTTAGAGGTTTCTCTAGGATCCCTACAAAGAAAATTGACTGGCAAAGAAGGAGAATTGAAAGGTAAGTTTATTTAAAAATTTTATTTAACAATTATTAACAATTTACGCGGCATTTGTGGGCTGAGGACAATAAAACGTGATGGGCGATTCCGGTATACTTACTACAGCAGCTAAATAATAGTTATTTTAACTATGACATTTTGATGCATATTAGCTTGGGCACATCATAGCTCAGACTGTCAGCTTATTTAAATCAGTTCACTACCTTGATAACTTTTTGAGTCTCATAAGAAATGTGATGACCTTTTCAAAACCTTTGCGAACGAATTTTGAGGGCTGCCATGACATTTTATTTTGAAACAGCTTTCTCAGAGATGGCCTTTATAGGGCCATTGGGTTGTGTGAATTCAAAGACATCTTACTGTGAATAGCAATGGAATTATGATTTATTTGTTATCCAAGAAAATTTGGATTTATTTTTAGTTTATAGGTTGGATTTATAGTTTAAAAAAAACTGAAAAACACGCTGATATCAATGAAATATTTATAACAATTGATCATGGAGGTCATTCATGAACCCCACGCATTTTTACAAAATCTTAATAGTTAAACATTATTATTTTTATTTTTTAGTTCTGCTTCCCTTTAAAGTGTGTCTTTGGTTTTTGTAAACTATAATTTGATTAGTTTCACCTGTATGTTTGTATGTATCTTGTAACGAAATCTTTGAAAGGGATTTTCACCCACTCAAAACGGCAGAATATACTGAAACTTTGCACACTTATCAAGGATCGATGACAATACAATAATTTGACAATTTTAATGTCATCACCAGGATTATTAAAAACCAGGATATAAAAAATTGTCTCACATTGGCGCATTCGCCACAATATAGAATTTACTGAAAATTAGATATTCATTAAATCTCGGACCACACAGTACAAAAAAGTGTCTTTTTCATAGCAGATAGTAAAACTAATCAACATATTTTTAAGTGAAAAAAATTATAGTTTAAAAATCTTAAAAGAACACGCTCTAAAGGGAAACCGAACTAAAAAGTAAAAAATAATGTTTAACTAATCAGATTTTGTAAAAAAGCGTGGGGTGCGTGGGGATCAATGATTTATAACAATTGATATAATGCACCACACACTTTTCTAGAAAATCTTAATAACAGATAAACATTATTTTTTACAATAATGTTTAGTTCGGTTTCCCTTTAAGCGTGTTAAGTTGACGGGTCAGTCAACAAGCGTATAGGAAATACCGCCGTTGCCACATATAATTCTCAAATTTCTCAATATTCAATTAAAATATCAAATTCCACAATACTATTTAACAGTTGTATATATATTATTTATTTATGAATGGCATAAAAGAATTATTGTGCACACAATAATATATTATAGGCCATTTTTACATTTATTTTCGTCAACTTTAACTATGGCAATTCCATAAATATTTATTTTTATAGTTAAAAGCGGCAAAGCCGCTCTATTGTAGACCCAAGTCCGGATATGCCAGCAGTATATATCTTTTTAATAAATAATTAAATTAGAAAAAAATATTTATGATTCTAGAGAAGGGGCAAATACTTATTTCTCAATTAGTTTAAAGGATCACATATACCATATACTCCGTGTTTTCTCCAGACCTTTCGACTTCGCGATAGGAATTGGACACTATACACGTCGCATTTTGTTAGAAATATCTTATTGTGTTAGAAATGCCTGACTTATTTTGAAACATTTGCATACAAATATGTCAAAATAAGTCAGGCTTAAATATAATCCATGATTAACACATACGGTTAACGGGACATCCGTAAAGACAGGCCGAGGACAAGAATCTGTGACGTCACGATATTGCTCCGGTCGCGGCATAACGTAATATACAATATACAGAGGTTTTTATGAGTAAAACTGAATATATTTCGAAACAAACTTGTTACTTATGATAAAATAACTTGAAAGGGGGTTTCCACATCGTCATAGAGGTACGAATGTCAAACGAAAAACCAACAACCAAATAAAAACTCTTAATGTACCAAACTTGGCCGACTTTACTCTAAGAAGACTTCACACTTTTAATTTTTTCTCTGAGTCAAGGACTTGCGTCACGGAAATATAGAAATAAAAAATCTCTGAAATTATAAAAAGGAAATGGAACAAATTTTTCTCCTTAAATTTAACTAAAAAGTTGTCGAAATTTAATACGTTATCACTGCGAACCCAGGCAGCAGAGTGACGTCACTTGACGTCAATGTAGCAACAAAAAATTGCCATAATGAGTTTTTGATGGCATCGAGTTGTTCAAAGATAGTTATATGTTCAGTGTAAAGGCCATGTAAGTCAATAGAATATCCTTTATAACAGAGACGGTGAAGTTGCAACGTTTACCAGTGTTTACCATTTGTCAGTGTTCGGGGTACAGGTCCTTTAATGAGTGGGAATATCATGTTGGTTGGGTTGTCTTGTTCTTTTTTGTACCTACCTATACAGGGCATTTAATAACTTGGGAGATTATTTTTAATTCATGATAATATATTATGCTAAAAGTAAATGCTTTACAAAAAATAAACCTAATAAAAGTGCTTGAATAACCGAGAAAAATTAAAATATAAAATGTTTCTCAAGTTCGTGAAGACCCTGTATACTTAAACAATGTCCAAAATAGTTATATCGAGTCGATTCATAACGAAACTTTATAATAAAACCATGTTACAAGCTTTCGTCTCCATATATCGCCATACATTTTTGTCACGGGGTGACGTCATGCGCAAGTTTGTTCAAAACGCGTTTCCCAAGTGATCATATCTTGTACTCTTAGTATCATGTACTAGCTGCTACTAGTAAGGATGGTTAACTACAAATACCATCCTTGGGAGAACCCAAGTTTTCAGGCGTTAGTTATGTTTTCGTGAGTTACGTTAGATTGTTGCAGTTGTATTTGTTGATTATTTGCTATAAATATAAAGCAAAGAAAATGAATTGAATGAATGAAATGAATTGACTGGATGAAATTGAATTGAATGGATGAAATGAAATTAATTGATAACTTCCAGTTGCATAAAACTTTAAAGCAATTAGAATCTACAATGATTATTATTTTGTTTTACCATTTTTATATAAAATACCTACCTACATATTAGGTAGGTATATACGAGCCCCTTCCCATTTCAGTTGGCCCACCTAGGGATTAGTCAGAAATTTCATCTTATGGAACAAAAGTAGAAGAAGAAATATACGACACGAACTTCCAAATTTATTTATTCTTTTGACAACTTCTTTTAACCACAAAAATACATCTTAGGTGACTGAGACTGATAACTAACACAAAATGAGAATAAAAAGAAATAAATGTGAACAAATACGTTAAATTAACAAAACAACAATTTTGTGATTTACCACTGGGTAACATCACCTTTATTTTTTATTACAGCCGAAATTCGTTGGGGCATAGTATTAAACAAGCCTTGGCATAATTCTGGTGTAAAAGAATCCCATATTTCCTGAAGCCTTTGCTTCAGTTCAGGGATTCTTCGAGCAGGATATTTCCGTAGCACCTTTTTCATCTCGTGCCACAAAGTTTCAATGGGTGATAGATCCGGACTACTAGAAACCCATTCCAAAAGTGGTATACCATAGTCCTCCATCCATTTTAAACTTCGTTTTGAGGTGTGGCATGCTGCGTCGTCCTGCTGAAACATAAATTCTTGGCCTAATGTCAAACACTCTTCCATGACCGGTAAAAGTGATTTTTCTAAAATGGCCAAATATTTGTTTCTATCCACGTTTCCGACAATAAAATGGAGTTTTCCTACTCCTTTTGATGACATGCTTCCCCACACCATGACGGATGCAGGTGTGGGGAAGCATGTCATTTTACTTTTCTTTTAAGACAGTCAGCATGGAATGCTTAATTTTTTTTGCGAATAACTCTACTTCGACTATCTCCAATACAAACTTCGAAAAGGGCCTCATCGCTCCATCGTATTGCACGCCATTGCTGAGATGTCCAATCCTTATGTTCTTTTGCCCATTTTACCCTATTTTTCTTCTGCCGTGGTGTTAAAAGTGGCTTTTCTTTGGCCTAATGCAAAATTGTCACTTTTAATTTTTCTAGTTCATTTTTTTTATTAAAAAACTTACTGAGCGAAAGTTTAAAAATTAAATTTATTAAGAAAACAGTACTGCACCATCTGTCGGCTGAAAGATTCACTAATAAAATATTTGTTGGACAGTATAAATTTCTACTAGGTAGTCGTCGGTGTAGATTTCTGTAGGTCCTTTACTTCACTGGTTGAGAGGCAGGGGGCGTTTGCAAAAAGGATAAACGACGGGGGAAGCCAGAAAAAGTGATGCGTAATAGATTAAGAACGTAGAAGAGGTACGCCATTTTTTAGCCATTTTTGTGTGTTAAGTAAAAAGTTTTAGAATACATTTGGAAGAGCCGTAGATAAGAGAAGAGGATTGGAAAAAAAAGCGTTGTGGTGATTGCAGGTAATCTGATCTCTTATTTTGATCTATGAATATGCATTCTGTTTGTCATGTATAGAAAAATGTGATGCAACCCAAGCCATGTTATGTTATCCCATTGTATTTTGATAATGATATTTGCTGTTATCGATCATACTTGTAAAACTCGTGTTTCACTATGTTTTGTTGTTTTAACTGTATAAATTATAAATATTGTCGTGATTACCCTTGTCGTCCGAATTGAGCAAAAATCACTAGGTACGTGAGATCTTTGTAAAGTTTTTGTTTCTGCTACTGTTTAAATTACTGATACACCTATTTTAGTATCACATGTATGATAGTGCCTTGATGAAATTACTAACATTTTCCACCCGTGAGGACTGATCTGATACTTATACAAAAAAATAATAATAATAATAATAATAACCAAAAGAATAAGAAAGTTGTATCAGTACTGTCCGCCCCTACAACTAATAGCTGGATTGTCTCCTGTATAGGACCTTCCGGTCCAGTACCTTCCGGTTTTACCGGCTAACTAACAAACTTCTTCAGTTTTATTTGCTGAATGTTTTTATGTCGGAAGAGTGTGGTGATCTATTATAGGTGTTTAAAATATAACTAAGTAACAATTCGAAATTAAATGTTTTGCTGTAAAGGTCAATGACATTTTAATTGATTCGGATGGTAAGAGTATTCAGAGCAAGGTACGTGGGTTTCTCTGCCATGCTCTTTCCCCACGTGAGCTCTAGGTGAGCCTGGCACTCTTCACCCTGCTCGTAGTCAAGCTAAATAAACTTTTGCCATGTTCATTTATTTTACTGTTCCAAAGTGTTCAGAGATGGGTCATGCGCATAACGTGTAAGTAAATAAAGATAGGTGTACTCAATTCATGACTTTTATTTTCACCAACCATTCCCCGATTAAAACGTTAGTAACCAGTGCATCCGATACAGGAACATAGATAAACTAAACACACAACGTACTACTTTAGGTCCTTTTCAAAATTAACCTTAAAAATACTACATTACCTTGTAAGTCCCAAATCCTAATTTGTGAGCCTCTCTGTGAGTTGTTGATCTCGAACAACGTCTTCCAACGGCATCACTCCACAAAACACTTAATTCGAGGTAATTGGCACGTCTGTTTTTCAGGATAATTCTTCTTAACGCTCTTCTATCACAATCTGTAATCTTGCTTTTTTTACATATCGGGGCTTTGCAGCGACTGAACTCGTCATTTTATATCTTCTAACTATATTTCTTACACTATACCGCGATAATTCTAATAAATTTGCAATTTCCGAGTTTGACTTCCCACAATTGAAACATTTAATAATAAGTGAACGAATTTTGTCATCCATAACCTTTCCTCTGCCCATTTTTAAAGAACACTACTACTTTGAAGCTGTCTCAAATGAATTCTGACAGCTATGAGTATTAGCAATAATTGTTTAATTGTTGTGGCGTCTGTTTTCCACGGCCACCTTCGAATTGTAGGCTTACTTTGTAATGAATAAAAAAAGCCGTACTTGTTATCAGCCAGGACCGGGGGAGGCTGCGTAACTTCGCGGGACACTGATCACATTTGTGGGGAGGGTCACGTGAAACGCGCGGCTTACCCCTTACGAGGCGGTCTCGGCCTACATAGATATTAGGGGTAAAGAGCGATGGTACCGCTCGGCCCCCTCTTATCGAGGTCACATCTATAGCCAAGGATATTGGCGCGCGCCGTACTTGCAACATTTTGCTTCTTTGTTACACATTTGAGTGAAGGCCAATAAAGTTGGGTGTTTTCTACTGCATAAGATTAAATATGCACTATTAATTACTTTGAGACCTAAACACAGCTTGTAGTATTTATTATGTTTCGATGCTGACCAAAAAACTAAGATTTCAATGGGTGGGCCAACTGATATGGGAAGGGGCTCGTAATAGGTAGGTACCTATCTAAAATATGAATATGTCATTCCCACTTGTATATATGGTTGTAATAACTCAACCAAATATCTAAAATTTAAAAAGGTCTTCTAGTCAATATAAATATTTTTCTGAATTGCTCATTGCTCAATTCTATTAAAGGATCCCTTGCAGTATATATTGATATATACGTCAACTTTTGCTTCTCAATGATCTACCATTGCATTTTCCAAGTTTTCCAACAAGTTGAAATACACTAAGTCATCCATATTTTACAAAAGAAACATAATCCTCGCGCATACGCCCAGGCGCGAGGAGTTAAGAATCCTAAAAATAGCCTCTGACGTCATCTGCGAAGGGTTTCTAGTAACGCGAGTGATTGAGAATAGAGCCCCTGTTAGTCGAAACAATTTTGTTGATACTTGTTAGTCGGTCCTATTCGATATAGTGGTAGTCATGTTGGCTCGTGGTACTGGCAACAAATCCGAAATGGACAACACGGAACAACTTATAAACAAAGTATGTATGAATTTTGCTAATCAACTCAACAAAAGACTTGATAAATTTGAGGCTATACTCGACTCCAAGTTGAAAGAAGTAAATGATTCTATTCAGGATTTAACGAAATGTGTCTCGGGAAATACGAATGCTATAAAATATGTGGAAAATAAATTCTTAGAGCAGCATCTTAAGCGAAATAATTTAAGATTTATTGGTATCCCGGAAAAGGATGATGAGGTATTAGTTGACATCATAACTAACATAATTAACGAAACGCTAAAGATTCCTTGTTATCCCAGTGATATTGATTGTACTTATCGAGTGGGCAAATCTAGCCCCATTATATCTAGGACTATTTTCGTCCAGTTCCTTAGTAACACTAAAAGAAATCAGATATATAGTGCTAGAAAATTATTGAAAGGCACCAACATATCGCTGTATGAAGACTTAACCACGACACGGTATCATCTCTTGACTTCAGGTAAAAAGAAGCACGGGAAGAACTCTGCTTGGTCATCAGGAGGAAAAATATTCGTCTGGTGTGCGCGTGCAAATAAAAGTCGCTTAATTAACTCGGTAACCGACTTGTGAATGCCATTGCTCACTGCTCACTGCTTGATCGTCGTGGTAATATTATTCTTTGCAGTAGAACGTGCGCTGGTGAAATAAATTAATGTGATGGTTCCTTGTTTACCTTTTTTGTTGTAGCTAATTTAATTTGCATATTATCTTTTATGCTTTTTGTTACTTTTTTAGTGGGGGTTCTATAAAATGTATGCAATACGAAATGTCCAACACTTTTTTCAGTTTCTCGCATTTTAATATTCTTTCTTTAGGTAGCAAATATAATATATTTAGTGAATTTATTACAGATGAGGATTTTGACATTATAGGACTATCTGAGACTTGGCTTAACCCAAGCATGCCTGATGCTGGTACGATCTGGTAAAGGCGCCGTTACACGGCGCGCAGTGGTCGATTCGACTGATTTAGGGGGCCAAAAACATTTTATGGTTTATATGGGTTTTGAGTGGCATTTTAAATAAAAATATAATAATATAATAATGTATTTGTATTAATTTTGTTTAAAATCTACATGGTAAATATTTTCTTTTATTTTTAAAAGTAGAACAATATTAAAAAATATTTTTTTCATATACCATCTAACTTTGATAACATTTTATTTACCTACAATTAAGTGTGTGATTTACTTAACATACTAATAAAATCGGAATATCATTAATCGTTATTTTCTTCCTCACTTTCCGAATCATCCGGATTTGGTTGACCGGGTAACAGCATTTCCAGAGTTTCCGGTAAAAATGATTTGGTTTTGGATTTTTTTATACGTCTCGTGCTACTTAACACTGGATCAGAGCTTAGGATAAGTCTGTTATACACGTCCAAATTACAATCTTCTCTTGAAAACTTTCGTGAAAAGTCTTGCCGATAAGCACGAAAATGCTTGTTTCTAGCTTCTGCTGCCTCCTCTGCTAACTGGCCTATTGGAAGCAACGATTTTTCTATTATGGACGAACCATGAACCAATATTTTGTGCAATGTTGGTGTCATTGGGTGCCATCCATATAACTCAATATACAATTTTGCTGTATTGAGTGCGTATTCGTCGTACTTTTTTGTGTCGATTTTATGGCCACTAGATAGTGTCTCCAATATAACTTTCAATCTATAAATTAAATTATAGTTAATTCCAGTTATATCAGCAGATAATTCGGCATTTTCAAAAAATCGTCGGCTAGTGTTCCCATCATTTGTATTCCCAAAATTTGTTTTGGGAAAGTCCACTAAAAGACCTGTTGCGTGACGAAACCTTTGTTGGATGTCGAATTTTCTTTTTTCTTCTAATTCCTTTTCCTCCTGAGTCTTCTTTTCTCGGTATTTTTTGATAGGTAATTTATATGCCAAGTGTAGGATACTTTCAAATATCCGTATTCTGGCATGCAATACAGATAATCCAAAATCGAGAGCCTGGGGATTGATTTCAAATTTTTTGTTTAGGTTATTAAAATCTTTTGATGTTACTCCACATATATAACACCTACTTGTAGATTTCGTACCAGTTGCTGCATTACACACCTTTCCGTCAACCATTGTCATTTTAAAAATAGTCGCAACAGAAAACATTTGTCCTTTCAAGTTTACTGTAGTTTGCTTGAGTGACTTCGCAGCATCTTGAACATAATTTATTTCTTCGTTGGTAACGTCTGTCGTCTCTTTTACGAATCTAAATCGAATAGGACGGCAGTATCTTGGAGAAGATGGCGTTGGATTTTGCCAAACAACTTTTATAGTGTCTTGTCCACAAACAATTTGCAATGGCACGAATGAACTCATAAAAATATTTGCATCAGAGTCAGCATCATTCAGAAACTTCTGCTTATATTGAGCTTGTTGAGAGCCATCACAACCCGATTTACAAATAACCTTTAATGAATTTCTTTCCTTCTCGTTAATCCTCATTAGAACGTCTTCTAGGTATTGCAACAAGCGCGCGTGTGACCGTAAGATCAATTAGGGATTGCAAATTACTTTCTGCGCAGGTAGCCGTGACTCGTACTAAATCTTTCGGTGGGTAACATTCTTGTTTCGCTTTCAACACTAAGTCGTAACAGGGAAAGAAATTCTTGTTTGTTTCCCTGATTCTTTCGTATTGTCGTCTACTTAAATCGGCATCAACGAGCATTGACAATGCCTCTAATGGTGTTAGTGGAGGATTTGCTCGTGTTGGTGAATTCGTTATATCTTTAAGAACTTTTGAAGCATCTCTTTTCCCACTTTTTTGTAATACCACTGCAGCAGCGTGAACCATTACCTCTTCATCGACACTAGAACGAACATCTTCAGTTTTCCTCCTCTTACTCCTTTCACTCGAATCCTTAAATGATATGCTTGGTCGGCCTTGTCGCTGTTTTGTTATCGGAATTTCGAAGGTCCCTTCCAACCAAGAAGAATTTTGTTTAAGAAAATTTTTCTCCACCCTATGGGCTTTTAACCACCTCCGCTTCATTTCCGATTTAAAATGAGAAAATTTGGATTTCAGAATATTTATGTTTTCATCCGAATCTCCATATTTTGATAACAGATCTTTTTCTAAATTATCCAACATTTCATCAAATGATAAATTCTCTTCTTTCATCTGCTCAAACAGATATTTACGGGTCACTACCTTTACACCAGATGAGGCGCCTGACGAGCCTACAACAAAAAAAAATTATTGCAAAATATTGAAATGTGATCCAAATTTTAAACAAAAAAAAACATTTTGCTTTTGCGTTGGCCCCAAAAAAAACATTTTTTTGGGGCCAACTGCAGTTATCTGCAGTCAATTTTTTTTATATTAGTTGGGCAACAGTTTTAAAAAATTAATTGTGAAAAATTTTAGACCGGATCTAACAGGGAAATATAACAAAACAGCCATTGAAATAAAAATTCTCTTTAAAATATCTCTTTGAAACACGTAATATTCGAAAGCCTTGAATGGTATGAATATAACATTATTTAACACAAAAAATCATCGTAATATATTGATTCTTACCTGAGCAACTGGAATCCATCACTTTTGTTTTTTGAAAAAAATTGTAAAATAAAATAATCACTTTAATAAATTGCGTACACTAAGAAAGCCGAGAACAGACACATGCACCACGAGTGACGATCGGATTTCGACTACCTGCTAAAGGGGTTCGGTTCGGTAAAGAGTGGAAGAGGTGGTTGTTTATGATACCTGGAACTGTTTACTTACTCAGGTAATAAAAATCCCATTAATTATGTGCATTCCAGGAAATCGACTTTTGGCCACCTAAATCGGTCAAATCGATCACTGTGAAGCAAACCAGTTTGGCTTAAAAACGTCATCTGCACTTGATCCTGTCTTCATGGTTGCTTTTACTTTCGTGTTTAATTTTCGGAACGTGCCCATTAGTGATTCTTTCTTCTTCTTTAATTCGCTGATTGTGCAAGTAATACTAAAATTTTATTGGATTCGCACAGCACTCCACGCCACGCCAGCAAAATTATACGGCGTGTGGCGCGACAGTTTTCACTCCAGGCGTGGCACTCCCCACGCCGTGTAACGTCGCCTTTAAAGTATTCACTACAGCCGGCCGAGATCTACAAGATTCACAAGGAAACGAACGCGCCGGAGCGTTACAGTCGCGTGTGATATGTGACATATTACGTTTGTAATAGCAATAGAATTATCGAAATAGGCAATATATTTTACAACGAATGATTAAATAAATCGGCTAGGTGCACAAGGAAAGATTTATTTCGATCATTGGCTGTATTTTTGGTGAAGAGGCACTTCATCTACTTCACCTGAATAGCCGCCACTGCTTCCTTGCACTCTACAGCACGTTTGTTGCTGATAGACTATAAGCTAAAGTAAATAATCATGTGTTTCAGGGCTATTGGAACAGCAGAATACCATAAGAGACAATATTTCATATATATTTGAGGGTTCTGATGAGGAGCTGCAGCTTAAAATACATTCCTTCAAAGAGGAACAAGAAAGGGAAGAAACATTAATAAAAGATCTGGAAACCCGGAAGAAAGCAATTTTGTCTGGCAGTAGTCAAATTAGTAATGATATTCAAAGAGCACAAATCAAAATTGGTCAGCTGAAAGAGGAACAAAATCAATACCAGAAAAGAATTCAAGAAAATAGGGATCTGCTTGAAAAGGCTAGGGATAAATTGCAAGTGGCTGGGTCTATTGATTTGGGAGACAGTAAATTAATTATTTCCGAACTTGAGAATGCCTTGAAACAGTCCGAGGAAACATACAGCAAATTAGATAAGCAAAAGGATCTTGAAGAGAAAATCTTACAGACTGAAATTGACGAGATAAGAGAAGAATACGTGAGCACTAAACAAAATATTTCATCAAGGAATAGTATAATTGAGGAATGCCGGAATAAAATTAGAAACATAAATTACAAACTGGATGAATTAGAAACTTCTGATTCTCAACTAAGATCAGTCGGAGAGAGCATAAAAAGACTGCAACTTACACTTTCTAATTTGAAAAACTCTTTTAATGAAGCTGAAAAGATAGAAGAGATTGAGAGCTATAAAGAACGCATTCAAGAAAAGGAAACATTTTTGGAAAAACTTGACAGAGAATATAGAGTATTACAGCAAAACTATGTCATAGAACAAAAATTAGAAAGTGAAAATACAGTTGTTATTGAAAAACAAGGAGAAATTAACAGGATCAAATCTAAACACTTGCAGAGTTTTCAGAAATTGTTTGGTAATAACATACCGGAAAGAAACTTTCGAAAAAGTGTTATGGAAATTCAACACAAAGAAGAAATTAAGTCTAAAACCCTTAATGATAAAATTATTAAACTGCAAAAACAAGTCACTACATTTGAAGCCAACATTGAGCATCAAAGAGAAAAACTAGACAGTACTAAGAGAGAATTACAGAAGGATATAAAGACAGTGGCGGAGGTATGTCTAGGGAGACAATTTACTACCATTCTCAATGAATGTTATACCAAAAAAGAAAAATATCAAAAAGATAAAGGGCAATATAGTTCGGCAAAAATCATGTACGAGGCTTTCATAAATAAATTTGAAAAGGAGGCTCCTTGCTGCCCCATATGCGACACAGACTTTTCCAATAAGAAAAGCGTCGTAGCAGAAGTCATCCAAAAATTAAAAAATAAAATTGGACGAATTCCAGCCCAGCTGCTTCAAATTGATAAAGACCTAAAGAACGAGGAAGAATTATACGATAAGTTGCAACAATTAAAGCCAGTGAATGATAACATTGAAATGCTGTCGAATGGAAAAATTCCCTTGATGGAGGAAGCCCTAAATGAACTAATCGAAAAGCATGAAATTGCATCAATAGAATTAGCCACTGAGAAACACAATTTTTTGGAACCGCAAAACTTAATTGAAACCTGCAAATCTGTTATAACCGATGTTCCCTTGTTAGATCAATACTTATCAGATATAAAGAGAGCCACTGATGTTATATCTGATTTGAAGTCAAGTATCGTAAATGTACCGTCTAAGCGCTCCCGTCAAGAAACCGAGGCGGAAATCGATAGCGTCAAAGCCGAACTGAGTAACTTGAAGAATCAATATGAATCAAATAAAATAATGCTCAGCTCACATCGTGATAGATGCCAGAGATTAAATACCGATATACAAAGTGAAACGCAAAAGCAAATAGACATGCAAAAATTGGTCCAAGAGAAACCCCTTCTTGAAATACAGAAAACTGAGTATACTGAAAAGCAAGCGGTAGTGAGATTAGAACTGGAAGAATTTAATGATAAATTAAGCAAACTTGAGTTGGATTTAACCAGAGCAACGGAGAAAAGGTCGGACACTGTACAAGCTAACAGAAAAATTAAAGAAGAAGAAAGGAATAAAATAACTGAAAACAGAAGCATGCTATCTAATATCCACAAACTGCAGAAGAGTATTGACATGTACATACAGAATAATAATGATGCCAAGCTGAATCAAGCTGTCGCGGAATTGGCGGATTTAAAAACTAAAGAAGAAAAGCTTGAGGAGGCCAAAGATAAAATTAATGAGTCTGTTTCTAGTAAAAAGCAAAATATCGCTCAGCAACAGACTAATTTTAGGGCTCTCAGAGATAACGAGACACTAAGAGATAAGCAGAAATTGGAATCCAAACTGAATATAGAAATTACGAACTTAAAAAAACATATTGGGGACCAAAACGTTAAATCCGTGTATGAAGAAAAGCAGAAATTGCTTAAACAAATAGAGGGCTTTCAAAGAGAAATTAGCACCCTAACCGGTCAAAAGCAAGAAATAAAAAGGCAAATAACAGAAATAGAGGACGAGCTGGGAAAATCTGCTTGCAGAAATGCATACAAAAATTACAAAGAGCAGTATTACGAACTGAGAGTTCAGGAATTATCAATTGAGGATCTAAGCAACTATGTGAATGTATTAGAGAGATCGGTGCTGCAGTTTCATAAGGAGCGAATGGTCCAGATCAATAGAACAATCCGGGAACTATGGAGAAATATATACAGGGGCAACGATATCGATTATATTGAAATCCAAACCAATGAAAGTATGACCGGCGGAGTAAACAGACGCAGGACGTATAACTATAAAGTGGTACAAGTTAAAAAGGGAGTAGAGCTTGAAATGAGGGGCAGATGCAGTGCCGGGCAGAAAGTGTTAGCATGTCTTGTTATCCGCATGGCGTTAGCGGAAACATTCAGCGCTCATTGCGGCATTTTAGCTTTGGATGAACCTACCACTAATTTAGATAAGGAAAATATTCTTAGTTTGAGCGATGCATTGTCCCGAATTATAACCGTTAGAGAGAAGGAGAAGAATTTCCAACTATTAATCATAACTCATGACGAGGAATTTTTAAATACTCTAACAAGAGTACAGAGTCTTGACAGTTATTGGAGAGTAAAGAGAAATGACAATGGTTTCTCAGTACTTGAAAAACATTTTCTATAGATGCCACGTGCTTATTAAATTTTACTTTATTATTTTTTACTTACCTAGTCTTAAGCGTTTAAATATTCGTAAATGATTAGGTACCTACTCCTATTTCCAATAGCTTAAGATCAAAAATCAAATATTTAGTTTTAATTAATGTTCCATCTGTGCCATTAATCAATATTGTTCCAATTTTAGTGTGTTCTACATACATAATGTATTTTTATTTTTGTTATTCCATATAATATGTAGGTACCATACTGCTTTGTTGATTTTTATATTGTAGTATTTAAATAAAGCATATAAATCAAATGTATTAATTTATTGCAGATGTACAATTTAAATGCTTAATTTACAACTCCAGTAATTCGACAACAAAATGTTATGTCAATGTTGCTAACCATTTTAAAGTTTTTTGTGCTGTACACCGTCGCTGTATGCAACGATTATTAGTCTATAATCCTTGCACTGTAGGTAGACTCATTGCAGGCAACTCGTATATCACAAACAACGAGTAGTGGGTTGCATACCTTTCATTGTTTACCTTTCACTACAGTGACTATACAAGACAGTGGCGACAATAGCATCTAAGCCCCGCCCACCCGCCATGTTACATCGAATTCCAAGCAACAAGACCTTACACGTAAAATTTATATGAGTGTAAACTTTTGCCGTTTTGTTAATTAAGTTAGTAATAAGTGAAGGTGAGGAGGATTTATGTAACATTAAGGGAATTTGGAAAAAGAACAGATTTACCCACTACCTAAATGACTGCAAATTGATTGTAAATAGATCCCAAAGAGCACATTATTTACTGTAAAAAAATTGATCTAAAGAACTAGGTACATATTGTATATATTTGACAATACCTACTTGTATGTCCCAGATGTATTTTTTATGTTCCGTTAAATGTTCAACCAGAAATAAACACATAGAAAAGGAAACAACAATGTATTTTTAAAGGGTTTACAATAACAATGTATTTCTAAAAAATGAAGAAAAAATATAATAATTCGGATGAAAGGTTGAATTTCAGCAGAAAATATTTGAAGTAGGTATAGGCACAGCTTTACTTTTTAATTTTCGAGAGCCATCCTCCCGGGTTTTCTCCCACATATCAGCAGCAAAGTGAGTCTACAAAAAAAGAAAATACAGTATCGTACAACTATCGTATCCAATAATTAATACTCATAATATAATAAATACACAGTATGAAACAAATATTACAAGCATACCTCACATAAATATGAATTATTTGTGGGAGTCCAATTATCCCACCTAGTTTTAATTTTCCATTGCCTCCTTCTATCAGGATCCCTTGGAAAACGTTTCATTAAAAACCCCTTTTCTGAGGAATTGTTGCAATCAATTGCAGCACAACCAGTCATTGCAAATAAGCTGTACCTTGAACATAAAAACTAGTGAATTTATTTCAATATAGGTATGTACATACCTATTTTTCTTTTTGTTAAATGTACGATAATTTGTAAGATACACTGCACAACTTAGGTATTTAACGCACAACCAAAAAGTTAACTCAAATTTGACGTTATGTATTTTCGACAATTTTTGTTCGTTTTTGTCGATTTTTTTTTCAAATTGTAGGTTTTTCTCTTAGGAATATCACTGTCTTAGTTGTTTTGGTAAAACGAATGATTTTGATATTATACCAGGTGCTATAAAAATGTTATGTTTTTTTCCGAAATTTCAAAACGTCCTGTGGGCTATACAAGGTATTGCAAGTTATTGCAATTATAGCCAATTTAAAGCCTCATGTTTTTTCTACATTTTCTTTTTTTATTCATTTGTTTATCTCTGTTACTTCATAAAATATCCAATTTTTGAGATGACGTGATTTTTTTAAAATATTCTTTTTTTTTTGTCAAGTGCTCATTATTTATTACTCATTATACTGGTTCAATGCCTCATTTTGCGTTCTGTTTTCCTTGATATCTTATAATTTATTGAGAGATGCAAGGTGTTTTAGAAGAGAAAAAGGTCTTAAAAGGACAAAAACTCAAAAAACATACCTAGAAAAATGGATTGCTTTAATCAATAAAACAACGAATAACAGGAAACAAAACAAAAGTAAATAGAGAATTAGTATCTGGTGTTTCCACCCCTTCCGCGAATGACCTCCCGACATCTTCGGTTCATACTTAAAACCAAAGTTCTGATTAGGTTCTGATCTAGGCCATTCCATAATTCGACTAGGCGTCCTTCCAATTCTTGTAAATTTTGGGGTTGTCGTCCCTCACTTCGTAACCACCGACCGATAAAATCCCAAACATGTTCAATGGGGTTAAGGTCGGGGCTACGGGCTGGCCAGTCTATGTGATCAATTCCTACTTCTTCAAGATAATTTCTCACGATAAGACTCGTGTGGGGACGCGCATTGTCTTGCATAAGTAAAAAATTGGGTCCTATATAGGGGGCATAAGGCAAAACATGTGCTTCAAGAATGTCTGTGATGTATCTGTCAGAATTGAGATTTCCATTCACAGTTACCAAGTCCGTTCGCCCAGTCAAAGATATTCCGCCCCACACCATGACGGATCCACCTCCATATAAAGTTGTGTGCAAAAAATTGCATTGACTGTATCGCTCATCGGGTCTTCGGTAGACGCGATTACGTCTGTCACAATTATACAAACTGAACCTTGACTCATCAGTCCAAAGAATACGTTCCCAATCTGCTTCCATCCAATTAACATGCTCATTGGCAAAATTCAATCTGGCTCTTCGATGATCTACTGTTAATGCGGGTCCTCGAGCAGTAATCCTAGGTCTTAAATTTGCCTCCCTCAGTCGTCGGCGTACAGTTTGAACGCATATGAGTGGACCACCTGCGTCTTGAAGTTGTGCTCTTAAATGTGTTGCAGTTATAAATCGTTGTCTTATAGCATTTACTCTTAAAAAGCGATCCTGGATAGCAGAGGTAACACGAGATCTACTTTGACCGGCCCGTCTGGAATGTTCTCCTGTTTCCGCGTACCTTTGAATTGCTCTCGCTATAGTTGTTTGAGACACTCCCAACCTTCCAGCTATGCGGTTGTAACTCCACCCTTCACCATGTAATGTAGCTGCCTCAACACATTCATTACGAGTTAAATTTCTGGTTTGGCGTTCCATTATTCACTAATTATTGCTGGACTGTCAACAAAAAACTAATGACACATTTGTCAGTTTATGACGTGTAATCTTCGATTCCATAGCTTGCTAGCTGTTTGAGTTGTCCGATAAATGCATTTCATGTGAATAAAAGCATATGGTGTTTCAAAACGGTGTATTTCATGAAGTAACAGGGATAAACAAATAAATAAAAAAAGAAAATGTAGAAAAAACATGAGGCTTTAAATTGGCTATAATTGCAATAACTTGCAATACCTTGTATAGCCCACAGGACGTTTTGAAATTTCGGAAAAAAACATAACATTTTTATAGCACCTGGTATAATATCAAAATGATTCGTTTTACCAAAACAACTAAGACAGTGATATTCCTAAGAGAAAAACCTACAATTTGTGCGTTGTGCGTTAAATAAGTTGCTCAGTGTATTATGACTGTTTCAATAATGTGGCGCTTGAAAATTTCAGTAGAAATCTGGTAAGGTAAGCAATACTTACAGTTTGAATTTCGAAGATCTGTAACAATAACAATAATTCCAGACAGCTAAGACACAACTTTTCTTAATTACTGATCACACAGTCAATTATTATTAGGTACTAGAACTACCAAAGTTAAATAAAATAACAGAAATACTTATAAACTACACAAACATAGAAATCTTCAATAAAAGTCGCTGGTAAATACAAATGTCATATAAATGTCATAAACTAATTTTGATGCAACATGGCGGCAAAAACCATGTGATCTCTATATCCAATTAAAAATTGAACACTCTATTGTCGCCACTGTCTTGTATAAAGTCACTGTACCTTGACGGTGTTGTCAAATTTGAATTTTGTGAGGACAACTTTAAATAGGTTGCAAATGCAAGTGGTACACATCAAGAACCGTAAAGAGAAGGATAGTTTACTCCCATAAGACCCTGTGTTAGCCTTGTAAACGAATCGAGGCATGTGTGTGTGTGACGTCACCAACTGACCATAAACCGTTCATTAGCTGTCAAACTGTGCAAATAGTTCGTGTTTTGATTAAGTTTCCTGGCTTTTAATTAATCGTTGTGATTTTGTGTGTCGTGTATGTTAATTTTGTGATTTCTGTGTGACTGTATGTACTTTTCTTATTGAACTATACAGTTCATTCAATATGTATGTATAGTTAACTGACCCCATATAAGATACCGCGCAGTTGCCATATGTAATTCTCAATTTTCTCAGTATTCAATTAAAATATCAAATTCCACAATACTATATTAAAGTTGTATATATTATTTGTGAATGTTATTAAATAATAATTGTGCACACAATAATGTAATATGACAATTACGTAAACATCTATTTTTATAGTTAAAAGCGGCAACGCCGATCCACGAATATTCGAGCAGTATATCTCTTTTTACCTTATTGGAATCGTATCTCTCGGATCGGGATCGGATTCTCGGATCGAATAGGATCAGGTTCGCATATCTTACAGTGGCGTGTTCCCGGAATTGCTAATATATTATTTATATACCTACCTATGTAGGTATACATCGCTACGAGAGTTGAAATAAAAGAGTATGGCGGTTAGCGAACATGTTTGTTCGTTTCGTATGAAACCTGAAAAACGTAGATTTCCACCAGACCTCGCTTTATTTACGAGATAGGATAGGCATGTTAAAAAAAATTAAGGAAAATATTATTTGACGGCAAAAATGGATAGTGAGTGTTAGAGCAGAGCCGACTTTAACAAAAAAAAGTTGATTTATGGGCTGCTCGAAGTAGGTACTGACGTGTACTGAGGTAGGTAGATACCTATTACATCCTCCACTTAAGACATTTCTCAAATAATTTTATCCAAAAAATATTCCAGTGCTAAATGCAACGATATAAGTTAGGTTTTTTATTGGGATTTACAAAACTGAAAACGCTCTCTGATTTATTACATAAGTAGGTACCTATTGTCCTTTGAGTTTATTTTTATGTAGGTACCTACCATCCTAGATTATAAATTAATAATTTACATCAGTGGGCAAAATTAAAAGTTCTATAGACTGTTTATAAAATTATAACCGTGTACCTGGCTAGCCACAAAAGAAAGAAAAATTTTCAATGACTGTAAAATAACTCAAGGTCAGTTTCTAATTTTGATTGGCTGTAAAAAGTGTGTGTATTAGAAATCGCCTTGCGATTAGAAGCTGGTAGGTAGGTATGTATTGCATTTGTAATGATTTTTAAAAATGTGTTGAATTTAGTCTCGGTTTAGTTATGTAGGTACCTATTAACAAACAAGCTCTGATCTTTGTCAAAGCCTGTCTGTTAATAATCTTTGTCTTTGTTGAGTGTTAACGATTTGGTAGATTAGGTAGGTACCTACTTACACAATAAATATGATTATATTTCAATCGCAAGTATATCTATTTTATTTTAAGTTTATTTTCCTCGACTATTTAGCTGTTTTGTACATATTTATTTTTGTTACTTGTGGGAAATATGGCTACTGGCGAACCACCCACTAAAAATGGTAACGCGCCGAAAGCCTTCATGAGTGGTGTGGAAACTTGCATTCAATAACAGATGTGGTGTTGAAAATATGCATATAAAAACCTTCTACTTTCACCCCCCTAAGAAAAAAAAATGTCTACGCCAATGAAAAACATTGTGTAGGTCAGGGTTGCCGGTCGTTGAACTATACATACATGTTGTACGAACTGTAGACAATTTTTATTGATATTTCGTAAGGAATTCAGAATATATACATTGCAAGTGATTGCAAGTTTTCTCGTAAATAATTACGGATATAAATATTACTATTCTTTAATATTTCTGGTGGCTGTAGCTATACATACAACATGCCTGGAAGAAGGTGTTCAGTATATGGCTGTGATAATAGCAGAGTGGTGACAAAAGTCACTAATAAAGATACTGTCTACCATTAATTTCCGAAAGGAAAAGACTTTGTTTCATAAACTATTCTGGGGCGATGCATGGATAGTATGTTGTAAACGCGAGGACAAATTTAATCCAACTACAGGGGCATTTGTTCAGATCATTTTACTAAAAATATTATGAAAGGTACTTACAAAATGAGCTTTTAGGTAGGTACCTAATATTATACTCTCGATTATACCTTAGTAAAAAAATTTAGGTACCGTGAAACGGAGCGAAATGAAAGCTCTTTCGCCCGAGATTTCGCCCTGTTTTACAGTATTTACATTAATTTACAAATATTATGTAATAGTCAGTAACATGAATATAATTTGCAGGATTGCCTTTAAAGAAAATTTTAAAGAAAACTGCAGTTCCGACATTACATTCGCCAGGAAAGGCACGTAATATGGGTGTCGGTTTATCAAGACAGGAGCGACAAGATAAAAGAAATAGAAATTTTTTAAAAATTATCACAGATATATCATATTAAAACCGATATAAAAACAAAATTATTTTATTTCAAACATCTTACTCACATAGTGGCAAATTATATAACGATAAAAATTATCTTCTTTTACTTATTAAAAACACCCATTATTTCTAAGTGAAAAGAATTTTTTTTCTGAGTAATCTCAAACGCGGGAATTTTTATAGTTTTGTATATAGACATTTATTTTATATGAACTGCAACAATTTTTAATAATAAAGTATAATATTCCTACACACTCGATACGCAGTACCCAAAACCAAGGTTGTTTGTAAAATTATACGTAAAAACAGTAAAAACTATAAATATTGAACACCCTAGCACCTTCTCCATATAAAGATTTAAATTCTGGTCAGATAAATGCGTCATCAACTGGCTACGCTTAGCCACGCCCACAGCCGGTAAAACAGCGTCTCTGAACTATCCTTCCCTGTCTATAATGGTTGGTACAGATCAAGGATAATCGTTGGGTACAGATTACCTTAGGTGGAGTCCGTGATACTAAGACTACAAGATTGGCTAACGCGCATGCGGCAACTTCCGCCGAAAAGTTGGTTTTATTTTAACTTTTCGGCGTCTTTTAAGTAAGACATAACCTATTAGTTGTTGATTTTATTTTGTATCATCAACAACATAATTACACGTTTTCTTCCTGACGACTCAATAATATCTAAATGATTTATATGGACTTTACTTTTGATTTTTTGTAGTTTCATGACAGTTACTACAAACTACAACAGTTGTTTTTAGGTTAAGTTCACTCATTTACAGAGTAGTACATGGGGAAGAGGGTCTCCGTGGAATTCGATGGATCTATAAAACATCGTCCGCGTAAACGCTCGTTTGGGGATCAAGCCTTAGTCTTAGTCTTTGTAGTCTTAGTATCATGGGTGGAGTCCTACCTTCTTCGGCGCTTATTCTTGAAGTTGTAGGAATAGAAAAATTGAGAGAAAAGTATGCGTGGTTCTCTTAAAAATGCGTGAACCGTATTCTTCAAAGATAGGAATGTTCACATTTTAAGTTTTTCGAGAGAAGAGACTTTCTACTAGTCCTTTGTAGTAGAATCTGTGGTAGAACTGTCACAATTTTGAGAGAAACAAATAATGTTTTAATGATTACCTGTTATTTGCGTCTGGTTGCATGAATATCAAATAATTCGTATAGAATGGAACCATAGGAAGCATTAATTATTAATCAAATAATCTTATTAATTTTGTTTGATTAAATAATAACAAAATCAAATAAAGAACTCCAAACAGGGGAGTTCATTGTGGTTTCCTGACCTCAGATCGCCCGTAAATGATTTTTCCTTTAATTTTTGTTATATTCTCTTTCTTTTCCAATGGGTTTCATCCTACTATTTTTTACTTTTTATCATCTTCTAAGGCTTCAGCCCTGGTCTATATCTTATTTCCGGATATCTGCCGAATATTGTGTCACTGTCTCGTCAGCAAACGTGGATACGATTCCATAACTTTCTAGTTTATGGAGTCAATAGGCAGTAAATAAAATTGGTCCAAGGACTGTTGCTTGTGGAACTCCATACTCAACCAAAGCTTCTCCGCTATCAATTTCTTTCACTGAATTATTTTAGATAAGTAAGTTTTTATTAAATTTAGAGCAATTCCTATAAATATTATTGTTTGTCGATGCCACAAAAAGAGCACCGATAATAATATTGAAGGTACCAAATTAAAAATAACTCTTTGGCGTGGTCATCTTTCGCATTTGCACGCTCAGGTTGATGTACGTAGCACGTGTTGATGGTACTTTCAATTCTGCTTCGTGTGGCCCTTTAAATTTGTGACAATATCATTCTCCTAGTCTTATTAGGTACATACGTATCATTAGGTATCACGGTGTCACTTCCGGTTATACCGGAAGTCGACAACAACTTCCTTATTTTAAATGGCATGCTATATTTTTTATGCCAGATTCGAATTCTACTTGTTATTTTAAGGTAACTTTCAATATTATTCCCTATCCCTAAAAGCAATAGTTTTTGAGATATTTCGATTTTAATAAAATCTTATGCGAAAACAATCCACACATTAGAAATTAATAACTTTCGGTATGGTAACTTTCAAGAACCAATTTTTGTTCCACATACTAAAAAGACATCTAGCTTATGTATGTATAAACTACAAATGCTCCATTATACACAGGGTGTCCAATAACTGATGTCAAACTTTGACTACTTGGACCTTCAATAAGTGTCTTATTTTAAATGGGACATACTGTATTTTATAATCATTCTCCATGGATAAAAAATAAGTTGAAATAATCTGCATTGTAGTAATGATTTTGCATACTAACTGACCACTAACAACAATAATACGTTGACATTACAGAATAATTTAGAATGACAAGACGAACATAATTTTTTGTTTTCCATTAAAATTAACATCGAGTGCAATGTACTCGATGTTAATTTTAATTCAACAATATTTTTAAATATCTCTAAATAACTCAAGAATCGTCCAATTTAGCTACAGCAAACTACATATGGGTCGAAAGGTAATCAAAAAAGGAAAAGAATTGGATTATAAAATACAGTAGGTATTTCCCATTTAAAATAAGACACTTATTGAAGGTCCAAGTAGTCAAAGTTTGACATCAGTTATTGGACACCCTGTGTATAATGGAACATTTGTAATTTATACATACATAAGCTCCATGTCTCTTCAGTATGTGGAACAAAAATTGGTTCTTGAAAGTTACCATAGCGAAAGTTATTAATTTCTAATGTGCAGGTTGTTTTCGCATAAGATTTTATTAAAATCGAAATATCTCAAAAACTATTGCTTTTAGGGATAGGGAATAGTATTAAAAGTTACCTTAAAATAACGAGTAGAATTCGAATCTGGCATAAAAAATATAGCATGCCATTTAAAATAAGTAAGTTGTTGGCGACTTCCGGTATAACCGGAAGTGACACATACACGGCAATATTTTCATTGAATAGAGCACCCCTGAAAACCCCTGTGTGCAAATTTTCAGTTCCAAAATATATGTGGTTTCCCAGAAACGTCTAATAGGCCACTCACCGTGATGTACCCTGTAATATAGATAATAATATTCCGATTTGGGAAATGAGCACCCATGGCATGGAGTTTCTCTACTATGACCATCTCGCATCCCGCGTTCCACTAGAGGAAAACGTGCGGCGAGAACGCATGTCCGCGAACTCCAGGCTATCCTTGCGAGTTACCGTGCGAACAATGTTGATCATGTTTTTAGTATAGCACGAGCCACCGAGCGTAAAAATGATGTGCTAAAGCGGTTTTCACATCCACCTTACGACACTCGGGGACGCCGCAAATCAAAACAAACTAAAATGCTTATCATTATTATTGTCGGTTTAGTTCGCTTGTAACTACTTGAACTGTCAGCCGCCGGTTTGAAAAATGACACTGAGGAAAACTGTGTTCTTTTGCTGTGTGATGATTTGTTCTAACTTAGGTAAAGTATCCCGTAATTCTATATGCCTGTCTGTTTCTTTGTTGATACCGTTACATTATCGCATGCCGGTAGGGAGTGTAATCAATAACTACCCTCGTCAATGAAGAGGAAAACATTTAGACATGCCAGAATGATGATGTTTTCCGGCGTGTATAAACAGAAACATAATGCGTTCTGTAAACAAATGACAGGGTTAAGTTAGAAGCTTTTTTTCGTCGCGATTTATTGTGCTTCCAGAGGGGTGAAATTTAAATTTCGTGGGGCTTGTTTACATTCGATATTGGCGTTAAAATGATGAATGGTCTGTTGATGGGTTTTTAATTGATGGACGCAGAGCGATGCTATTTTTGTTTGTGAAAGGAAAAGTAACATCGGTTTTGCGTACAAAACGAAGTACTCTTTATAAAAGTAGGTACTTAATAGTGGACAGGTTGTATATTTGATAGTGTCAAATTAATCGAAATTTTGTTATATTTTTTTTCCGTAACATCCGATGTCATTTTTTTGCATTGAATGTTTCTTTCTTGAGAATGTCAGTATACTTCCTGTTTTTGCCAAAACGGTAATTTTCGGTATATCCCGGCCTAATAAAAATAGTGTTTTTTTTCCGTAAATTTGTAATACCCTATGGAGTATACCAGTAACTCTAACATATCGCAATTGAAATGAAATTGTAGCTCCATCTTCCCTTAACATTTAGTTTTTTTATACACTTTATTATCTCTATTATTAAAGGAGATACGCAGCCATTTTAGGGTTCCGTACCCAAAGGGTAAAACCTATTACTAAGACTCCGCTGTCCGTCCGTCTGTCGTCAGGCTGTATCTCATGAACCGTGATAGTTAGACAGTTGAAATTTTCACAGATGATGTATTTCTGTTGCCCCCAAAGCTTTTGAAATATGCGGTATTTTTCCATATAATCCACATGTGTTTTCGGATGAAGACTTTACACCTCAGTAACAGAGCAACCAGTTCCAAACTAAATCCTTGCTGCAGAAAACGAAAGTCCGAATCAGAGCATAGAAGATGAATCCGACTGTGTTGATTATTTGGCTTTGTCAATTCTTCAGCAGCAGTTGACGGAGGAAATTTCTCTGTCTATAAGTGAACTTGCTAAGGACCAAAACTTCTTCTGCGCTAACACCATCGCCACTGCCAAGACCACGAAATTCGCCGCATTCAACACCGTCAAAAACGCCGACGAACTTTATCCCGCCCAAATTAATAGAGCCACTGCCCTCAACATGCGAACACCATCACCACCGCCAAGACCACGAAATTCACCTCCTTCAAAACCGCCAGAAACGTCGGACAACTTTATCTCGCCGAAATTAATAAATCCATTACCAAGGGCACCACCAAGAGCTGCCAATGCTCGCAAGAAGAAGAAGTATGTGCTGCGTCACCATATAAAAAATGAGTTGATAGAGTCAGAAGCATGCAAGCAAGGCAATACCCAAAAATTGAAACAGTCCGTCCGTCTGTTCGTCTGTCACCAGGCTGTATCTCATGAACCGTGCTAGTTAGACAGTTGAAATTTTCTCAGATGATGTATTTCTGTTGTAAAAAACAGAATAAAAAAATATTTAAAGGTGCTCCCATACAACAAATGGACATGGACCTGAATCGGTATGCTATTAAATGCCGGAGTCGCCGGTAAGACGAAATTAATTATTATAGAAAATGGTACGGAATCCTTCGTGCGCGAGTCCAACTCGCACTCGGCTGGTTTTTCACTAGTATGCATGATTACTAATGTAAATTTAAAATGAAGCAAGTTTATTCAATAATGAATACAAACAAAACATCATGTTTTGAGAAACCTAATAACGTGAATCACCGCCTCTGGATCGGATAGGTAAACCGTAACCTGTAACACCGCCTGCATTCGTCGTGGCATAGATTAAGTGAATAGATAATCAATCGTAATGCACCTAATTCTCGCTCTAAATGATAAACGACACCTACACAACGAAACTGAGGGTGCTAATGAGAATTCTAGATGGAGCTGTAATACAACTTTGTCATTTTTTCGTTCATAAATTATTCTCCGCCTTTTAATTTTCCACTTGAATGACGAAAGTCCAACCCCAGCCTGTTTATCTAACCAAGCTTTCCACCTTTAAATCCTAAGTAAACGTATTATTTGAAAAACGGATAATCTCAATATTTCCTTAAAATATTATAGCAATTTCTTTAGTAGTATATCAAAATAAAAATATGCAGACATGAAAAAAACACTTCATTGTGAGATGATATATTTTACTTTAAAATAAATCCAATAATATTTTTCTATGTTAATTTATTTCAAGTAACGGATGTGTTCCATTTAAGATTTTAATTTAGATTAAAACGTTAATAAAAGCTAGCAGCAGCTTTTATTTATTACTATTTAGCCGTCGACAGGCGTTTTTAATTTTAATTTTAAAAATCCTGTGACCAGAAGTATTATAATTTAATAAACTTATTTGGTATTAGTTTATTAGTTAACTAGTTTGTTGAAAAGTACGAAATGTTCTTCAATAATTTTTTTCTCGTATAACAAATTTTAATATTTAAAAAGTCATTAAAATTGGATGGTTTTATACCAGCAACGACGTAGATAATACGTCATTGATAGGTACGTTCAAGTTTATATTTGAAACTTTTTATAGCTACTTAGTGCAGGCCCAATAATTAAAACAAAAACAACTGAAATAAAAAATATTAAAGAAATATACGTCTGAATTTCCTCCCAGCCATGAGATCTAAAACTCTGTCAGGACTAACTTCAATATCCCATTGTACGGAAATTATAGCTAGAGTGCTCATTCGTTCATTGCCTGTTTTATTTGTTAGTAAATTTTTCACTCTATTCATGGTTGACAAAGTGCATGAGAAAAAGAGAAAAGAATCTGTTAGGAAAATTAGTTATTATGTAATTAAAGGAAATAACAAAAAAAAATCGACAAAAACGAAAACGACTGAAATTGAAATTGGCAATTAATCCAATAATTTCGGGGACGTCACTGTAATACCTTGTAGACAAAGCTCCCCAGGCAAAAACTTTAACCAATAGGATTTTGGTTAAACAATGGATTTTATTAGGACTAGGATTTCACAACAATGATTTTTATTAGGACAATTTAAAAAAAAATAATAACCAAACATTTATTTTCTCTGAATTCCACAACTCTGATTTATTTTGTTAGAGTAATGCTAGGACCATCTGATGGAATCGAGTAAAAGTTCAACAATAGCAGATAAGATTAATCTTAAGCAGATAATAACTCTTGTCTTCCTACTCTACCTTTTTATTTGGTTTTATTATTTTTTGCTGGATTTTTTTGTTTTTTAGTTACGCCAAATCTTTGTGGCGGGACTATTGAATAAATCGGGGGGGGGGGCTAAGCCCCCCCAAGCCCCCCTAGTTACGTCTATGGGCTTTCCGTTCCAGTTTCAAATATCTAAATATATTTTATTTAAAGTTCCAAGAGATGTTACAAGTGAGAAATATGTTGTATTATCTGGAAAACTATATTTAAGAGATCATTACCGTTAAATATTATTAAATATGTGTGAAATGGTTATTTAGATTAGGTAGGTACTTACTTTAGTTTACAGGTTACGTTAATTGTAAACGTAAACGTAAAAGTGCCTATAATAAAAATACCTTTTCCTAATTTTTAACAGCAATATCTTGAAAACTACGAATATATCATTTGAAAGATTAATAAAGTAAACGTAGATGTTATAGAAGTAATCATATACGTGGTGTTATTTTTAAAAAAATGGGAAAAACCACATTTATAGTGTTGTGACCATCCTGTACTGTTATACAGGCCTGGTGTGTATCTGACTTTCATTTTAAATTACACTTTAGTATGCATCTTCTGGCGGCAATTTTTTTGTTCTACTATTTTGGCTAATAGTCTAGTCAACAAGTGCCATTTAGTGAATTTCTCTTAACCTGTACTGAAAATTATGATTTCATTCGATTCGATTGATGCGACACATCAAAAATTACTAAATTACGAAAAATAAAAAAATCTTGATTTACCACTTTGGCACTTGTTTACTAGAAAACGCCTTATGAACTTAACTAAAACGCAACTAAAATTTCTCATTTGCGGTATTTTTTCGGTATTATTTCTGTCGCATTTTAAAAAATTGACCCCATTTTGTTGGAAATTTAGTGTACTTTAATAACGTATGTGATTTGTCGTAATATGGGTCTTAGTGGTCAACATTGACGTAAATTAAAAAAAACCTAAAATTTCCTTTATTTTAGAAATCTTGCAAATCTTTGAAGAGCTGTATCTTAAAAACCAGTTGGTCTACCGAGACCAAATTCTTTTCATTTTGATGCAAATGTAGGCTACTTAAAAAGTGTACATATTGACTTTTGTCATAACACAGGTGGTAAAAATTGACAAAAACTGAAAAATAGGTATCCGAAAATTTAATGGTTTTTAACAATGATCCGGAGGGCTTTCGAGGTGGAAAACTTGGATTTGGTATTACCTCTTGATCACATACAACATAATAATATAAAAAATACCCCATCTGATCAACAACACCTCTAATACAAGGACAAAGTGCTGCTTCGTGACGTCACCATCCGGAGGCCTACGAGATACTTATGTTATTACGGGCTTTATGTAGTTATTTAGGTAGGTATGTCTTAAATCGTTTTAATGTAGTTTTGGAGATCAAAAAAAAGATCAAACTAAACAAAGATATTACGGCATAAATCTATCGGAGTCTATGAAAAACACAGGTAAAGAACAATATAAATGGTTAACTGTTAACTGTTTCGAAATACAGTCAAGATTAGATGTGTCTAATTATTAGAGTCTAGATGTCTAGATGTCTAGAAACGTCGCACTGGAACACATTTTGGCATCGCCGCTTCGACCGACCTAGACAAGCCTGTTCAATTAGTTTAGAGAGTATATTAGCCTCCATCTGGGTTAAGCCCCCAGAACGTGACGTCACAATGATATTTAAAGTAAGCACTTTGTCCTTATTAGAGGGGTTATTGATCTGATGCAACGGATATTGTTCCAATTCCATAGACCAAACTAGGTATATCGAGATAAAAATATTAATGACTAAATATTTTTAAGGTCAAATTTAATTTTTCATAAAGGTGGTTTAACAATGCGGAATGTCAACAACTGCCTAAAACTCACCCCTTTAATTTTAGAGACACGTAATAATTGTTTTTCCCGAAAATCGTTTTTCCTCAATATCTTTTCTTCTGAGAGAGGTCAAACGAAAATTCTTGGTGGCCTTACACTTGGTGTAAGGAAAATTCTTGGTGGCCTTACAACGATGGCCAAAAAATAAATTTTATTTATTAGGTTACGAATAATCCGTGACGCGAAGTTAGCCCCAAAAATTCATTTTGTCTATAACTCGAAAACAAAAGGTGGCTAAATGAAACTAATTGGTGGTCTAACGGGGTCTAACGATGGTCAAACGAATCAGCCACTTCCCCTCCCTACGCCTCATGTTTCGCGGACAACTTCCGTGATCTTTGACAAGATTTCCATATCGAGATACAAAGATATTCAATAGTGTATCTATCGTATAATACAATTTATTTAAATAGTTTTATGAATATTCATATAATAAAAAAAGGAAATTGAGTTAATTAGTGACTTAAGAAAATTTTATACTTATGTAAAAATAACTTTCTGCTTCTATCATAATTTCCAAGTCTGTAGAGAACATTTTGAGGATAAAATATTAACATTGTCAAAAAAATAACGGCTAATCTCTACTGTAGTTCTAACGACATTTTTCTCCTCTCAAATTCCTTCTAGTGAACATATTTCTCAGTATTACAATTATAATTCTAAGGCCAAGATTATAGATTTAATATTGTTATTAATTCTTGTGCTAATGTACTATGATGGGTATTCTACTCCAGCTGAGTGTCAAAAACTGGGATCCATATATAGGTAACATCTTATATCCGGATCTCCCCCTCTGTAGTTGCCAATTCCCCACACGATACTTCAGTTCACGATCCCTTAACAACGTCTCATAAGTAGGTAAAATATTTATACTAAAAGCTTCTGGAATACCTGGAATGCAATAGCAACTAAGGCGATGTTCATATTCTAGTGCTGTAAGATGTTGTGTCCTTGGTTATCCCGTTCGGGGTTATTTATGTACGAGGAGTCTTATTATAAGGGTGAACAACATTTTTTAACAAAGATTTTACATTGAGTTTATCGTACATTTCCGGGGTTTTCAATTTTATTTTGAAACATAACGTGAGCTTCAACAATAATTATCCCAGAATACCAGTCGAATCAAGAATTATGTGTGACTATTCCATGCGTTTCCAGTTAGTTCAAGAAATACTTAAAATCTGATCTTGAAAATTGATGTTTTAAATTATTATTTTAAATTAATATAAAAAAAAAATAGTCTTTGGTATTAATCGTTTGTATTAAATTCTGACATAATTGACCACTGCCCTATAATCTTAAATGCGTTGTTAAAACCTGGGAATCAGAGTATAAATGAGTTAGAAAGCAAAGATATAAAAGTAGAACAAAATCAAATAATAACGAATAAAAAAATGAAATGATAAATAAACGAATTTACTACAAACACAAGAAAGGGTGGTAATTTGGTTTGGGAAACAAATCCACCATGTTTTTGCAGGGTGTCTAAAAAATATGTTACTTTTGACAACTTTGAAAAAAATAGAAATGTCATTTTTTTAAATTTAACTCATATAATATTATGGTTATCGACGTCATTTTTATAGGTATTTTATAAAAATCCGCATCTATCCATACTTATAAGGTATTCAAATACCTAATTTTAGCGATTTCTTAATTAAAGGATTTTTTACTGTAAAGTCTCGTTATTTGTCATTAACTTTAAAAATAAATAGGTAAATACGTAAATAGGTAAAACAACTTTTAACTTTGAATGGTTTTATTTTAAATCATCAAACTTGTTGCACTAAAAACGACAAAATAACCAGAACAAAAGAACTACCGGCTTGTAATATATCTTCCACTATCAACTTTATATATAAAAATGTTGTTTTTTAAAACGTGCATTGCATTTTTTATTTCATAATTCTCCCCAAAATTTTAGGTATATTCGATGTGCCACATGATATATACATTTTCATTTGTTTCCAGTATTGATGGGATAATTATCGAATAATTTAATGGTCAAAGAGAACCATTGAACAACAGACCATATTTTCACCATAACTTAACATATCATATAGTTTTGAAAATACACCATATATTTCGACGCCCAGTATAATATTACAAACAATTTTTATATGAAGCTTTTTTTCTATACAATAGAAATGTCTCCAGGACATCGTCAAACAAATGAAAATCGACCGATGCTGCGACACATCAGAAAGGTGTTTTTTAATATAATTCGAAACTGCCACGAAAAAAAGGGATTCCCTTTGATCACGTATTTTTGTGACACCCTGTGTATTAAGTTTATATATAAAACTTTTTTTCTGGAGAGAGAACAGGAGCTGAGCTAAGGAAACGTCAATATTCAATTAATAACCAACACTGCACAATGTAAAAACCTCATTTGTTGGAAAGTTCGTCTAACGAAGGAAAATCTACAGAAAATCAGCTATCAATCTACGTAAGGCCCATCGAAAACCATCAACGTGTTTCCAAATTACAATCGTTTTGAAGTATCGGCACCGAGATTTTCACACTTTCCCTGTCTCGCCCTGTATAACATGCCAAAAGGTCTTAATTAAAATATTTACGAAAAAGTCTAGAGATATTGATTCTAGCTCATTTGTCATCCATAATGGCAAACGAAAAATGTTGATCTAACAAAATGGCAGACCATTAAAATTATTTCTAACTATAACCGGCGCATTCGCCAGACTTTAAAAGTCCGGTGGATAAACCATTCAATAAAGAAATATCTACCAATAGTTCGAAATATTTTTAATCGCTTTGGAATATGATGCGATTACTCGCAAATTGTTGATCTAGGTATCATAATTCTAACTCGTTAGGACAGCCGATTGAGTTTTTAATATACTCAACGGCAAAAAAATCCAACGCCCCTAACGTTTGATGTTTAATAATTTTTATATTTTTAATCCGATTTCCGCAGTTATTGCATTAACTTGTAGACAAATGTTTGCCCTTTATTTTCAGTTGTCGATTTTAATCCTAAAGATTAACCTGTTATTTTACAGGGGTAAATCAAATTGATGTTTTCACATTGAAGGGATTGACGTCGAAGATTAGGATTAAACATTATTTGCTGCAATTTCGGTCTTATTAAGAACAGCTGTTTTAAGTTCCTCTCACAAATGTTCAATGGGATTAAGCTCAGGGCTACAGGCTGGCCAATCTAACCTTTGTAAGCCAACTTCATCTAGGTACTCATTCACCATTCGTACTACATGGGGTCTGGTGTTATCATGCATCAGAATAAATTCGCCTCACCCTTGTATCACTTACATTTACTCCTCTTGCCATTCGTAGGTCATTTTTCAGAGAAACGCAGTATCTCTTCTATCTCTCAAAGACCCAAGAATGATGAAGCGATCGTCAGTAGCATTAGTCGATCTCTTTCTTCCGGAGCCGGGACGCCTTGGAATGATTTCTGGAGTGGGACTGTAAGAGCCTCTATTTCTCAAGTTTTTTTTTTGAAAAATGTAAAGTTACAGATGCCTAAACATTGAAATCGCAAAAACACATTTCTTCCGTTTTTTTTGCAGTATGAAAAATAATTTTGCTATCAATTAATTTATGTAAGATTGATAGGAAATTTAACAACGGAAGTCGTTAAAAAAGGTTCCGCTATTGATAAAAATTTCCTTATTCATTAATTTTGCATGGTTTAAGTATCTACCGGACTGAGATCAAATATACACATCAGGCCTATCGGAATGATGATTACCATTAAACAATACCTTGGTTAAGATTGAAATGGTGATTAACAGTGTTTAAGGGCGATATTCGGTCAGTCGGTAAACAGAACAAAAGGCTTGACCAAACAACTGGGAGTAGCATAATGCTGAAATTTGCAGACAAAAGTTTGCGGTCTTTACTGTAAAACATAAGAGCCGGGCGAACAAAGCCACGCAGCAGTAAAAGTTTTTGTATGTGCTTAAGTGCCCGGGAAATAAAATTTGTTTACCTTTATTAGTAAAACTCGCACATTCTCTTCTGAAATTGGATAAAATGTAAGCACAAATTAGAAGCTTTATTTCCATGAAACTGGATTATAAAACAAATCAACAAATTTAATTTTGGTTTATTTTGTTTTTTGACTTAATTATTGATTATAATTTGTACCTGTTTTGGAGAATTTTATTCGAGTTGCATATTATATCTGACAACAGTTACTTGTTTAAATAGTTATAAAATTGCCACTTTGTGTACATGACACTTGACAACTCGACAATCGTAGGTAGTTGTCGAGTACCATAAAGTTTTTTTAACATACCTAGATCGGGAAGAAAATGTAAATAGCAGCTCTAATTTATATAATCTTAATATGTGATGTGTGAAAATTAATACTTCGTAGTGAATATATATTATAAAAAGTATATAATAGAAGTATATATATATATATATATATATATATATATATATATATATATATATATATATATATATATATATATATATGTATAAAGATCATGTAACTAAGGAAGTATCTTTGTTTCCTAAAAATGAATTTTTGTAACAACTGAACAGAATTCTGAAGCATTCAAAGAGGGAGTGAGACAGAAATTGCTTGCTTAGTCAAAACTAAAATCATTTAAATGATCAATGAAATAAATCGTATATTGCTCTGAAGATCCTCAATAAGGGTGAAAGAACTTGTACAACTTCTAAGTTGTTCGTTTCGGTGTGTATAGTGGTTCATTTCCGTATGTATGTCCAGATATAGCACTGGTAAGTGTATCTTTCCTCTTATTCGTCTATTTGCTTATTTCTCTATGTAATGAAATGCTACAAACCCAAGATTACTTTTCACAAAACAAATATGAATAGCAAAGAATTTCAAAGCTAATATATATTCGCTAATATATATTCTATATATAATATATCGGCGCCCACTCTTGCCTTCAGATATGTTGGAATCAGAGGAAGATGAGGAATCACTTCCCCTTTCTGTCATAGCAGAGTCAATAAAAGCTGCGAGTGGTGACCACGAAATTAATGAAATTATTGATCTGACATCACAACTTCAAGACAATTTGCCAGAATATGAAATTCGGAAATAGGCAGTGGGACAGGAAGATGTGATAGATTTAATGACTGACAATGATATCTTGCACAATATAGAGAATGTGGAAATATCCGAAGAAGAAAGTGAGACCGAAGGAGCTGGTGACAACAAAATAAGCCATGGAGAAGCCATGCAATGTTTTGACAAATGTATAACGTGGGCCAATGATAATGGCGAAACGCCTCACCACATACTTCTTTTAAAGGAGATGCAGATTAGAGCCAGAAAACTAGAAAGTGAATCCCTTTCACAAAGAAAAATAACTGATTTTTTTAAATAAAATGTTTCAATATGTATTGTTTAATATGTAGTTTCAGTTTTTTTTGTACATACATATTATATGTATGTATATATAGTTGCATAATTTAATAAGTGTTTGTTAATAAGTGTACATACTTGTATGTATAAAAAAAAGTTTTTAGAACAATAACTGCTTTTTCATTTTAAATTCGATTATCCGAACAAATCGGTTAACTGAACAAGACCTTGCAATAATTAGATCGGATAATCGAGGTTACACTATATATATATATATATATATATATATATATATATATATATATATATATATATATATATATATATATATATATATATATATATATATATATATATATATATATATATATATATATATATATATATATATATATATATATATATATATATATATATATATATATATATATATATATACAGTGTAACCTCCATTATCCGAACACGCGTTTATCCGAATATCCACTCAACCGAACGGAAAAAACCGCGCGACATTATCCGAACGAGCCTCGTTTATCCGCACTGGGAGGCCGCAGTATAATAATAATATAATACAAGTGAAATTGTATTATATTAACGAAATTTGAACATTATTTGAGTAGATTATTCTCGTATCACTTCAAGCAACTGCCAATAATTTTGCATTCCTTTGGTTTAATATCAGACTTTTCCAGCTCGCGCAAAGTACATTCCGCGGGACATGTAGCGGCTAAATTTTTCAGGGCTGTCAACCTCCACCGTACGGCGTAATATTTAATCTCTTTGGTTCGGTATAAATAGATCAATATGCAATATGCCTGTCTCGTATGCGGTCAGGTTTGAAATCGATTGTCTCTTGTCTCCTATTTCAGTTCCTTCTAATATTAAAAATTGATGGTAGCGGTCTGGCAGGTATTTTACGTCCGGAAAGCCACGTGACATGTTAGAGAAATACTGGACGTGGCGTTTGCTTTGGAACAAACTGATTTAATTTTTGGTCATTTACAAGTATGCTTTTTATTTGTATGTATGTTTCATGAAACATGAATTTATTACAGTTCTAAATCGGGAAAATGAATAGGATAACTGCCAACAACCAACCAAACCCAAAAGTAATGTGTGGAATAGTTATAAGAAATAATCTAAGTATATATACGTCAAGGTTTCAGCATGCATCAAATTCATCATTCAGCATTCATGTGATTATCGCACCCTGTTCTACAGCATTGTTTATGAACATATGGGATTGAGACATAACCCTAAAGCAGGAGCTATTGTGCGTTAAGTATGTACTCTGCGTGGTGAAACTCCAGCTGTAATCAGTGTGTATGAGAGAAAATCAGACCCAAATCGGCGCGAATGGTGGGAACTCGCATTATCACGAGGCATGTCGGTGTACGGCATCCGCCAAGTGTTCCTCCTTTCATTAAATCAATCTCCCATGCCACCCGGACGTTATTTCATTAGGAAATCAGTCGCCAAATATTGCTTTGCTATATAAGCGATATTGTCTATGGCGTTGATTTAATTACAGGCGCCGTTTTTTATCGTGAAACTGTGTTTTATTTCCTAATTTCTTTTAGAAGTTCCTCCACGAAATGAACATTCTTACCATACTTTAAAATCCACTTAACTCAGGCCCCGCTTCTTTTATTAAGAAGACATTCGTGGGAGTTTCATTATATCCTTCCTTGTTTGGTCTAACCCAATATCGGGCATACTATGGCGCTATTTAATCCAGACATATGGTGTATTTAGTAGGAAAGTTTTAGTTTAGAAAGTAGTTTTGATTTCACTCATTCTACGTATTGTGTCTACCTCCACATACTACGCATTACTTGCAACCACTCGATAGGGCTTTTTTTTAGTCCCTTACTATCAATCTTGCAGAGAACGGATGCAGAGTCGCCCCGGAAGGAAACTGGAACGACTTCAATTTGGTGAACTTCTAACGAAAAGCTGGAGAAAGTCAGCTACCGCTGGAAATACAATGTCCGGCTTTAGAGCTACTGGGATATTTCCCTGGAACCCTGATTCCATACCGGATCATGCTTACACAGTTTCTGATCGAATAGTAAACGGGGAAGCAGAGAAGGTCAGGGAACACTCATACGAGTAACAAACAGTCAACATTCAACCTGTCAAGTGAAAAACTCTAAAGTAACACACGACGCCCAATTAATTTGACGGATGATGCAATGCCATCCTGTAGCCATGCTAGACTTATAGAGGCTCGAAGTACAACTTCAGTGGAAGAGACATCTATTCCTGACACCTGGAAAATTGTCAGATCAGACTAAGGTCCGCAAAAAAATATATACAAACTAAGAAGAACACCCCGCAGAAGAAAATTTCAGAAAAAATTATGTTAAAAAAAAAACCACAGAAACGCACAGAAAATAAATACGAACTTATTAAAGAATGCATACATCAAGCAGCCAAAGAAACATTAGGATACCAAGAAGCTGACCAAAAATAAAACCCGGAGTGGTGGTCAGGAGAAATGAGGAATCTAATAGAACATAAAAAGGACCCGGAAGACAGAAAGGCATATGCACGATGCAATAAAGAAGTAAAAAAGATAGTGGTGAAGAATAAGCACGAAATGTGAGATAAAAAGTGTGAAGAGATCGAGAGATGTTTAGGGGGAACTAGAATAACACAGGCATGGAAAGCCATAAAATATTTAAGAAATAACAGAAAAGAGACAGGAAATATAAACTTGATATGAGAAGAAGAACGGCAAGAACATTATAGGACATTATTAACGGAAAATAGAGAACAATTTAAAGGAAAAATAGATGAGATCGAAGCAGATGAATAAATACACGGAGGAAGAAGCATTAAAAGACATGAAAACGGAAAACCTCCGGGACCAGGAAACATTGCCATTGAACTAATAAAACATGGGCCAGATATCCTGTTGAAAATTCTAGCAGAGCTTTTTAACGCATATTTGATTAGAGGAGAAGTCATCGCAACGCAGTGGAATTTCGCATATATCAGTTCAATTTATAAGAAGGGAAACAAAAAAGTTTGTGGAAACTATAGCGGGATAAGTGTAACTAGCTCAATGGGAAGGTTGTATGGCAGGATTCTCAAGAAAATAATTGCTTCGGAATATGAAGACTTAGAGGAGCAAAGCGGTTTTCGTGCAGGAAGATCATGCTTATATAAATTCTCCAGCAAATAATAGAAACGGAAAACTCGAAATCAACGTACGCAACTCGTATTTATAGAACTTGAGAAAGCCTACGATACAGTGCCCTTGACAAAGCTATTTGGTCTATTGACGAAGATAAATCTTAGCAAAACGTACATTCGTGCATTTTGAAACATATATAAGAACCCTGAAAGCGTCGTGACGGTTGGAAATAAAATCTCCAAACCATTTAAGGTCACGAAGGGTCTTAAACAGGCATGCTGTCTATCACTCACCTTGTTTAAGATATACATTCAAGAAGCTTTGGAAAATTGGAGGAAGAAAGTTTCAGGAAAGGGAATTGGTATTGGGGACAACTGCTTAACAACTATCTTCTTTGCTGACGATCAAGTAATTATTGCAAACTGTGAAGAAGACATTGATTACATGCTAAGAAAACTTTTAGAATATGAAAAATAGGGTATGAATATGAACACAGAGAAAACAGAATACCTACGCATAGGATCGGAGAGGAGCAGGAAGACCCTGATCTGCAATTAAGAGAAGAGTACAAATACTTAGGGAGCATGCAATAGTGATATAAGGTATAGGGTTCAACAAGGTCAGAAATGTGTACAAATGTTCAACTCGTTGCTTTGGTCGAATGACATTAAAATAAACACCAAAATGACAATCTACAGAGCAATAGTAGAACCCATATTTACATACGGATCAGAGTGCTGGCAGCTATCGGCAGGGGCGGCTGGTGAGGTAGTGCCACGGAGCCATGGCACCACCTCATTTATTCGTAAAAATACATAAATATTAACTGTATCTTTCATTTAAACATATTTTCTATCTAGTGCATTTCTCCCCATTCTTCAAGAGTTTATAGAAAGTCTGGCAATAGCGCACTGCCCGACTGCCCCGTCGACGCGACGCATGCTCTAAAAAATAGGTAGGTACCTAGGTAAAAATTGGAAAACGGTTAAACCGGTTTCTTGCTCAATCTGCGCACGCAAGTTCGTTGTGCCTGACACAGTGAAATGAAATAGATGTTCCAGAATCGTGTGTGAGCGAGATAAACGTAGTCGATACAATTTTACATACACGGATTAAATAGTAAAAGGAAAGAATATTGCTGTGCCAGGCTCAAAGCTCAGTTCCTTGACTTAGTCGGTTTGTGTTGCATCGCGTTTTACTGTTAATGCAGACATCACGTGTAGTGTGTTTTTCTAGGACAATTTTTATTTTTGAATGAACATATTTGTTTTGTTGTAGTTAACTTTTATTGGATATTGGATTAGTGTGTCGGTGTGTGATAAATAGTGTTTTAGTAGGTACCTATTTAACAAATTAATCATGAATAAGATCGGCGATTTAAAAACTTTTGGTCGCCATGGTAATCATAAACTCAAATAATCATTCTTGTGGAAGTCTGTATTTTTGTTCAAATGGATATTTTACTGAAATTCTGAAGTGCCAGGAAAACGCGTGACCTCGAAAAATTTTAAAAAATGCACTTTATTATGTGTCTTTCCCAGTTTTGGCACTACCTGTTTAATTTGGCACGAGGCGCCACTGGCTATCGGACAGAAATAGGAAAAGAGTGTAGACAGTAGAGATGGATTATATAAGGAAAGCAAGTAGTGTCCAGGCTAGAGCGTAAACCGAATCAAGAAATTAGAAGGCGCGTAAAAAGAACATATACAGTCATGTTGACTCGTGGTACTGGCAACAAATCCGAAATGGACAACACGGAACAACTTATAAACAAAGTATGATTGAATTTTGCTAATCAACTCAACAAAAGACTTTAAAATTTGAGGCTATACTCGACTCCAAGTTGAAAGAAGTAAATGATTCTATTCAGAAATGATTCTATTCATGATTCTATTCAGTGAATTTATCACAGATGAGGATTTTGACATTATAGGACTATCTGAGACTTGGCTTAACCCAAGCATGCCTGATGCTGGTTTTTCGATTGCTGGTTACAATCTGGTAAGAAGGGATCGCGGTACTCGTGGTGGGGGCGTTGCTTTTTATATTAGGAATTCCATTAAATTTAAACTGATCAAAATTCAAGATACTGAAGACTGTCCTTTAGAAGGACAGTCAGACTACACTCAGGCTAAGCCAGAGTTGGGCTTAGCCTGAAAATTGGTGGGAAGAAAATTTGTCTATATACATGCCGCCCAAGTCTAATGTTCCGGACTGTATAAATGCTCTAGAAAATATATTAACTACTATTATTCCAGACTTTGATTATATTATTTTCGGTGGGGACTTTAACATAGATTTCCTGAATGGCAATAGTCCCCGCCTTAAAACTTTTAAATAGCTTTTTAAATAATTACGGCTTTGAGCAAATTATCACTGAACCAACTCGCGTTACTGCAACTTTTTCGACTTTACTTGACATCATTGTTACATCATCAAATGAAATGTGTTCTAATATTAATGTTATTAGAATGGACAATATATCTGATCATCGATTAGTTACTTGCAAGTTGAAAATCAAGAAAGAACGCCAACCTGTATTATATAAAACGTACAGAGACTTTTCTCAATTTGATTACTATTTGTTTTTGCGTGACTTACAAGCTTTCAACTGAGACCATGTATATATCTTAGCTAATATTGATCAAATCGTTGATTTTGGGACATAAATATATGCAATATTTTCGACATCCATGCTCCCCTAAAAACATCGCGGATATCCAAACCACTAGCGCCTTGGTTGACTGATAATTTAAAGCTCATGATCAAGTTAAAAAAGAAGGCATATTCTAAATATAAGCGTTTAAAGACGGATGGTGCGTGGAATGAGTATAAGGAGCTGAGAAACCTAGTTAACAATTCAATTAAATCAGAAAAAAGGCTTTTTTACACACAAATTTAAAACCGACCAAAAAAATTTTTGGAAATTAGTGAGAACCCTAAATATTAATTCCCTCGGAAATACTATTTCGGCGGCAACAGTAGGTAAATCTGAAGATTTTCTTGCCAATTTTGCAAATCCAGTCGCACAGGTTCAACCTAATGACAGCAATACAATACTTAATAATTATATAGATAAAAAGCATTGTGTCGATGGTAACGGATTTGCCTTACATTAGAACAAATTGAAACGAAGTTACATTAGAACAAATTGAAAAAATTATTCATTCACTAAAATCTTTTGCTAAAGGCTCTGACGGCATCGATGTAAAAATGATTTTGCTTGTCTCTCCCCACTTGAATAACCATCTAACTTTTCTTATCAATATGTGCCTCTCTCACGGGTTGTTTCCGGCAGCCTGGAAAAACGCAAATGTCATCCCTATTCCTAAAAACCAAAATCCCACCCATATAACTCACTTCAGACCTATTAGAATTCTACCTACCTTGTCGAAAATTCTAGAAAAAATTGTTTTTCAACAAGTAAACGCCTACCTTAATGATTCTAATATTTTACGTGTTACTGTCTGGTTTTAGATCACAACATAGTACTTGTACGGCAATGCTAAAAGTCACAGATGACATATTTAAAGAAACCGATGCTAATAACAATGTTTGTCTTATACTTTTAGATTTTAGTAAGGCCTTCGATACCTTAGATCATACAACCCTCTGTTTAAAATTAAAATATTTCGGCTTCTCGGAAATAGCAGTTAATTTTTTCCGAAATTATCTTACTGGTAGGCGCCAGAGAGTGATTTTGAATGATGATATATCTGACTTTTCTGATATAACTAAAGGGGTTCCTCAGGGTAGTATTTTAGGACCTCTACTATTTTGTATTTACACGGCAGATTTTTATAAGTACCTTAAATATTGTCAGTCGCATCAATACGCTGATGATACTCAGGTATATTTTCCCTTTAGTTTTGAAACTTTACCCTTGGCTGTGACGAAAATAATACTGACTTAGACACTATTTCTGAAGTATCTTTAGCTCACAAGCTTGTGTTAAATCAATCTAAAACTGAATTGTTAGTTTTCGGAAGCAAGAAAGTTATGTGTTGTTATTAACGACCCTGTCTTCAATATTATGTTAAATGGCCATCGCATTGTTCCCAGTGAAAGCTGTAAGAGTTTAGATTTATGGCTGGACACCTCTCTTCGATTTTCTAAACACGTGAGTCATCTTATACAAAAATCATTTGCCAAACTTAAGGTGTTATACATGCACAGAGACTACCTTAGTACCGAGGTTAAGCTAAAATTGTGTGACTCTTTAATATTATCCACTTTATCATACTGTGATATTGTATATTGGCCTGCCTTACTGTGTAAAGACAAAGAAAGCCTGCAGAAGCTTCAAAATGCAGGTTTGAGGTACAGTTATAATTTGCAAAAATTTGATCATATCTCACCGAGTTTTTAGTCTTCCAAGTGGTTAAACCTGAGCGAAAGATTTAAATTGCATTTATCTTGTATATTATTTAAGATTTTTAAAAACAATAAACCTAAATATTTAGTCTCCAAGTTAGTAAAACTTGGAGACTGAAAAATTCTGATATACATAGACGCTCAACACGTTATCGCGATCAACTTTGTATCCCTAAGCATAGAACTACTCAGTTCCAGCGGTCTTTTAGTTATAATGGTAGTAAGATTTTCAATTTAGTATCTAATGATGTCAAATCCTCTTCGTCTGTATATTCTGTCAAAAAACTGTTAAAAAACATAATGTTAGCTGATAGACAGTCTGTTTAGTTGTAAGAATATTATTATTATTATTATTATTTTTTTTTGGTGCTGGTCCACCCTGGCCTCCGACTAGTCCAGGGAGTCCCTCCAGCCTCGTTACTCAACGACCGCTCCCCACGTCCGCGAGGTAAGCGGTCATTGAGGTCGCAATTCGTGTGTCCTGAGTAGACGCAACGAGCCAAATATGACGGCCTTCTGCATCTTCCCAGCGATGACTTCTGCCGATTGACGGCATGCTGGGATGGTTCTTAATTCTGAGAGCAATGATTGTCGCATACCTCCGAGAGAGCCAATAATAAGAACCACTATTTTAACAGAATAACCCGGATACAGCCTGCGGAGTTCAGAGAGTAAATCTCGATATTTTGTCCGTTTCTCCTCCTCTTTCAAGACGATGTTCTTTTCGGCCGCAGCCGAAAACTTTATAACGAACTTCGTCTTGAGTTGGTGGTCGAGGAGGACTATGTCAGGCTTGTTGGCTTGTATCCGCCTGACGGTGGGGAATGAATAGTTCCAGTATAACCGGGACCTCTCATTCCCCAGAACGGACTCAATATCCCCCGGAGCATAGGGCAACACCGGTGTCTGATCTATACCGTACGAGTGCCGTAGGTGCACTCGTAATGCCGCGTTATGTCGATGGATATAGGCAGAGCCGCATATGCTGGACAAGCTGACAGCAAATGCATAATGGTAATTATATGTAATTGGTATAATATATATAATTTTTCTTTTAGCAAGAAATAAAGACATATTATTATTATTATTATTATTATTATATTATTATTATTATTATTATACGACTATAGACAGGATAGAAACAGGACAACTTCTGTGGTATGGACACGTAATGAGGATGGAGGAAAATAGATGGCGAAAGAAGCTATGAAGTATGTTCCAGCAAATAGAAGGAAGAGAGGAAGACCAGCATTGACATGGATAAATGGTATAATAAAGACAATACAAGAACGATTGACGAGGAAGAATGGAAAAATAGAGAAAGATGGCGATCGAAATGCGGGGATGAAACTGACGCGCGGGATGTGGAGAAAGTTACAACACCAGAAAAAAAGAAGCTTGGTTGCAATGCATAATATGCCAAAATGGTTTCACGAAAATTGCTCTTCTTATGTTCTTATGTTCTCTTTTTAAACGCAGTCTTACCAAAATTTTGGCAAGTAGAAGAGAACAGCGGCTTCTTTTATTTTATTCTTATAAAAAGTTTGTTATTTTCACCCTATTTTATGTTCATTTTTATTTAGTAGTCTATCTCTCTATTTATCTATCTCTCCCTTATTGCATTGGCCAACTAACCCCACTGAGCGGGGATAGATGGCCATATTCTGCTTTTTTAAAATAAATAATAATAAAAAAAATTACAAGTATTTTGACCGTATTTATTTGCCTACCTGTTCGGATGATAGTTAGCTAATGACAAAATAGTGTTACAAGATCCCACCAAAAACCTCTACTAGGCAAAACGGTAGCCATCTCACCCGACTTTACCCTACCGATAAAGATAAATTTCGAGTGGTCAAAATTCGCCTTCGTGTTCGAACATGCAGTTATTTGCTCTTGATTAAATAACAGCTGACCCTTTGTTCCTGCACTGACCTCTGTGTGTTGGCCAGATTTGCCCCATGACATGTCGACTTTACTTAATTGCTAGTTATACGAAGCGGCCTATCATTTAAATAGGAGTTACGACCTATCAGCTAAATATAATCCAATTCAGGTAATTACCACCAGGAATAGCTTGGCTAATTTAATTTGGGGCCGCATTGTCAATTAAAAGAGCTTCACGGTCTCCGGCGTGGCGCAGGGGCCAATGATTTTTTGATTCAATTTTAAAATTTCATTCCGCAGCAATTTCCACACAATCGCCGATCCATTAATGAACAAGTTAATTACCGGAATATATGAAGGACTCTAAATAGGTCCCTGGGAATTATAATCTCGTTTTCAGTACGAAGCAGAATGCTGACCGATTTTTTACGCAGTTTTCTTTCTTTTTCAGTTGCACTGGCTGACAGGGAGGAGCAGAGCGAGGAGGTAAGTTTTACTGTTAAATGTATCGCGTGGGGGGCGTAATGCCCGGCAATTATCCTACTGGATGTTATTAATCTCATTGAGTTATTCACTGAAATGGTAATGGTGGTTTTATATTTGAAGTTTCTCACCCTCGCGAGCGAATTTATTGCTAAAAGTTCCCCATCTGCGGTTTGCTATTTTTATTTTAATTGCGTTGATTCAAGAGGCGCAATGTATATAATGGCGTACGATTTAACTTTTTGGCTATGGTCGGGTCGTTTAACTGTGAATGCATGCTAATCAGATTTGCTGTTGGATTTGGCTTTGAGTTAAACTATTAAATGTTATTAGTTTTCTACGTGATGCATTGTAATGTATTTAATACACGACGTTAATTTTTATATGTATCTACTACTGGATAGGGCGCTTTGAGCGAAGTGAAGGTGTTTTGATGTTTGTGGAAACTACTCCGAGTGTTACAGTTACATAAAAGGTTCCAGCCCTATCCAGTAGTAAGATGACTTCACGGTAAACGGAACTGAATCTCTATCGTAAGTACAGTACTAAAATTAGGTTAATAGGTTCTGATATTTGGTTTCTAAAATCCTGTAAACGTCATTCTGTTTTTCCGAGTTTCATTCAAGTTAAAATTCCAAATTGTTCGAATATTTCAAATAAGGTTGCTTTATTTGCAAAACAAAAATGGCTGGTTTTAGAAATCAATTATATGTACAGTAAACGGAGTATGCTTGAAATACAAGCATATGATCTTTACAAGGAGCTTACTTTTAAGTTAAATAATTTAGATTATGCACAATGGTGCGAATTTCAGACGAACTTGTTTTTATCAATCAACGCGAAATTTATCAAAAAAATGTCTTCACAAAGTAAAAAATTTAAAAAATTGACTACTAATGTACCAAAAAATGTTGATAAAGAAGAACTTGACCTTCTAAACAACGGTTTAAACTTTGCTGTAGCCCCTTCTGATGAGATTTCGGATGATGTCGTGGCAGGGATTGAAAGTTCAATTCAATATCTGCCTGATTCATCCAAGGGTCTCGTCAGAGTGGCTTACAGGAACCAAATTTCTAAAAATATAATAGATAACGTAGACAATAGAAAGTCATGCTCAAAGAATCCTAGACTATCAAAAGATTGCGCGAGAAAGACTGTTTTTATTTCAAAGCAGATAAAGGTAATAAGGTTGTTATTTTAGATAAAGAGGACTATTATGAACGTGTAAACAACCTAATTAGTAATGGTCCTTATAAAGAACTTACTAGAAACCCTTTACCAAGAATGACCACTGAAATAAAAAATGTCCTCAAATCATGTACCAACCTTATTACTCCACCTGTTAAGAATAGGTTACGTGTATCTAACCCTACTGTACCTAGATTGTATTGTCTACCAAAAATGTCCAATAGTATCGTCTATTGGATCTCCGACTTACCACTTATCAAAATGGTTGACCAAGGCATTTGAAAGTTTGCCCATTGCACAGCCTAGTTTTTCAGTTAAAAATTCGAATGATTTCATTGATAAGGTCAAGAATATTCAATTGCGAGAGGGTGAAATTTTGATTTCCTTTGATGTGTGTTTATTATTTCCGAGTGTACCAATTCCACAGACCTTGGACTATCTTGAGGATTTACTCGAATTAAACAACTATAGAAAAGAAGTAATAGAAGAATATATAAACCTTACAAAACTTTGTATGAAACAAAATTGCTTCCGTTTCAATGACAAGTTCTATGAACAACATGAAGGAACCGCAATGGGTAACTGTTTATCGCCTTTCATTGCTAATGTCTTCATGAGTCGATTTGAAACTGAAGCAAAAGAAGAATTCGAGTATTTTCCTAGGATTTGGCTGAGGTATGTGGATGACATTTTTGCCGTGTTTGACACTAAGATTGCGGATGTAGAAAACTTCATTTCCAAATTAAATAGTCGTTTCGCTGGTGTAAAGTTTACATATGAACTAGGAAATAATGGAAAACTTCCATTTTTAGATGTATTAGTAATTAAAAATAGTGACAATAGGTTAGAATTTGATATATATATATATATATATATATATATATATATATATATATATATATATATATATATATATATATATATATATATATATACAGAAAAGATACCAGTACGAACAGATATATCCCTAATGATTATCACCACTGCTATCAACATAAAATGGCAAGTTTTAATTTTCGTGTCCGCCGTTTAGAAAGTTTCCCTCTCAGTAATGAGAGGTTTGAAAAAGAAAAAGTATTAATTAAAGATATAGCTGTGAGTAATGGTTATCCTAGAGATATAGTTGAAAAACTAATTAGGAAGCGTAAATTTAAGGACACACTTCGTAATTCTACGACCTTTCAAAAGGATATAGAGACTCCAAAATATGTATCCATCCCGTACGAACCCCGGTTTACTCGTGGTTTGAGTTTTCAAAAACGTGGGTATAACAGCGATTCATTCGTCGAGTAATAAATTACAAATTTTCGATCACAATCATTATAACTAATTTCGTAAATCCCAGACCTTTCATTTGGAACAATTTTATCCTTTGGATTGTATAAAAATACAATCCAAAGGATAAAATTGTTCCAAATGAAAGGTCTGGGATTTACGAAATTAGTTATAATGATTGTGATCGAAAATATGTTGGACAAACGAGGCGATCAATTAATACCAGATTTAAAGAGCATATGGCTCATCTAAAATATGGGAGAACAGATAAGTCTAGTGTTGCACAACATGCTTTTGACAACAATCATAGAATAGATATTAGTAATTTAAGATTAGTTAGAAATGTGACCAATAATAGATAGTTGGATGCATTTGAGAGCATAGACATTGTAAAATGTAAAAGTAGTATGAATAGGGACAAGAGACCTAGATCGTAGAGCCCGCTTTACGCGTTGCTTAGCAACCGATCATTGAAGCATGATTAGTCACGCGTAAATTTCACGGTGATATCATTAGTGACGTCACCCTGAAAATAGTATAAATATGATAGATTTTGTAGTTTAAGATTAGTTTTAATCGTCTCTGGTTTGTGAAACGCGCGTCGAGCGAAGTGAAAGTGTTTTGGTGTTTGTGGAAACTACTCCGAGTGTTATGTATCTATAATTTTTGGTAATATGTGTTTATATTATTTTTTTGGAAATTTACAATAAAGCTTTGAAACTGGTCAATGTTCAACCGTCATATTACCTCAGCCTAAGAAACGAAACCAAATAATTCTAAAGTCGATCCATGGAAGCCGATTCTGTTGCATTGTTGAATTGGAAATTGCAAACGTTTGCATGGAATTGGCGAGTTTGATGGGATGTTTGGGATCCGTGGTGGAAGAACAACTTCACCTTGCCCCTGATTTTGCCCCTGATTTTTGTTATTTCAATCGTAAGTTATGTGGTGGTATTCCAAATAAATCCAGTGAATTCAAGAATTCCACAGGATAGTTGATGACTTCCTCAGGATCGACAGCAGTGTCGATCGATTTGAATGGTATTCCATTGCCAGCCAATGACTGTTGCACTTTAAAATTAATTACGACATCTATATTTTTGCGGCCAAAATAGCTCGCTTGATGATTAGTGTACTTAGTTTGTAAATCTGGAGTAGGTATATTTACATTCCAAGCTGCCAAAGCCTACTTTTAGGTGCGAGGTGTATTTAAATAGCGAAGCGTAGCCGAGACTTCCTAATCGGAACCTTTTAAAGATAATTGGAACCTTTAAAAGTTAAATATTTAAGTGCTAAATTAAATCATCCTTATGTAAAAACTATAAGTTCCGATATTTAAAAAGGTATAAAGTGTGCACGAGGTAAAAAATTGCATCTCGGGAATCGTAGGTCGCTGGCCGAGAGTTTATCGTATCAAGACGAAGGTTACGATATAATCAAGTGATTTCAAGAGACACCAGTAAGTCCAAAGAATTTGTAAAATAATTCTAATGATAATTAGTTGCTTTTACTGTTTACTGTAAGTCATTGTGAACTGTTCAATCCAGAATGAAGGTGTAGGAGTTTTGTACGAGAGGTACGAGTTGCGACATTCCACCACCAGAGAGCATAGTGTGTTTGTTTTTCGCGAGTGGCAGTGATCACAAAATTCAAGGATTAATTTGTCTGGACAAAGGTAATAACCAAATACTTTGATGTTTTTTGAATTCTGATTGCTAATTTGAATAACATCAATTTGTTCGGTCAGGATTTTAATAACGAAATTCAAAAAAAACAATTTTAAATTAAAAATACCGACACCAGTCTGTTTTGAACTCTCTCTGACAGAAGCAATTTATTATTATAATTATACATAGTGATTGACTAAGCTATAAAATATAAATTCAACATTGTTCATTTATTTAACTGGTGTACAAATATTCCAGGACTTATTACCGGATACTAATACTTATTTTAACAATTAAACGTGCAAAATAAATACGCAGCTACATGAGTTTCTCCAAAGCCAGTGTTCTGTGGTTAAATGGGCCATGCATCTTGTAATTTAATAAAATGGGAAAACGATCAACCTCCATTCATGCAAATTCCCTATCGTCGAGTCTTTAATTATCGGCGGAATTAGCACGATTTATTATCGAATGAATGAGCATTTGCCGATTTCAGTTGAATAATCAAAAAAAGCTGATCCAATTGAAAACTAAGTTAAGGGCTGCTGAATAAGATAAAGTATAAAAAAGGGTATATTTTTCATTGTACATATTATATATATTATCATACCCACGATGGTCTGCGTTCACGAACGTTATTATTGAGGGTTGGTAGAGAGAACACTTACCATTTGTACATTTGGATTACTTGTGAAGTTATTATTATTAAATTATTTATACGCCGTCTCTTTAGTTATTTCTCCAGTTTGTCTAGATGTAGGATTTGTGGAATGCTAATATCTCTATCATCGGCAAAGATTACCATCATAGTGTAGAGTACGCACAATATGGGCCCCAGCACGCTTCCTTGTGGAACTCGGGACTCGGGAGTAATGGTACTCACCATTACTCTCTCCATTACTCAATGATTCTTCTTGCTGTTTTACGAGTGTCTGTTCGATAATGATGACTAATAAAGTTACGAATAAGTAAAGTTATTTTGATTTGATTTTTTTTTAAACGTGCCATACCTTATCAAAGGCCTATGATGCCGCGGAATGCCGCCGAGATGTACCGTTTGACTTTAAGGTTTCTGTTGATTTTATCCACTATGTTTAGGTTTAGGAGTAATTTCCCAAAAACCTTAGAAAGGATCGGCAGAGACTGATTTGTCGATACGATTTGACATTTTCTCAGGCTTACATTACAGTAGCTGTTGTTCCATGTAAAGGAATGTCATAATTATGCATTGAACTAGGCGATTTTTCCGTACATTTGAAAAACTTGAAGGAAATCTAAGGAGTTCAGTGAAGATCGCATATCGAAAGATCTCGAGTTAAGCATTGTTCAAATGTGATACTTTCTAGGTGGACACCCTGTATTGCAAAGAATTTATTGTGGTCATTTCTGAAAACCTGGTATGTGAAAGTGAACATAGCAAAAATAAGTGGCCCATTAACATCCATTCCATTGATAGTGACTTTTGATTTGACTTTTTTTTTGATATTGTAATGTGATCTTTTTATATTTCATTTTGACACTTATTTGAAACTTCAAACAAATGTCAGTAAATAACTCCGCAATTTACAAAACACTTTATTAGTTTTCAAGTTTTAAAATGCCGCGGTTAACTGAACCTGAAAAAATGCGAGCTGTTACATTGCTTTAAAATGATTGGTCATTACAGGCAGTTGCAGATGAGCTAAATGTGAGCAGGAGTTGTATATTCAAACAAACAAAAATGGAATGCAGTAGGAAACGTTCGCTACGTCCACGGCGGAGGGCGTCCTAAAATAAGCACTGTGGAGCAAGACAACCTCTTCCTAGACCATCTTAGAACGAATCCCTTTGAAACAGGCCTGTTTCGAAACGGAGTTTCCTGGATCTCTGAGGTCTGCAAGCCGGCGGGTGAAGGGTTCAGAGTTACGAAATTATGCGGCAGCAAAGAAGGTATTTTTGGAGACAAGGCATAAAGAACAACGTCTTAATTTTGCGAACCAGTTTGTCGGTAGGCCCGACGACTTTTGGAATAATGTCATATTTTCCGACGAAAAGGTGTTTCAGTCATGTCATGATGGTTCCATCCGCGTCTACCGACCTCAGAATTCGAGGTATGAAGAGAGGTATATTAAAGCTACCGACCGGAGTGGACGTTTTTCAATCAATGTTTGGGCATGGATAAGTTCCCTAGGTCCCGGTGTTTGCTGAAGGATAGGAGAGCGCCTTACCGGACAGAGTTACATAAGCATATTGGACAATATTATGCTGCCGTCCGTCACTATGTTGTATCCTCAGCAACTGGATTAATGAACACAACATAAACTTGCTACCTTGGCCCTCAAAGTCGCCCGACCTAAACCCAATTGAAAATGCTTGGGACAATATCAACGTAGATTACACGAGGACACTTGTTTCATCAATGAGACGTCGATTGCAAGGTGTAATAGACTCAAATGGCGCCTGGACGAAATATTAATTTTATACAGACCTACTCGCGTTGGAGTTTTGTAGTTTTAAGTTACTTAATTTTTATAATTTAGTTTATTTTGAACATTTTTGGGACGTTCTTTGTTCTTTGTTTTTGATAAAATAATAATACACTTTTTAATTTTGATAAGTAATAATTAGACAATTGTGAATGTCATAATGATTTTACAAAGATCAAATATAACGAAATTTGATATAAGAGTCGTGCACTTTCAAATGGCCGCCAGAGTACTACAGGGAAGATTCTCAAATTATACAGAATTATACAAGATATGCTGATAGTTTTGTAACTCGATAGCATTTAATTTGTCCTTTTACTAGTTTCTTAGTCAATAACAGTCATTGATATATCGCGTTGTTAACCAGCTACTATGTATAAAACAAATCGCACTTGGAATAGAAGATATGAAAGATTTTTTCAGAAAATGCAACTGTTACATCGAGCACGTCTTTGAATATGTCGCAAAATATTTAAATTACTTTTGTGTATAAGCCCAGCGCGTGTGGGATTTTGCAGTACCTCAATACCCCAATTTGTGGATTTCAGAAAATATACGTTTGAAATGTAAATATTCAGAGAGAAATACGTTTTGATTTCATTCGAAAGGAAATTTGTTTCCCTAGCAATCGAATGGGGAAATTCTAAATACGTAAATCCAGGCGTTCTTAGCGGTACAACAAGACTCAATTTCTACGAACCACATCTCAGCCAAAGCAAAACTGCTATTAATTTCCGTATTATTTTTCAATCCCGCTGGTTGGCATTGCCTTTTCCAAATTGAGGAAGAGATTATATCCCCTTCATCTACATAATATGTATGTATGTAACAACACTAAATCTCGTGTGTATTCACGTCGCCATATCGATTTAATATTAGCGTTCTGTTATTCCTGCATCTACACTAATATTCAGTATATGTTGCCATACCTCGCTAGACATACCTTGTGTATAAGTTTTACTACCACCAGATTGCATACATGCGTGCTTTAGCAGCCTCCATCAGTGGAAAACTGCCTATAATTATTGCTGATACAACTTGCAACAACACGATTTATTTAATTCATTGCTGAAAATTTGATTACATTTATATTTTATTTATTATATTTATTATACACATTTTTAACAATATATTGATATCTACAATATTTGGTTTAACAAAAAATATTTGTATCAGTAGCTTTTAATAAAATCTGCCATTAGGTGGTCAGTTTTAAATACTATATAAATAGGTATATAGATATATTTATTTAAGCACATTATGTAAACATTTTTATCATCGTAGAACACATTCATAATACCTATCTACTATTTCAAGATACGACATATTTAAAAACCCTAATGAATAAAATACGATAAATAATATATAAACATTAAATATTTCTTAAACGACATATAGTTTAAAATTAAAATGAAAATAGTTCATGCCTATATATGTGGAGCAATCAGACAAAACCAGATAAATCCATTTTAGACAATTTCAAGTTATTAACGAAAAATGATTATTTTCAGTTCTGCGTAATTTCGACAAAAAATCATGCATGCATTCTGTAGAGCTTAGTTATTAGACATGGAAACTAGAAAATCACATGAGTTATAAAAAAAATGGATTTATCTACTTTTGCTTGACTGAAATAGATATATCTGCTTTTGCTTGAAATACAAGAAAGAAATGTCAGGTTTATTGCCTACTAACCACTTAAACGTAAATTCGTAAAAATATTTTATTGACACTTGAATAACAAAAAAAATTCACAGATTTCGCAATCCTTGCAACTATCGGAGACATTGGAAATGATAACAAAATATATGAAACATAATATACCGATCCTTTTGAGTTGTTTCGAATACGTCAAATACTATGGTGCGCGTGCATGCTTGTGGCAATTTCCAGATTGGCTTTAGAATGCTTATGTTTATTAAGTGTTTATTAGTAATGTATGGCGTACGATTGGGTCCCTAGCATTTTATAAATTTAGAATAATAACACTTTAGTTAATAATTTAATATAATATTGAGTATGGATACTGTCACAATTTGCCACAAGAATGCGCAGAACGTACTACGCACCGAGTTATTGTCTCATTCAATACAAGTAACAGGATAGGTCTATTAACTGTTTATTATACACACAAGGTTATATATAAATATAAACATAATTTTTTAGCATTTTATTTTTGAAAAACTTAAGTATTACTAATATAATACACATCTCAAAAACATAATTTTTATTTAACCAACTTATATTGGATTTGCAGTTAAACTTAAAAAAACAATCACAGATTTTACATATTACGCAAGTATCGCAGGCGTATTGAAAATACCAGATACAACTGGTAAAATTTTCTCAAGTGAATTAAATAAAAATAAAACTCAGTTGTGTTACGATTGTTTTGTTAGTTTGACCCTGAAGGTCTTGTCGTTTTAAACAGGTTATCTTGCATAGAGTGGTAAAAAATTATAGTCTCATTTTTTTTGTTTTCGAATGAATGCTATTCTTTAAAAAAGTTTTTGTTTGCCTAAAAATAGTGATGACTTTGTCAAAAATTGTGTTGTATACACAGGGTGGTTAAGAATTACAAAATATTAAAATTTGAAAAGAGGAAACTGTGATTTTTTAAGATTTTAAGATTTTGTAATTTTTGACCACCCCATATAATAAACATAATTTTTGTCGACATTACTTTCGGCAAGCAAAAACTTTTAAAAATAATAGCGTTTTCCTGAAAACTAAACATTTTTTGAGATTTTGTAATGTTCGACCACCCCGTATAAAAAATATAATTTTTGCGGATTTTTATGGAAGGGAATTGTGATTTTTGTTCACCCCATATAAAAACATAATTGTGGCAAAATCATCATAAGTTTTTTATACGTGGTGATCAAAAGGTACAAACTTTACTCTTACCAAATTTTATTATTTTGTAATTTTTGACCACCCCGTATAATAAACATAATTTTTGTCGACATTACTTTAGGTTTTCCTGAAAACTAAAAATTTTTTGAGATTTTGTACTGTGCGACCACCCCGTAAAAAAATATGATTCTTGTCGAAGAGTAAACTGTGATTTTTGATCACCCCGTATAAAAACAATTGTGGCAAAATCATCATTAGTTTTTTATACGTGGTGATAAAAAAATACAAACTTTTTGTAATTTTTGACCACCCCGTATAATAAACATAATTTTTGTCGACATTGCTTTAGGCAAGCAAAACCTTTTATAAATAATAGCTAAGTAAAAATTTTTTGAGATTTTGTAATTTGTGATCATCCCGTAAAAAAAAATATGATTTTTGTTATCGTCGTTCCTATTTTTTGGACAGGTAAAAACTTTTATAAATAATAGCGTTTTCCCGAAAACTAAATTTTTTTTGAGATTTTGTAATTTGTGACCACCCCGTATAAAAAATATGATTTTTGTCGACGTCATTACTATTTTTTGGGCAAGTAAAATTAACGGAATTACTACTTATACTTGAACAGTTTTGATATTACAGGTAAAACTAATATTCATAAGATTAATAATTAATAAACACTAGAGGCCAAGTGACCCAGGCAGCTTTCACGATCGGGAATTATGCAGTGAATGCTGTCAGGCATTCTTTTTTATTTAAAAAATTATAAATAAGAAACAACTGCGGTAAACGTATTTAATTGCCTTCAGGGCGAGACAGTTTCGATAACTGTAAAGTATTTATGGGCTGCTTTGACGGCCCTATGAAAGGAATAATATGGAGAGGTTTTGTTAGTTAGTTTAGAATAATATACGTTTGTAGCCTACACTTGTTCTTTTATTTTAATTATCGTTGGGCATTCGTTTACACTCGAATTATTAAATTTATGAAAATTATGATTATGAAAATATCCCGATTATTCCCATCACTACAAGCAATGCGCCACCTCTTCCAATATAGCTGCACTGAATACTCCCCACTCCCCAGTACTCTTCACGCCGCTAGGAGGCCGAGCGCTGCGATATCTACATGTATTGCGTCACTCGATCGCGACACCGCTGTCTTTTGGCCTTGAACGAAAACTTCTAACTTGGTCCCGATATACTCTTGTCTAAACATAAACATTTCCAATGTTAAAACATATAGTGGATAAATAACAAAAAGCATATTCTAAAAACAGAGAAAAACAACAAAACAACCTTCTAAACATGAAAAAAAAAGTAAAAGTTGAATGTGCAGACCGCAGTCATCTTTTAGGCAGTCACATTGTATATCTTCATCTTCATCTTCATTTTCTCCTCCTTCCTCAGACATATCTATACTATCTTCTAATTTTAATGTTGAGTTTCTTATGTTCCGATTTTTTGGATATTTTATACCACCACGATTCTCTTTGAGTGGTTTTCTTTCGTGAACAGTTTTTGCAACGGTATGAATACGATTTTTCGTAATACCCAAGGCTGCACAAAAAAATTTCTGACATACTCTGATCGACTTACTATCCCTGGTTTTCAGGTGGTAAGTGATATTAAGAGACCTATTTTCAGGTTCGTTTTTCACAGACCGATTCCTCTTTACTGCACAAACTTCCAACATATGCCAAAGTTTGACATCCTTTGTAGTTTTATCAGGAATGTTATAAAATTTCATTGTATATGTAATTCAATAATTCTAGTCAGTTATTCAATAGTAATGTAATTCTAGCATATAGCTAAGAAAAGTAGTTGTTTTAATAGATTCTACAAGATTTTATGCATTTTAAAGTTTAACATCCTCTGGATAACTATATGCATAATACTACTATATATAATATATTCAAATAGAACAAATATAAATAGTAGAATAGGTTTGTATTTTCTGTAAATTTCAGTTCCGTCAAACCTAATGACACAAAACGTTACTGAAAGTGATTAAGTATTAATAGTTTACATTTAAGTATAAATGATCAATAAAACAAATCGTACATCACTCTGAAGATCCTCAATGAAGGCGATAGAACTTGGACAACTTCTAAGTGGTTCGTTTCCGTATATATGTCCAGATATACAACTGGTAAGTGTGTCTTCCTTACCTATTATTCATCTATTTGCTTATTTCTCTATGTAATTAATTGCTACAAACCCAAGATTTCTATTCACAAAACAAATGTTGAAAGAAATATATTAATGATATATGAATGAAAGAAAGTGGTCTTCTTAAATGTTAAAATGTACATTTAAAATATACCTCGGCGTTTTCGTGAAAAGATTCCTGCATATAGATCTTTTAAGGAACTTTAAATCCTTACAAAAGTAGATAAGACTGAGAAAAGTATTTATGTGGATGGCTTGTCTGACCCGAATATTTTATTTTGGTTAACTGCTTCCTGAAAAAGATGAAGTAGACGTTGGTTTTAGAGCACATAAAATACTCAAAAAAACATTCCGTCTTATTCCGTTCAGTATATTATCGTATAATTATTTTTATAGGATTAGTACATTACAGAACATACTATTTTAAAATAATTTAAAATAGTATATTTAAAAATAATAGCTATCCAAGAAATCCATAAACAAATCAATTCCAAGAACTATCCTAAAAAATACAATCAATACTTGCAAAATGCAATATAAATATTGGTCATAAAAACACAGAATTTCCTACCCAAATCAACTATACAGTCTAAATTAGGGTGTTTTTTAAATTTTTTTCTCGGTCCAATTGGATAATGATTTAGCATTGGACCTAAAATATATTTTCCCAAAATTTTAGCTTCCTAAATCAAACCTGTGGACGGCGCAAACCGAGTTTATTTCCCATTTAATTAACATGGGAAAATCGACTTTTCACCCAAACATGAATAGCATATAAACTAAGTTAAAACAAAAACGAGTAAACATAAATGCTACAATTACAACAAATGTTTGGTAATAACGGTTGATAACGTTTGGTAATAAGTAATACTTAAAAAACGCGGGGGGCATTTCTTTGAATACGGCAACATAAAAAAACTTTGCACGCAACACATTTGCCAAAGGTTTGCGGGATATCTGCATTTCGATCTTGATTTTTGGTTCTCACTATCGTATTCGGGGAGATGTTTAGCTTCCCTTGATCATAAGCGTTTATCAGGAATTATCAGGAATTTTTCTTTTTCTGCTTGGCTCGTTTTCCTCTGAAGTAGATATTTTTTCTTCTTTCGAGTACAAAAGAGATTTGGCAAGCGAAAACTTAAATGACATCTTCAATGTGTTTTTTTGGGAATTCCTGCAGCTAAACAATTTTCTCCGTATTGTAGCTTCTTTGTTGCAGCTAGCTGCAACGCTAAAATCCATAAAAGTTTAAATACATCGGATTGTCCGTTAAGCGTTCTACTGTTCATAGGGTATTTTGACATAACCCTGTCCAGCAAGTCCACATCGTCCATTTTTTCGTTGTAGTGCTGAATCACTAATGGACGATTGACTATGTCTCTTGATGTAGTCTAATATGTGACTTGATTCTATGTATTTTTTATCTTGTACTGACCAGCGTTTGCACAATCCTTGCGAATCGATTCCAAATTCTACTGAAGCCACATGGATTGGACTAGAATCGACCCATTTTACAACAGCCATTTTGTTATCTTCAGCAACCAGCATGTCAGCAACCTTTTTTTAAAATCTTTGTCTATTAAAAATTGCAGATTACTTTTTGGTATTCTCATTTGTAACACATCTCCTCTTTGATTACATTACCTTAATTAAAGGGCCTCTCATCCAGGAGATGTGACGTAATAAATTTTTTGTTGTTGCCTATCGGCTGCTCAGTTAAATACGGAGGTCGTGGATAAGTGGATTTGCTAGAGGCTTGCACTTAGATACCTTTAGATATATCACCAGAAAAATCACAGCTTGACAATGACCGGCTTGATCTACTCCTATTTAAAATTTTGTATAAAAATACTTGGACACTAGGTCAAGAGTATTTAAATAGTACTGAAGACCGCGGAAAGGTAGGGATAACGGTAGATGGTGAGTCGCGGTAAATTTCTACAAGGTCGCGCGGTTTTATTTCAAATATTTGAAATAGGAATTCAAACATTAGCCATAAAACGGAACGGAATTTATTTACGTTACACATTTTCATGAGTGTACCAGTTACATAAATCTCTAGTATATCAATCAGGCTCTCTGATGTGAAGTATCTATCGGGCAAAAACCGATACTCCTATTGACAAACTATCTGTAAGTTTCAAAACTACCCTTCCACAACTTCCAATTTTCTTTGTGCGTGCTAGGCTGGATTCCGTAGATCTGCCTTTTCCTTCATACATATGAAAATCAAGTGGATTCCCCTTAGGAGTCGTCATAACAAAAATCTTTAAACCTACTGGATTAGGTTTCCTCGCACATTTGTGTGTCCCATCAATACTTATTCATGAAAGGGAATCATTCGCTCATCGATAGACATGTTTTGAGATCTTTCGTTTTGTAGACATGCTTTTTGGATTTGATCCAACGTCGGTCTGATGTTCCAGAATCTATCATCTGCTCTAGCCTCCTTGGATACAGAATCATCTTTCACAAAGGTAAAAACAACATTTCTTGACAAGTTGTCGGCAACTATTGGTACCGTGGTGTCCAACCTCGAAAACACTCGGATTCTGGGTAAATTATAAATACCAATATGCATCCAACACGCAAAACACTTTTTTAATTCTTCTTCACTGGTCTCCAAAGATTTTCCAGTTTGTTTCACTATGAAGGTAGTTTGTGTATATGGCCATGGATTGAAAAAAAATTTTGTCGATGTATTTATTGATGTTTTGGTGCAAAATTTGTCCTCTTCCATTTTCTTTTTTCCCAATCGGAAACAAATTTACGAAGGGCAAGTCATCATCTGAATTGCTGCTGTCTTCAGCAATCATTTCATATTGTCTGGTGCCCAATACTTGGATATCCGTAGGGCCATCCCACCCATCCCCCTCACCGTTGTCATCAAGAAGATTTTCATCCAAGTTAGGATCATACAAGTTCAAATTATCTCCGATTACCTGAAGTTTTACCTATTTTAAAATAGGTTTGGGTCCCATGGTATAATCAGAGATACCTTGGGTTTAAGGGATGAAAAATATTATCTGTCCTACTAAATTTATCATAACAAACATTCTGAAACTTTCTTCTACTATTAATTAGACTTATTCTTCAAAAAAACGACATAAATATTAGTGCGGCAGCGTAATGTTAAAAAAATGATTTCCGTATGCTACTTAATGCTACAAGCAAACGGAAAACGGTTTCGGATTTAATAAAGCTTTCTCAACACAAATATGATGGATATTTTAAATTTGAAAAATGTTACCGATAGTCATCGGCCCGCGTCACGTTGTAACAGGTGTCTTGTATTTACTCTTTGAAGACAAAACTTTGTTCTCTCGTTTGTTAATTGCTTTACGTTCGCAAAGGAATGTAGATTTGCAGAAAATAATAAGTACCTATGAACTGTCTGTAGTTCCCTATTGTATGTTTTCTGCTTTTGGAGATATGTTACACTGTTCAGCTAAAAGTAAACTATTAGGAATCTTGGAAAGCCTAGTTAGCGGCAATGAAAGTAAAAGAGAAGAAATTATACCAACAAATGCAAGCAAAGGAAGTGGCCTTGAAATGCGAGTTGCTATTGTTGATACAATGGCTGAATTGCATGCCTTTAATAAAACTAGTTCAATAAGAACGGGAGAAGGATTCGCTAAGCAATTTTGCTATAAAATGAAAACTAAATATGAGAACTATAAATAATGAAGTGCATTTTGTTTTCGACACCTATAAGTGCAATTCGCTGAAAACTGCTACCAGGGCGAAACGACAAGGTAAAATCGATCCAGTTCAATACAAAATTGATAACAAATGTAACATAGAAAAAATTAAAATGACGCAACTTCTTCAGCACGAAAAATCCAAAGATGAACTTTCCAATTTTTTATCTCTTCATTTAATACAATTTGGTAAGGACAACCACAGAAAATTTGTTGCTGCCTGACGCACGTTCGCCAAAGCCAGTCATATGAATATCGACTATCTCTCCAGTTCGCATGAAGAGGCAGACTCAAAAATATTGCTTCATGCTGTTGATGCTACAGTTCGAGGAGCTACGCAAATGCATATATATTCTCCCGATACTGATGTTGTTGTTTTGGCAATAAGAATATTTCCACAACTTTGCCACGATGTGTCAGTTATATGGGGTTCTGGAAAAACATCCAAGTACCTGCCAATTAATCGCATCTCTAATAAGTTAGGAAAACAAAAATCTGCTGCCCTTGCCGGCTTTCATGCCATAACGGGAGCAGACGTGATTTTTTGTTGGAACAAACCTTTAGTGTCATGTTTAGGGGAGGGGAATAATATGAATAATATATAGAAATGGCTATTTCTGTGCGGTTCAAATAAATTTAATATTTTACCCCTCTCGCCCCGTTTTCCTGTTTGCTCTACTTGCCCCCATTTCACTACCTCCTCTAATTATTTTCTGTATTTTCCGTTTTATTTCGTAATTTTGAGGCCTTTGAGACTCATTTTATGGACTGGGGGTGAAAAGAAACTCCAAACTAGCGTAATTATGATTACACGAATTGGTCACGATTTGTACATGTCCATCAACATGTTTCATGTTCCAGAGAGACCACAAAACTAAACAAAAAAACTATTTGCTTGTAGCATTAAGTATCATACGAGATTACGTACGCTGCCGCACTATATTGGGGACTAACAGGTTACGGCCTCAAAACCCTTAGGCTACACAATTGCCCCTACGAATCTGCCGTAAAATAATATTTGGTAGCTTTGCCTTTATCGTGCATTATATTACCAACCCCATCATCACTCTTCAGCTGTATTCTGTTACGTTAAAATGTCGACGCTCGCTGCCTCTACTTTATTTACGAGTACATTAGCGCTGCATTAGCGCAACCAGCGCGAGCTAATTTTGCCTCGTTCCGGCAGCTTTTGTGCGATTATACCAAACCCGGACACACGGACGCATAACATATGATTATTGACGTAATACATAATATGTGGGATTATATATTATTACGTGTGTATTGCAGCGAAAACGGGCATTACGTACAAAACGTTCGGATCCGGTTAATAGGAAAATAATGCGGGAGCTCAGGGGATTTGTCGAGAATGTAAAGGAGCAAAGGTCATGCCTCCTAATCCTCTTTGGAAATACTCTCATGGTAAATTTAAACACGACCGGAAATTTTGTTAACCATATATCAAATATGAAAAGGTGATTGTGGTTGGAAACGGTCGCTGTTACTGGGGCTTTTACGTAGTCGTATCGGATTTCCGGTGCCTTTCGTATTTTTTATCGACTGTGACATATTCTGTTATTACTTTTTCAGTTGCTTGGAGGTCTTAGGTATCACGAGAGACTTCAGATAAGATGCTCCGTCCCATCTAAAACTATTTTCCCGCCATGATATAATTTTGAAAGACAAAATTATTTAATTATTTTTAATTCTATTACGGTAATTCTATGATGATCCTATTGTTTTATAGTGTGACATTTAAATAGTTAGAATTTAGGATATCTGTTTAGTAGCAATAATTTTAATGTATAACATACGGTCCGAAAGGTTTGGGAAAAAATTCAGAGGCTGATAACTCTTATAAAAATAGTTTTATATTTTAGTCACATTTTTAAACAATCTATCTTAACTATCCTTATTATAAAACAAAATTCAAATAATCGACAAGGGACCGTTATTTTCGATTTGCCTAAGTATTGTCCTGACGCGTTGCATCGTCCTTTGGACGACCTCAGCGTTAATTTCTCTAATTTTTCTGGATATACGGCGTCGCAATTGTTCTTCATTTTGTACCTCCCATCCGTTATTATAGACTTTCCGATTCAATATTGCCCAGAACTCTTCGATTGGGCGAGCCTGAGGTAGGTTAGGGGGATTGTCTACTTTCGGTACAAAGTTAATGTTGTTGGCCTCATACCAGTCCCTTGTGATTCTCGCGTAGTGGCATGAAGCATCAAGCAAGATCTGGCCAAAACATTATTTCATCATCCGCATGATGTCTGTTCAAAAACTGAAGCAGTTTAGAGATATATATCTGGATATAAAGCTCTGCATTTAAGGCTTCGCCCCGAACAACGCCAATGTAGGGCTGCGAGATGAAGCCAGCCTCAGAAATTGCACGCCACACCAAAATTTTGTCCTCAAACTTTCTTTTTGCTTTTTAATCTCACATCATCGGGGGCATTCTCGTAATTGTATCTGTAGAAACCATCATTGCCCTTCATCTCAGAGTTGGACAACGTGAAATATTTTTCATCGTCCATCATGATCAACTTGTTGACGAAATGCACTCGCCTCAAAGCGCGGCAACATCTCGGAATTCTCTCTAACTGAGCCTCTGTGTATTTTGCTTTCCTCCTTTTCCGGAAGACCATATTATTACTTGATAGGGTCCTAAACAGCGTAGTCTTTCCAACATTAAACCTCCTGTCCAGTTTTCGCTGTGAGATCCCAATTTTGTGTTTAACTGCTTCAATCAGTCTTCCCTCTCTTAATTGGTTCAAAACCCGCGGCCGACCGCATTTAGGCAAGTTTACACATGGTATCCCTTCTTTAATTGTGCGATAAATTGTCGATTTGTTTATATTGTGATCTCGATAAATATCGACAATGTCTCGTTTAGACATTCGCCGAACCAGATTATAAACACCTCGACGAAGATCAATTTTATAAGACATTTTGCGAAGCGAAACCAAAATCTTTTGCTTTGTTTATTTAAATGACATAAATGGTGACATTTTAATCCTATGACCTACTTCATTATAAATGCATTTTGTCATTCAATCAAACCAGGTAATTTTTTTCCAAAACTTTCGGACCATACGTTACATACATATATACCAGTTTTTTAAATCGGAAAACATTTGTAAATAAGGATTATTTAAAAAAATAAGGAAGGAAGGAGGAGAAATGAGGATTCTCGCTTTTCCTTGTAATCATAGATTTGTTAGCGGATATTCCAATTATTTCTATTGTGATACGTTTAAGTACATTTATTTACTAGGTATATTTTTTACAATATAACTTATTTAGGTCATTAATTCAGACGTGGCTTGGGGTATTTACCCAATAATATCGTAAAAAATCACCTCGAAATAGATTTCCACTCTAATATATTTATTACTGCACTATGCTGCTTTTAGTTACTGCCAAGATTATATATCTTAAATTCCGTATAGAACCATATGAATGTCAGGAATACATAAATCATGAGGCTTTATGTCTCAGATTTAGAGAAATATACCCGTATAAGCTATGATAGGATCGTATAAGGCGAAACCAATAAAATATATTAAATAAAAGTTATTATTACAAAAATTCTCTCGAATGTGCCATGAAAACACGAATTTTATACACGAAATACAAACAACATGTTTTGTACAACTGTTAAAGTGAATTTACATCGTCTTAAATATATTAAAAATAAATACTTCCAATACATCTTGACGTGGTTTTTTGTCCCGATAAGTTATCGCTTTTGAACGATTGCTGTCTTGAAAATATTATTTAATGTTTTCAGTAAAATCGTATTCAAAAATTTTTCCTGTCTGAAAAAAATAAGTCCAAAATAACTAAATAATACTTCTCTTTTCCATACATGTTATCCTTAATGTTATCAATACTTCCAATACAATTTCACAGCATCCAGTGATCTTTCTGTGTCGTTACTATAGAAACGGTTTGTTGGCAGGCCGCGTGTTTGACTGTAGTTGCTACAATTTCAAGGTATTTTCAAGAAGATGGATGTTGATTATGATAGTGGTAGGGATACCTCATCAGATATATCTGAGGAAGCAAATGCAATAGTATCTAATATGTTACCGGCCAAATCCAAGTTAGCATATGAGAAAACATATGACCAATTTCGTGAATGGTGCGACAGGAAACGTAAAAAAGTTTTCTGAAAATGTGCTTATATGCTATTTTGAGGAAAAATCGAAAATTAATATTCGAGATTCGAGAGGAAAATGTATTAACCAACATGTGGGGATAAATATAATAGGAGAAATTCCCAGCTTGATTGCAAAATGTCTTGGAAAAGACATTTATAAGAGCTACACAGGTCACTGTTTCAGGACACTCTGTAACTCTTCTGGCCAATGCAGGGGGCAACATTACATCCATAAAACGTCACGGTGCGGTGGCTGGAAATCTGCCTACGTAGCAGAAGCATATATAGAAGATAGTTTGGATAACAAAATTGAGATTCCTAACAAAATATTGAATAAATAGTTCTTCCAAACAAATTAAAATATTTGATAAAATTTTGGAATCAACTCTTCAAGAAATATCTAACGTTTCTGATCAGCTGTTCCAGTTCCATGTTGCTGGAACATCTTCGGGATTTTATGTTGGAAGTAATTGGTCAAACTTTACTATCAAATATTATTCCAATAAATAAAATAAATTGTTTTATGATGAATAATCAATTAATAATTGTTTTTTGGACAGTTGTACAAAAAAAAATTATACTGCGCATTCGCAAAAATTTTTTTATCCGCGAGGAAAATATTTAGGACATAAGAAACAAGTTTTCTCACACTCATCATGTCATGAAAATGGTCCCATTTCGAGTTATTTACGCCTGAAGATCATGGAAAAACAGGAAAATCAGTCCAATCAATAATCTGTTCAGGGTATATCTCGGGTTTGGGGCAACCCTGGGCCGTGAAAATTTAGATGGGTCATCGCAATCTGTTGGAGAACACATTCTCGGTGTAAAAATCTTTCGAAATTAAATAAGTGAAGCAAATATTGACAGCATTTAAAACAAAACTGCAAAACAATTATACCCGGAAGTGATATACCTATATGTGTTTCAGAGCAGCTCTATGTCCAATATATTCTAAGAGGCGAGAAACACGTCTTGAAGGAAACAATTTATAAAATTACGCACGGTTTCCCACTAGTTTATTTAAATGTAAATAAGCCAGACTTAAACGCAGTTCCCAGTGACTTTTCCTGAGCACATGCCTTTTTAGAACTTTTAAAAGGTTTATGAATTCCATGCAATTTTACGAGACGTGAACAGAAAGCATAAAAACTGATGGTATTGAAATGTAAATGCCACAATTAAGAAAATATTTCTCGCGCTCGCCTAATGTGAAAACTCCATTCATCGGCGCGGCGCACCGTCTCTATTCAAATTCTACTGAGCGATTAAAGTCTTCCTATTTTAATTAACTGAAAGGAATGATATGCCGCGACATATATGGCGTTTTGAAGGACAAGGAATTTCTAATTTCCATTAGTTTTGTCGGTTAAGCTGCAATCACGGTAATGCATGGCGATTGGAAGCCGTAATTAAAACAATATTCGCATTCGTTTATCTGTTATGCTTGAGCTATTTCATTGATTGTCCATTTATTGGTTGGTTTATAGGTAGATGCCTCTAACATAAGAAGAGATAAATAAACGGTAGATTCCATGGGATCTTAGTTTTAACATAATCGCTTTTAATTCGTGTTAGTCATATATTGACTAATATTAATGATAATGCAAAGTTTTTCTAATTATGTATAAACATGCCCTATTTTAGTGTTAGAGAGGAGTGTACACTTGATGCAATCGCAGTTTTACTAGATAATATATTTGATGCCTTGGACAATCTTCAAAAATCTCTAGCAGCATTTCTTGATCTAAAAAAAAGTTTTTGATATGGTAATGCCATAAAGAACTCGGATATTAAAAACTGATTAAATACAGGACACTAAATAATATTGGTTTCAGATACAATAGTATATCTTTTACCCTCGTATATAACCAACAGAATAGAATATATTGAAATAAATACCATACAAAGTAGAGCTAACTGAATATGGCGTTACATAGGGAACAGCACTCGAATCTATACTATTTATCATGTATATAAACTCAAGATCTGAAACCGTAGATGGCCCTTTTTCATTAATGATTAATAACAGGCTAAATCTTCGTTTGATGAGACACCTACTCCTGCGAAAATTATCGATAATGGTAGCTAATAAAGTGACAGGGACTGAAGTGTCACTTTTTGTCCTTAAATATTGACGGACATCCCGGAAGTAAAAAATTAAAAGAAAAATAATGTAATAGGTATTTTATTGATTTAATATTTAAATTAATGTTATATACAGTTCGTCATATTGAACAGTCTATTCTGGGTGAATGCTGCAGATCCTCGACCTACTTTGGCTGTCCTTGAACTTTATTAAACGTTTTAGATATATACCTATATACGGTCAAGTTAATAATGATATGTCAATGTCTGTTCATACGCGTAATGCACAAAAACCATGTAAAAAAATAGTAAAAACGATATGAAAAGAATATCGCTTCAATGCGAATTAACAATATTTACATCGACAGATAAATTAAATAATATATAAAACTATTTCATTGATAATACATAACACTCGGAGTAGTTTCCACAAACACCAAAACACTTTCACTTCGCTCGACGCGCGTTTCGCCAACCATGTTGGCATCATCCGGAGACGATTAAAACTAATCTGAAAATCTACCCTATTTATACTATTTATGGTGAAATCATTAGTCACGCTTCAATGATTAGTTGCTAAGCAACGCGTAAAGCGGGCTATACGGTATAGGTCCCTTGTCGCTATTCATACTACTTTTACATTTTACAATTTCTATGCTCTCAAATGCATCCAATTGTCTATTATTGGTCACATTTCTGACTAATCTTAAATTACTAATATCTATTCTATGATTGTTGTCAAAAGCATGTTGTGCAACACTAGACTTATCTGTTCTTCCATATTTTAGATGAGCCATATGTTCTTTAAATCTGGTGTTAATTGATCGTCTCGTTTGTGCAACATATTTTCGATCACAATCATTACAACTAATTTCGTAAATCCCAGACCTTTCATTTGGAACAATTTTATCCTTTGGATTGTCTAAAAGTTGTTGTAATTTATTACTCGATGAATGAATCGCTGTTATACCCACGTTTTTGAAGACCTTACTCAAACCACGAGTAAACAGGGGTTCGTAAGGGATGGATACATATTTTGGAGTCTCTATATCCTTTTGAAAGGTCGTAGAATTACGAAGTGTGTCCTTAAATGTACGCTTCCTAATTAGTTTTTCAACTATATCTCTAGGATAACCATTACTCACAGCTATATCTTTAATTAATACTTTTTCTTTTTCAAATCTCTCATTACTGAGAGGGAAACTTAGTAAACGATGGACAAGAAAATTAAAACTTGCCATTTTATGTTGATAGCAGTGGTGAGAGTCATTAGGTATATATCTGATCGTACTGGTATCTTTTCTATATATATATATCAAATTCTAACCTATTGTCACTATTTTTAATTACTAATACATCTAAAAATGGAAGTTTTCCATTATTTCCTAGCTCATATGTAAACTTTACAGAAGTGAAACGACTATTTAATTTGGAAATGAAATTTTCTACATCCGCAATCTTAGTGTCAAACACGGGAAAAATGTCATCCACATACCTTAGCCAAATTCTAGGAAAATACTCGAATTCTTCTTTTGCTTCAGTTTCAAATCGACTCATGAAGACATCAGCAATGAAAGGCGATAAACAGTTACCCATTGCGGTTCCTTCATGTTGTTCATAGAACTTGTCATTGAAACGGAAGCAATTTTGCTTCATACAAAGTTTTGTAAGGTTTATATATTCTTCTATTACTTCTTTTCTATAGTTGTTTAATTCGAGTAAATCCTCAAGATAGTCCAAGGTCTGTGGAATTGGTACACTCAGAAATAATGAACAAACATCAAAGGAAATCAAAATTTGACACTCTTGCAATCGAATATTCTTGACCTGATCAATGAAATCATTCGAATTTTTAACTGAAAAACTAGGCTCTGCAATGGGCAAACTTTCAAATTCCTTAGTCAACCATTTTGATAAGTGGTAAGTCGGAGATCCAATAGACGATACTATTGGACGCACCGACTTCCCTGGCTTATGAATTTTTGGTAGACAATACAATCTAGGTACAGTAGGGTTAGATACACGTAACCTATTCTTAACGGGTGGAGTAATAAGGTTGTTACATGATTTGAGGACATTTTTTATTTCACTGGTCATTCGTGGTAAAGGGTTTCTAGTAAGTTCTTTATAAGGACCATTACTAATTAGGTTGTGTACCCGCTCATAATAGTCCTCTTTATCTAAAATAACAACCTTATTACCTTTATCTGCTTTTAACTAAAAACAATCTTTCTCGCGCAATCTTTTGATAATCTTTCTAGGATTCTTTGAGCATGACTTTCTATTGTCTACGTTATTAATTATATTTTTAGAAATTTGGTTCCTGCAAGCCACTCTGACGAGACCCTTGGATGAATCAGGCAGATATTGAATTGAACTTTCAATCCCTGCCACGATATCATCCAAAATCTCATCAGAAGGGGCTACAGCAAATTTTAAACCCTTGTTTAGAAGGTCAAGTTCATCTTTATCAAAAGAGTGTGACGAGTGATTTTCCTCAATGTTAACGACCTTCCGAGGAACATTTTTTGGTACATTAGTAGTCAATTTTTAAATTTTTTTTAAAGACATTTGTTTGATAAATTTCGCGTTGAGTGATAAAAACATGTTCCTCTGAAATTCGCACCATTGTTCATATTCTAAATTATTTAACTTAAAAGTAAGCTTCTTGTAACGATCATATGCTTGTATTTCAAGCATACTCCGTTTACTGATAATACATAAGGTTTATGATAACACATACTTAACATTCTCCGCCTCCAAAGAAACCTCTACAAAAAATTGTTAACTACCTATCAACTAAACTTATTCTAAAGTTATATAATATATACAGATACATACGAGTATATTACATGTGGTATAATAAAATAGTATAAGGGATATCTGTCAAAACATTACTGATAGAAAGAATTTGAAAGTCGTTATTTGTTACCCTTTTAAGGTCCATATTTTCAGAAATATCTACATGGCCATTTTCATTCGAAGTATTCGAAGTATCAGCATCAATTAATATTCTTTAATTTAATATTTTTGTTTCCTTAATACTTTCAAGGCATATTGAAGGAAGAGTTATACCTTCTCAAATGACCAACTTTGAACCATTTAGCTTATTTACCACTCGTTTAAATAAACTTTATGAGCAGCAGTTGTTTTAATTCGAAAACTTCATTAGGACGAATATAGCTCCTTGAATAAATAAGGCGCAGAGTTCTACTTAATAAGCTGCAAAAAATAAGCATTGTTTACTTTTCTGCCTTCTCAAAGAGAATAATTAATATGCCGGAATATAAGATGCTATTCTCGTAAATTAAATTTTATAAAATAATGTAAAAATTCTGCAAATTGCAGAGGGTGTTTTATAGAATGAGAATTATTCACGTTTCAACCTAGGTTCTAGTACCTATTTAATTATTTGCCCCGGTTTTTTTCAAATTTTAATTAAGTCGGTTAAGTTTAAGGACCCGAGGTATTTTCCAAGGCATGATTTAATGCAGAAATAACTGCTGAGAAATTCTAATATTTTCAAAGTTATTTTATCTTACGAACATTTTCATATAATTCGTTTTGATGTCAGATTTTTATAATTTTTCACGGTTCCAATATAATAAACTAATAACTTCTTCATCACAACTATCATATTTTAGAGATATTAAATTTAAATAGGGCTGAAAAATTCACAACAATAATACAATACATATTAAAATTCCGAATGTATTTATGTAGTATATATTTCGCCACTTATAATAAAGTAATTCATTTTTAATTATAAAACTTATTACGTACGTTAACTGTTTTATAGCTTAAAATTCCACTGCGGCTGCTTTTCATTGGATGCTTATTATAGGAAAATGGATGCTGAGAGAATTTTGAATTTATAATACCTTAATTTATATCGGGCTTCCTCGCGCCTCATCAGTCATGCTTAAGAATCGAATTAAGACCACCATAGACCTTATCCTTTCATATTTTCTTAAGTTTTCATAAATGAGAGTTGGAAATGCGCTCGCTACTGCCTCTATTCCCTCTAATGGGCTTAATGTATTTCTCCTAATGTAGGATACTTTCACTACGGAAGTTCCATACTATTCCAGATTCTACCAGTTATATATTTTATGTTTTCCTCTAAGTAGCTCAGGGATTGGGATTTGTCGATATGGATATTTGATATATATTGATGGATATTATTGAGGATCATTGTCCTTGCATAACTAACGTAGCTATCGTCTACGCAAAGATAATCCATGCCTCCTATCCTTGCGCTACTACTGATGTGCGTATATGATCCGGAAGGTTGGAAGGAAAGTTCTGAATGCAGGCAGGGACTCCAGTTCCGGCTCAGTGATCAACGTTAAGTACTGGCAAACGGAATTCTATCATAGTTTTAGCATTCGTATCAGCCTACCTGCTTCACTTGGATTACATTCGAATTTTGTATAAAGAACATTTTTATTTGCATGCAGATTTTATACTTCAAATTACGGTAAAACTTTTATTTTTTTATTTACGATATTATTTCATGACGATATTTTATTGTATTTTATCTTTATCTGGTAACTTTTTTTAGTAACAATTTCAGCTATTTTAAATAATTATAATTTCCTAAAATTGTTTCAAAGCCCCGGCATATTCCCAAAAATTCACGACTAAATAACATCAATGGATTAATTTTATGTAGAGTACTTAAGGGATTGTTAAAAAATTAAGTATATCTATAAAAAGAAAACATTTCAATTTATAAATGTTTATTGATTATGATTTTTTTAAATGGCCAATGATTTTCATAAACAAATATGACTGTGGGTAAGCCATGATAGATTAGATCCAAAAATTACCGAATCACATAACCTTAGTTTCACATAAGTGCTGAGTGAACATCTATGAATATTAAGCAGTTTTTGTACTAAATAATTTCCATGCTTTTAAAGACTTGACAACAAAATATACGCCTAGATTTTTACATTATCCTTTTGGCTTAATTACTTACCATTAATAGCAATTATAAAGGCTGCACATGATATTTTTACATGACATTTTTAACATGATATTTTTTAACGTGTGATTTTACCAGTATTTTGGTGTGATCTTATTTAAAAAATTATATTTGGGGATAATTGAGTCAGTTGCTATTATTGTGCCGTTAATAATATACCTAGTTAGTTGACTATACTATAGTGAACTATACTATATAGGCCTACACCTAATTCCAATTCCTGCTTGATTTAACTTCGAAATCCGGCTCATTCGTCCTGCAGCCTTTCCCAAACCACGGATTTTCACTAGTTGGAAAACTTGGGGCGCTGGAAGGACATTTAAGTAGAGTTAATTATTCAGATGATCAGATGCTGAACCAGAACAGCTAGTTTACAATACAAAGCAAAAGGTTTTATACGGGGAAGTTAAAGTTTTAAGTTGTGGACTGTGTTTAGCACAGTTTGCAAATGTTTTTAGGCAACGTTCTACAAATTTTAATCAGACTTGTAAATATGGAACGGAATATATATATATATATATATATATATATATATATATATATATATATATATATATATATATATATATATATATATATATATATATATATATATATATATATATATATATATATATATATATATATATATATATATATATATATATATATAATATTTATCTTCTTGTTTCTTTGCTATATTTATTTATTTTTAGAGGGTTTATCTTGGGATGATAGCAATAAAACGACTGATTATATTACTGAACGTTTTGTGCCTTTTTAAAAAGAATATTTTATTTATGGCATATTTGACATAGGCAAAAATTACAGTTTTAATTAATTTTTAAGGTTACTAGACTGTTCGATTAGCATTATAGGGAAGAACAGTCAAGAAACCCTACGAACTTAAGCTACACTGCGCAACTTATTTAACGCACAACCAAAAAGTTAACTCAAATTTGACGTTATGTATTTTCGACAATTTTTGTTCGTTTTGGTCGATTTTTGTTTCAAATTGTAGGTTTTTCTCTTAGGAATATCACTGTCTTAGTTGTTTTGGTAAAACGAATGATTTTGATATTATACCAGGTGCTATAAAAATGTTATGTTTTTTTCCGAAATTTCAAAACGTCCTGTGGGCTATACAAGGTATTGCAAGATATTGCAATTATAGCCAATTTAAAGCCTCATGTTTTTTCTACATTTTCTTTTTTTATTCATTTGTTTATCTCTGTTACTTCATGAAATACACCATTTTGAAACACCAGATGCTTTTATTCACATGAAATGCATTAAATGCATTCGATAAATTTTATCGGACAACTCAAACAGCTGACAACTGTGTCATTAGTTTTTTGTTGACAGTCCAGCAATAATTAGTGAATAATGGAACGCCAAACCAGAAATTTAACTCGTGATGAATGTGTTGAGGCAGCTACATTACATGGTGAAGGGTGGAGTTACAACTGCATAGCTGGAAGGTTGGGAGTGTCTCACACAACTATAGCAAGAGCAATTCAAAGGTACGCGGAAACAGGAGAACTTTCCAGACAGGGCCGGTCAAGGTAGATCTCGTGTTACCTCTGCTATCAAGGATCGCTGCTCGAGGACCTGCATTAACAGTAGATCATCGAAGAGCCAGATTGAATTTTGCCAATGAGCATGTTAATTGGATGGAAGCAGATTGGGAACGTATTCTTTGGACTGATGAGTCAAGGTTCAGTTTGTATAATTGTGACAGACGTAATCACGTCTACCGAAGACCCGATGAGCGATACAGTCAATGCAATTTTTTGCACACAACTTTATATGGAGGTGGATCCGTCATGGTGTGGGGCGGAATATCTTTGACTGGGCGAACGGACTTGGTAACTGTGAATGGAAATCTCAATTCTGACAGATACATCACAGACATTCTTGAAGCACATGTTTTGCCTTATGCCCCCTATATAGGACCCAATTTTTTACTTATGCAAGACATTGCGCGTCCCCACACGAGTCTTATCGTGAGAAATTATCTTGAAGAAGTAGGAATTAATCACATAGACTGGCCAGCCCGTAGCCCCGACCTTAACCCCATTGAACATGTTTGGGATTTTATCGGTCGGCGGTTACGAAGTGAGGGACGACAACCCCAAAATTTACAAGAATTGGAAGGACGCCTAGTCGAATTATGGAATGGACTAGATCAGAACCTATCAGAACTTTGGTTTTAAGTATGAACCAAAGATGTCGGGAGGTCCTTCGCGGAAGGGGTGGAAACACCAGATACTAATTCTCTATTTACTTTTGTTTTGTTTCCTGTTATTCGTTGTTTTATTGATTAAAGCAATCCATTTTTCTAGGTATGTTTTTTGAGTTTTTGTCCCTTTAAGACCTTTTTCTCTTCTAAAACACCTTGCATCTCTCAATAAATTATAAGATATCAAGGAAAACGGAACGCAAAATGAGGCATTGAACCAGTATAATGAGTAATAAATAATGAGCACTTGACAAAAAAGAAAGTTAATAAATTTAATAAAAATCACGTCAACTCAAAAATTGGATATTTTATGAAGTAACAGAGATAAACAAATGAATAAAAAGAGAAAATGTAGAAAAAACATGAGGCTTTAAATTGGCTATTATTGCAATAACTTGCAATACCTTGTATAGCCCACAGGACGTTTTGAAATTTCGGAAAAAAACATAACATTTTTATAGCACCTGGTATAATATCAAAATCATTCGTTTTACCAAAACAACTAAGACAGTGATATTCCTAAGAGAAAAACCTACAATTTGAAACAAAAATCGACCAAAACGAACAAAAATTGTCGAAAGTACATAACGTCAAATTTGAGTCAACTTTTTGGTTGTGCGTTAAATAAGTTGCGCAGTGTATTTTGTATTTCATTATTACTCTAATTTTAGTTATGGTAATATTATGTAGATGTATATTTATAGTAAGAAGGTATGTATGTACGTATATAAGTTTATATATAGAGAGAATGTTTTTTGATAATTTATTTAACATTTTTATATTAACCAATTGTAGATTGTGGAAAGATGTTCTGTATCTTTTTTGTTATTACATGCATTAGGATTTTTTTGAATATAAATTGATTCCATAATTAGCCGTGTTTTATAATTTTGTCCTTTATTAATAACTTTAGTATTTTCGTAGTTAAATTGATGACCTGTTTCATTGGAATGTTTTTTTAGAGCTATAATATTAGCTGAATATTTGTGACCTTTTAAATGTTCTTCAAGAAGTTGCATTGTTTGACCGATGTAGACTTCATCACATTGTTTACATGGAATTTCGTATATACAGTGTGTAGTTTTTCAAGTGGGTTATTGTATTTTAATGTTGTGTAAAGGAATTTTAAGTTGTTTGTATTTTCGTGTGCTGTGTGAATATCATATGTTTGAAATATATTTGAATTAAAATATTTGAAATGTTTTCTGATAGTTGTGGTATATATGGTAAGGCAATATATATAATATGTTTTATGAATATTAGTTGCATTGATTAGTGGTGGTGGTTAATTTGTCGTATTTGTGATTTTTTTTGCTTTTTCTATGCATTAATAATCCCTAATAACAATAACCTATTGCACAGCCATATGTTTGTTTGTAATATGTATTATTGCATTGAAAATGTTGTGCAATTTAATGTGAGTTCTAAGGCATATAAGAACTTTTTAATTGATAAAGAAGTATAATTTTTTATTTTGTTCCAACGTTTTTTTGTTACATTTTTTACAAGGTCTATTGGTATATAGTGAAATTATATCTAGAGAAAAGTTTTTCTTGGTTATTAAGTTTTATTATATCAATAAATGTTTTGATTGTCCAAGAGTCCTTTATATAATGGTTCGTTTTTCTAACAACGTTGTTTAGAATATTGAAAAATATTTTGCTAAATTATACAATGGACTTTGAACATATGAGACAATAGGTCTTAATGGAATATTTGGTTTATGTAGTTTTGGTAGACCATAAAATTTAGGGGCAAGAGAATTATTCATTTTTAAAGTATTAGCTATATCTTTTGTGATATATTTTTTAGTTTCCCATTTTTTTATTAAATTATTATTTTCAGTTCGATATTTTTTTGTTGGATTAGTTCTCAAACGTCGATATGTTGCATTATCATTTAGCATGTGATACATTTTTTCTTTGTAATCACTTGTGTTCATGATTAGAGTTTTGTTTGATTTACCTATCTGGTTTGAGAATAGTAATTTGAGGGTTAATTTTTAAAACTTGTTGAGTATCCTTTATTTGTTTTTCTAATTTTTTTGTAGATTCATTTTCATTATTTGATTTATTTTTAAAGAAATATACTACGTTATTAATTTTGGATCTAATTTAATTTTTTATAATATTTGATTTAGTTTCTGTTATATTTTCAATTTTTGCTATTATATTTGGAATTGGTAAGCTACTTTTGGTGGTATTTACTACCCCCTGTAGAACCCTTCGAGACGCCTTGTATAGTAACTAGTATAGGATGGAATAATCGAGAAGCTTCTAGAACTTTCCAGTATATTGAAAATAGTATATAATAAGGGCCAGCCGATCGCGATATTAGTCAGTCTAATTTAAACACTCTTAGAGACAAGACCATGTAATAAGTAATTGAAAGTGTTCAAAAATGACATTACATCACATTAGACATTATGACATTACAACCAAGGTTTTTTAATAGCTGCATAACTATTCCCCTCTGGGTTCGGGGCCACAATTGTAGAATAGACCCACGGTACCTCCTACCTGTCGTAAGAGGCGGCTAAGGTGACTGAATGGGTCCGCCTAGCCGCTTAGCCTTGACCGGTAAGATCTTCAAAGTTATGCTGTGCGGGCGTTGGTGGCACTTGGATGGGTGACCTAGGCAGGCTTGGGCCCGGACTGTGGCGTCTGCCCGAGACCTGGGAACACTCAACACGTCTGCCGCGGACGCGTGGTCCCAGATAAATGGTAATGAGGACCAGAGTAATTAATCTCGGTAACTCAGAACCATACTATCATACATACAAATTGTAGAGACTTTGCCACCAGGCCACCCGTAATAAATAGATGGTTTGAAGAAAAGTACTCGAGTAAAAAGGAGGAATGCACAAAGAGCCTAATGAGGCCTAAGTGCTGTGGTGGAATAGGAGTGTAACACTACCTTCCACTACACTCCGACCCATATACATACATACATACATAGCTGCATAACTACTTATATCGCTCTGTCAATTCAGCGTCTAGCTATCCACAAGGAAGCAGAAAACTGCGTACCATGACAAACCATCTGTTGCAGCCGTCTCGAAGGTGTTTCTTCTCAATCAAATTACCATTTCTTCGTCTTGAAGCTCCTCCCTCATGATGATATGCTAAATCATCACCTCGCAACCATTTTCCGTTTCAATTTAACTGTGCAACTTTTGCTAACTTGAAGGATGGAAATAGCACTTAAAGACCGCCCAGCATTAAAGTAACTTATGATGAGTGTCTTCTCCGAATCTGTAAGCTTCGTCATAATACAAAAACTCATACACGTTGCAACAATAAAACGTTCCCTTTCGCTACATTTAATTACAAGCGTGATTTGATTTTGTCCATATACAACACAATGATCAGATAAATTTTATGGGTATAAAATAAAGCCAGATTGCGGCACTTTACGAGTTGGGGTGGAATATTGAACAAGCTTGTCATAAAATACTTATAACCTCCTTTGTCGTTATTGCAGGCACACCGAAGTGTCCCATAAAACGCAAGACAAAAGTTACAGGCACCAACACTGTAGAAAATGCAAGGAGTGGATGAAACCAATGCCAATAGACGCATTTGCGTTATATATTTACGATCGTTGGTAATTATAGCATTTATTTTATTAAGGGCACTAAATCGACAACTTTTTTCCGAGATGAAAAGTACGGCCAATCGATCTGCTTTCTCATAGGATCTGACCTTTAATAAATATTATTCTTATAGTCTTTGCAGTCAGCTCTCATATCTTTAATTGTTTTCGTATCTTTTCAAGTAAGGGAGATATAAGCGCTGGTTCATCTCATTGTTCCTATATTGATATTGTTTCTAAAGAAATACTTGATGTGTCAGGTATGTCTATCACTTAGGGCTAAACTTATCGCTACGTTTATAATGATTTAAATTACCGCCTGTATGACGCCTTGCATATTTATGATTCCAGCTTAATCTCCTCATGAGTTACTTAAGCCTCTGGTTCGTGTCAGGAACACGTTTTATCCCGGAAAAGAAAACTTCTAAGTCCGTGAGAGAAACACGCTTTATCTCGCAAAGCAAAGCGTCTGAGTTCGTACCCGGAACACGCTTTATCTCGGAAAACAAAGCCTCTGAGTCAGAGCCAGGAACACATTTTATCTGTTAAACAAAACCTTTGAGATCCCACCAGGAACATACTACAACCCTAATAGCTGTAATATTATATAGAGATAGCAAGTTAAATAAAGCCTTTATCCCGGAAAACAAGGCCTTGGAGTCCGTGCGAAGAGCACGGTTTATCCGCTATATTTTATTTGTTTTTTATCTGTTAAACAAAGCATTTGAGTCGGTACCAAGAACACGTTTTGTCCCTGAATAAGTAGCTGTAATGTTATGAGAGATGGCGAGTTAAACAAAGTCTCTGAGTTCGTGTTAGGAACACGCTTTATTCGGGAAAACAAAGCCTCCAGCTCCGTTGCAAGAACATGCTTTATTCAGGAAAGTAAAGCCTCTGTGTATGTGTCAAGAACACGATTTGTCCCTGAACTAAAGCTGTAATGTTATGAGAAATGGTAAGCTCTATAACTATATAAAATAACTGATCCGCCATATTGGACGGCTTTAAACTGCCTTAAAATTCGGTTGCAAGATTTGACCCAAACAAATATACATACATAGCAAGTTAAATAAACGCTTGTAAAAAGTGAGTTAATTTTTAATTAAACTTTTTCTCCTGCATTAAATATTAGCTGAGATATTTGACGTAGCCCCCATAAAATAGAAATCTGTATCTGCTACTATTTTAATTTAATTTCCTATGAAATACCGGATTATTGAGATAATCTAATATACGAAACTTCACTTTTAGGGAAATATAAGGAGTTTAAACAAAATAAAATCGTTTGCTTAATGAAAAGAAGCCCAGATTCACAACGGTTAGCAGCTAATACGATAAGAAATAAATTATGAGACAGTTGTGTTAACTTTTTTCGTGCAAGATACGGTTAAATTAGGTTGTAACTATACAAAGAATTTACAGCTCTTCCTCGAGCGGTATAATAAATCTACGCGGACATACCTCGCCGTCTATAAAAGTACAATCAATCAATAAACGATAAATAATATTTCAACAGCTTCAGATAGCGATAAAATGAGAGAAGACGCGAACTGACTGCGTTTATAAATTATTGTGCTATTGCCTGAAACGGGTATAAAAATAATAAATAAGAAATAAATAATAAACAGAGCTCATTCCACTACGTAGGGTCTCGCATGTATTTATAGGTAGATGATTTCTCGAAAATATAATAATTATTCGCAAAAATTTTCATTTAAAAATCAGTTACATATTAAATACGTTGATAATGTATTTTTATGAGCAATTATTAAGTCGACACGGACCTGAATTGGCCGGATACTGAGATTCTCAGTAATTCAAAATATTGATAAGAATGTTGGTTAAAATAGTATTTTTAATATTGATGCAAAAACATCCAACTATGGTTGTAGAACCTTTTACTGATGGAAAAATTATTAATATTATAAGGATTAATATAAAACATTGAAGGTCTGCTGGTCCTGATAACATTAATCTTCAAATGTTGCTTCGTGTATCATAAAGCCACTAGTGTTTTTAATGAACTTGTCTTACATTAAGGGTTGTTTCCGTTTCAAATTAAAACTCCGAAAAGTCATCCCTGTTCTAAAAAAAGATGAAAATATGTCAGTCTTTGTTCAATACATCTACTTCTCATTCTATCTTTGTTGATCAGATTATATACATATACCTACAGGTAATCAGTCTGCAAACGGTCAAGCTTGGATAGTGAAACTCGTTAGGAATAGAAATCGGATACTAGAATACAAAGGTACGTACGGTCTTAGGGACCCAAAATGGCAGTAGACGTTACGGGGACCCAAAATGGCGGTGATTAGGGAATAAGCAATACTGGGTGACTATATAGCGGCGAGTCGAGGAACTAAGGGTGGTCTTATGTAATTATGGTACTCAATTGACGCGACTTTCTTGGCAAGAGTTCCTTCGTAGTCTCTCTGCTCATCAGTGCAAACGAAGTGCGCGCGGAGAAAGTAGTCGAAACTCCTTACTTTGTCGAATTTGGGATAAATGCGGTAACCGGTGTTCCTTTTCTCGTTTCAACAAGCGAACCTACTTCTTCTTGAAGATTTAATGGGTCACAATTGCACACTTCTTGGCGGGTTCACGAGGCGGTGTTCGGCTTGTAGTAGTAGGCGCTACCAGATGGACATACTGAATAATATACCATAGAAGAGATGCTTTAAAGTCTCGTTTTGGCTTCTAATACTCAACACTGAATCTGATATTCAACATATAAGAGTGGGTGCACCTCAGGGCTCAGTATTGGGCCCTGTTTTGTTTATATTGTATATAAATGACATAACCGCAGATATTGACATTATGATATAATTTCAGATAGGTCGCATCGTTTATTTAGGATAGTTGCACCTATTCCTTGCAGATAATAATAGATTTTTAAAAAGTCATTTTCGTAACAAGATGTAACATTAATTGTTTCCCTAATTTTTTCATGTTTAGCATTTATTCTTGTGCATATCGTGGGATCCATGGCATAAACTTTATTTCCATGTTCCACAGAAGAAGTTCCACTACTTTACTGTTTTACTTTAATGCTATACTGCTTTGGAGTATTGAGTTTTGAAAAGCAATAAAAAAAATGAAAAAAGAAAGGCGACGACATCTGCAACGTCCATAAAACTATTATAATTTTATCGCATACTGGTACATTTATCAAAATATCAGTATTCAGCATCGCAAATAAATTCAAATGGTTTGAACTAGATTAGCATATATAAATGTACCTTTGTTTTCAGAATTTACTGTTCGAGGAGCATTGCATTCATTATTAATCTATGAATACCTATTTTCCCGTTACATGCATACCTAGGTCCTTTTATCGTATCCTACTCATAACTCTGAGGGATTATCTCAATATAATTGAGTAGCTAATCTAATCTTAACTTCGGCGCCATTGTCCAGTTTCATAGAGGACAAGGATCTTTGTATAGGAAGCCGGAATTTTCGGTCGAGTTTCTCGTGGAATGGTTCTACTTAAAATAGGTTGAGGCTTGAATTGGATTACATCTAATCTGCTTGCTTTATAGAGAATAATTAACATTGACGCACTGCTAGTAACTACACTGCTGGCCAATAGGTTGGAATAATTCAAATTTTTAGGGTAAGTTTCGATACATATATCTTCTGAACGATATGGAATATCAAAATACGGATTTCAGGACGTTTTTGGAAATTTCATCGACAAAAACTGGTCTGAATATCAATTTTCCATTATGCTCAAAAAAGGAATATACGGGGGTGTAAACTAAACCCCTAAAAAAAATCAAAATTTCATTCTTACCGAGAATTTAGGAAAACCAAAATCGAGTTAAATTTTTTATACCGGGGTAATCTATGGACCAATTCGAAAAAACAAATTTGGCCGATTTTTGATATCTCGCTTATTTTTGAATATACGGCGTTTTTATTGAAATTAGGACAATTTTTTGGAAATGTATCTCTTACTTTTTAAAAACAAAGTAAGTAATGGATTTTTTTCTTATTTTCAAGTAAGCTTACATGCCTCTAGCTGCCTCAGTAGCTAGAATTGACATTTCTTATACAGGGTGCCTGCGAAAACATTTAATAAGCATGTGTCACGAAAAATCTGTATATTTAAATAAACTGTGTGCAGAACCCTGTATGATTAAAATGAACGATAATTTTAAAATTTTAAAACTGTGAAGGGAAACCTTAGAAAAATATCTCGAAACGGTTTTTTATTTTTCTTGATCGGATGAGTATTATCATAATTTACAGTTTCGTTCTAATTACACGGTAAATCCCTATATAAAACATTTAAAAAACTTGCGGTAGTAACGATTAGCTGGTGATTATGATAATACTCATCCGATCAAGAAAAATAAAAAACCGTTTCGAGATATTTTTCTAAGGTTTCCCTTCACAGTTTTAAAATTTTAAAATTATCGTTCATTTTAATCATACAGGGTTCTGCACACAGTTTATTTAAATATACAGATTTTTCGTGACACATGCTTATTAAATGTTTTCGCAGGCACCCTGTATAAGAAATGTCAATTCTAGCTACTGAGGCAGCTAGAGGCATGTAAGCTTACTTGAAAATAAGAAAAAAATCCATTACTTACTTTGTTTTTAAAAAGTAAGAGATACATTTCCAAAAAATTGTCCTAATTTCAATAAAAACGCCGTATATTCAAAAATAAGCGAGATATCAAAAATCGGCCAAATTTGTTTTTTCGAATTGGTCCATAGATTACCCCGGTATAAAAAATTTAACTCGATTTTGGTTTTCCTAAATTCTCGGTAAGAATGAAATTTTGATTTTTTTAGGGGTTTAGTTTACACCCCCGTATATTCCTTTTTTGAGCATAATGGAAAATTGATATTCAGACCAGTTTTTGTCGATGAAATTTCCAAAAACGTCCTGAAATCCGTATTTTGATATTCCATATCGTTCAGAAGATATATGTATCGAAACTTACCCTAAAAATTTGAATTATTCCAACCTATTGGCCAGCAGTGTATATGTTCTTATAAAATACAATAAGAACTAATAGGCCAGTCAATAAGAGCATATAAAATCCAACAAATAATGTTAGTTTTTGACTAAGCAAGTAATGTCTGTAGCACTCTCTTTAAATACTTCAGAATTCTATTGTATATGTAATTTAATAGTTTCTAGCATATAGCTAGGAAAAGTAGTTGTTTTAATAGATTCTACAAGATTTTATTAACTGCATTCCTAATGCTTTTATATATAATATGTTCAAATAGAACATATTAATAAGCAAAATTCATCAATATTTTGAGTGGATTTATTATCGATCTTTTTTATTATAATTTATTTTATGACGAGCGCGGATACTCGTTTGACTTTACAAACCTTGAAATTACTTCGGAAATTCTGAGCAAATCAATATATTATTTATCCATTCCCTAATAAATCATAAGTTCTGAATATATGCGAATATGAGAATAGTCATTAACTCACCAACACGGAATGTGTTGCAATTTCCTAATATTCATTTTTGTATGAGTAGCGTCAGTTAATTTAATAAAAATCTGTTCAGCCAATACGCCACCACATAGTATACCAAATATACTATGAATAAATAAATCACTGGTTATTTCGTTGTTAAAATCTTATATTTTATTTATAGGTCAGTCAATAACGACACAAAAAAAGGTAAACATCGCAAACGCACATGCATACGATTCTTTTATATATTATTAGGACCCCTGAGAGTAGTTTATTTATACCCAAGTTTGCAACATTAAAAACCCTGTGCTAAAGTCCATACCATCAATGTTGCCGCGCACGTGATCGGTGACTTCACGCAGCAAAGACACGCGAATTACGTTTTGGTGCATTTTATTGTAATAGATTATAGATAAACCCCAATGTAACGAAACGTCACTGGATAATATATTGTATGGCGTTGAACTGATTTGATTCAGAACATTTTGTTGATCATGTGCACGCCAACATTGATGGTATGGACTTTACTCCCGTGGTGCTCGAAAACTGCGAAATTCTTGCACCTGCTTCAGTTTTTTCAAAAAAACTACCTTAAGGTACGTTTTTTGGCATCTTCCTTTAATACATTTTTGCAAACAAAACTTAAATTAACTTTGCTGCAATTTAAGTCTAACCCGAGCTCTCTAGGTCCATTTATGGCGAAGATACAGCTACGGATTTTTTTTCCAAAAAGCGAACATTTGGACTGATAGTCCAATACTATCAGTCGTCATTTGCCCATATTATGCCAGTCCACGTCGCTCATACAGAAAAAAGAGGTCGTTCTATCGCGTAATGCTTGCATACCCTCCTGATAGTTACACGACCACGTACTAAAAAGTTACACGACCACGTACTAAAAAGTTACACTACCACGAGTCTCCAATCTTTTTCCAACTCCATTGAGTTTTATTTCTGCTCATTGAGCCATTTTCAAAGTCGCCCAAAAAATCTGCTGAATAGTTTTGTCTGTAGAATGGATTGTGATACTTTTTCCATCTGGGAAAACAGATTGTGGAATTGCATTGCGAGTTCTCGCAAACAGAACTGAGATGACAATACAATAATAATATCTGAAGAAAAATAAATGGGTATTTATGGCCAATATGAACTTAATCTAATCTCTACTCTAAACTTATCGTAAAAAGTTTCTACAGTATGTTGTAACTACCGAGATATAGAGACTGCAAAATGTAGTTCGACATCATGATGCCTTGAAACGTTACGTTGGAGGAAACCTGCATCGCGTATTGTCTGAATGAACAAGAAATCTTACAAATAGGTAGAGCTATATATTCAATGAACATAATTCCAACTACTTACATTAATATAAATCTTCTGCCTATGCGTGTAAGCGTGAAAATAACTCAGAGAAATGAACAGATATTTCCAACAACTCGTTATCATAATCTTTTCATGACGTTAATCTTTCACGCATGAGTTACAATAACGTTATATAAAATGTGACTTGGTTAAGGTATACGTAACATATATCACGTGTCACTTTCTTTTGAATATTCACGACTCCTGCTATGCGGATCCCGCTGATTTATGCTACTCCCATGACTTGTCGCTTCCATACTATAGAAATTGACAGCAAGCGCTATTAATTTTAGATAACACTAGTTCTCATGCAGCGTAAAGAAGTAGATAAGTGAAGCGTCATGAACTGTTTCCTTCGTATTACCAAACATCCATTAGTTTGTGGAATCTCTTAAGGGTTTTCCAAGCAAACTCCTAATATGAGTACACGTATGAATATTCATGTGCCAGTAACACTTAAGAAACCAATTGCTAGAGCGGAAGCTCTGCTCTCGCGTAACAAATAGCGAAGATTAATTTTCCTTCTATACACCTCTTCCACGAGAGAGACGAGGTGGCAAAGGGTGAAAATTGGTTGCGATACGCTACACTTATTCGAAATATAGAAAACAAAGTGACTGGTTGAATCAATTAGCTTGATCTCGTTTTGATTTGATTAATTTTGTCAGATTTAGCTAGTAAAATTCATCAATGATGAAATTTTACTTTTAAATCGAACGCAGCTATATATATATATATATATATATATATATATATATATATATATATATATATATATATATATATATATATATATATTAGCTTTGAAATTCTTTGCTATTCATATTTATTTTGTGAAAAGTAATCTTGGGTTTGTAGCATTTCATTACATAGAAATAAGCAACTAGACGAATAAGAAAGAAAACACACTTACCAGTACTATATCTGGACACACATACGGAAATGAATCACTATGCATATGAAAACGAACCACTTAGAAGTTGTACAAGTTCTTTCACCTTTCTTGAGGATCTTCAGAGCAGTATACGATTTATTTCATTGATCATTCATACTTGAATTTAAATTACCAATACACCAACACTTGCAGTGACGTTTTATGACATTAGTTTTTGACGGAACTCATTCTTAGAATACACAAACCTAGTCTACTATTTATATTTGTTCTATTTGAACATATTATATATAAAAGCATTAGGCATACAGTTATCCAGAAGATGTTAAACTTTAAAATGCATAAAATCTTGTTGAACCTATTGAAAAACAACTACTTTTTCCAACTATATGCGGGAAAATATTGAATTATATATACAATAGAGTTCTGAAGCATTCAAAGAGGGAGTGATACAGAAATTGCTTGCTTAGTCAAAACTAAAATCATTTGTTGGTTGTATGTATTAATTGTTTCTTCGAAATTGGATTTTTTTCGAGAATTTTCGAAGAAACAATTAATACATACAACCAACAAATGATTTTAGTTTTGACTAAGCAAGCAATTTCTGTATCACTCCCTCTTTGAATGCTTCAGAACTCTATTGTATATATAATTCAATATTTTCCCGCATATAGTTGGAAAAAGTAGTTGTTTTTCAATAGGTTCAACAAGATTTTATGCATTTTAAAGTTTAACATCTTCTGGATAACTGTATGCCTAATGCTTTTATATATAATATGTTCAAATAGAACAAATATAAATAGTAGACTAGGTTTGTGTATTCTAAGAATGAGTTCCGTCAAAAACTAATGTCATAAAACGTCACTGCAAGTGTTGGTGTATTGGTAATTTAAATTCAAGTATGAATGATCAATGAAATAAATCGTATACTGCTCTGAAGATCCTCAAGAAAGGTGAAAGAACTTGTACAACTTCTAAGTGGTTCGTTTTCATATGCATAGTGATTCATTTCCGTATGTGTGTCCAGATATAGTACTGGTAAGTGTGTTTTCTTTCTTATTCGTCTAGTTGCTTATTTCTATGTAATGAAATGCTACAAACCCAAGATTACTTTTCACAAAATATATATATATATATATATATATATATATATATATATATATATATATATATATATATATATATATATATATATATATATATATATATATATATATATATATATATATATATATATATATATATATATATATATATATATATATATATATATATATATATATATATATATATATATATATATATATATATATATATATATATATATATATATATATATATATATATATATATATATATATATATATATATATATATATATATATATATATATATATATATATATATATATATATATATATATATATATATATATATATATATATATATATATATATATATATATATATATATATATATATATATATATATATATATATATATATATATATATATATATATATATATATATATATATATATATATATATATATATATATATATATATATATATATATATATATATATATATATATATATATATATATATATATATATATATATATATATATATATATATATATATATATATATATATATATATATATATATATATATATATATATATATATATATATATATATATATATATATTCTTTCTGGACCCAATTAAAAAGTCAACGCGAACGAAGTCGCGGGTAAACTAGTATCACATAAATCTGTAACCGGTTGCGGTTTTCGGGACAATGGATATTAAAATGGCCTGACATTCGTACCGCCATATGCCTTGTGTATGAAACAAATGCCCCGAAATACCATAAAGATGAGATAAATGATTCCGTTTTAAATCAGCCGTGAAATATTGTGGCACAGATTTTCTATTTCGCATTCTGAATAGCCGAGAAATTGCTTTTAAAGAATGATGAAACAGCAGATTTAAACAATATTATATTAAGAAGCTTATGTCGCATCTCAGGGGGTAAATGGGAGGATACACTCCATCACCATCCAGCCAGTGGATTATGTAAGAAAATATTAGCGGAAAGCCCACTAATATACAAAGGTAATGAGCATTTGTTCAAGAATTAGAACAAATTATGTTATTGAAATAAAAGGTAATGCCACAAAGAATTTAAGGCATATTTAATATTCGTTTTCTTTAATTAAAATTGATTGATGTTTGATAATTTCAAACATCAATCGACTTTACCACGATTTTACCAGAGTTTCCATTTAGATATATTATATGTAATATTTCAATATTGCAAATAAATGCCAATTATATGTATGTGTTTTATTTAAAATTAATATTTAATTTCAATTTAGTTTCATGTAAAGCAAAAATGAATATTGTGAAATTATGTAGGAACATTAAAATTCAATAGCGATCTACTGGGATATTCCATATATCATGTATCATCAATATTATAACATTTATCATCTACCCTATTAGATATGTCCACGTAGACCGAGAGACTAGAGGCAGTGAGAGACTAGAGGCACATAAATTTACGTGTATTTAAAATTGTGCATATGTAAATGTACGAACCGACGTATTCAAGTACACTTTATGGGTACATAAGATGAATATTAAAGGTAGCCAAGGGCTCAGAATAATTAATCATGACAACACTAACAACATAAAAGACTACCTACCTTAAAAAAGGTGGGGCTCCTAGTATACTTAAACTATGCTCATCTGTAAAATGGAAAGTAGTTATCGTGGTAAGGTGGGTCTATCCAGCATCTAGTTCCACGAGCAAGTATCAGCTGAGTATTATACCAGCGGAAGGCAAATCCAACGCTCCAATGACTTGATCATAAACCACGTTTATGTCTTTTCCATACGTCCTAGGAGTTGAGGGGTATATGGTCACGACGTCCAAGCCAGGTGCTCCGAGTGGAAAAGAAAGGTATCGAAAAGATGGGTAACTTCATTATCAATCTCAAATTGTAAGAAAAACCATTTTTTAACATATAATTTTAATTAGTGACGTAATGTTTCATTGTAAATACAGGAAGAAACAAATAAAGTTTATAAATATCTAAAAATATAAAAGATTTTTAATACAAATTGAGTGCATCCCCGCTAAATTAATTTTAACGGTTTCGCTGAATTCTAAAATATCTTTTTCCATTAATTCGTTCCTTAGCTGGTCATGGGACTTTTGTATTCCTTGGATTTAGGCGTGAATATTGGCGGATCGTTCAAATTTCACTTTACATATTATATCGGCGTTTGGAAAACTTTCTATAAGACGTATAAAAGGCCAGGTATACACTTTGATATCGATAGATTACACCCACAAATGAGGGAGCAGTACCAGACCGTTCCTCAAAATCTAATTAACTGTAAACTCCAAAGCATATCAAAGAACCTACAGAAAAGCAAACGCCGCTCACCCAAGCACAAAAAAACTCTTCACAAAGTATCGACACAATGTAATACGCAACATAAAAGCGAGCAGAATTCAAACAAGTTTCCTCATATCACGCTCAAAGAAAGAGGTCTTAGATGTTTGAATTAATTGCTTCATCCCCTATAAATAAGTTTAATTGATTTGGTTAAACTATTAACAAAGAATAAATGTTTATTATATATCGAATTTAATTTTGAGGGATAATATAATTAATTATTGAATAATTGCTGTGTAAATCACTTCAAGTTCCTATATACCCCAGTAAAATTAGACAAATCGGTGGAAAAACTTCCACCGGTGGAATTTTTTTTCAGTAGAACCAACATGCCATGCGAGCTTCTTCTGGATTTTTTAAATCTTTGTCTGTTAAAAACTGCAGATTAGTTTTGATTCTACTGGGAACCAAATTTACTAAGGTCAAGTCATCATCTGTGTCAAGTCTTCACCGTTTCATCAAGAAGATTTTCATCCAAGTCAGAATCATCCACGTTGGAATTATCTGCGATTTCCTGAAGTTCTGCATCAGTAAGGGCTCCTAAAAATAATGTGAGACGCTCAATTCTTTTTCTACATGGAATAAGGTCTGTCCAGGAGGATACAGTTTTGTCACAATTAATTTTGTCTATTTGAACACGTGTGCATGACACAAGGTCTTTCTAGAAGGACCAGTTAGTTTCCCAAAAAGATTTTTAAATTGTTACATCACAGGAATTTTGTCACAAGGTGCGATTCATATTATCGCGCGAAAAACTATTCGAGATTGACAGTTCGACGCATGCGCGCAATGTTAAAGCCAAAGTGCAAATGATTTCGCTAACCGCTTGTTAAAAATGGACCAGAGGAACGAAAGGAGCACAATCATTTTTATAAGATAAGAGCGTATTTTTTGAAATAGTGAAACAATTGATTTAGTTAATTAACAATAATCGATATTTGAGTGCATGAATAATAATGTTAAAAAAGGCTTATTTCAATGCGCAAAAATTTGCACAACTATTTATTATAATGCGAGTTCTAATCTTATTCTTATAAAATATATGTTTATTTATTGCGAGGTATTGGATATTTTAAGGCGCAAAATAATTATTTTAATTAATCAATACCATTTATGCATTGTAGCTAATACGAAAATGTATTATATTATAATTATATAACAATAATTCAAATAAAATACATTTTCGTATTGGATAGAATGCATAAATAGCATTGATTACCTAAATAACGGTTTCCATATTAAGTTTTGATAACAGCGCTTCGATATTGATCGTAAATATTAAACTATCAGTTGGTATTGGAAACAAAATTACTTCAGAATTAGGTGATATTAATGGCAGTTTAATTTTAGAAGCCAGTTGTTACACCGCCGGCGAGCGACGCCCTACCAAGTGGAAATTTGCAAAAGAATAATGTGGAGTAAAATCGGCATCGTATCTCGTTTATTTCGGAAAGTGACCGATTACTAATAGCCTAGTCAAATTAAACAAAAATAGGACGATCGGTGGAAAAAATTCCTAGAGAGTTGGAACTTTTTTTAAACGCTTCCTTTACACTTAAGTAGACATATATCAAAAGTCCCCGAAGGTGGTGGGTGAGCTCGAGAAAGGGGGGGGGGTGTTAAAGTTAAAATTGTTCAGTCTTTTGCTTATATCGCGGAAACGTTCACTCCCATCGGTTTTTACCTCTGCGATTTTCCGAAAAGGCAAGTCAACATTCATTTGCTAAATTATTCATAAGGAACAGCGCCCTGCATTTACTCTCCAACGTATTTTACACAAAGACTTCAACACCTAAGGAAGTTGCAAATGCCGGGGAGCAGATCTTTCTAGCAATGTACAACGCTAGAATAACAGATATGAACAAACATTTGTCCATATCTCAAACAAATCTCAAAATCTCAGCATTCCTAAAATCCTTAACAAGGGTGAAGCCAGACCTCTCCTCCCTACCTCCAACTAAGGGTTCTGCACTGCAACACTCATACAGAGTCTATTTGCAAGTTCAAGAATGGCTGGGCAACAAACTTAAACCTACTGATTAGGGTTGGATAAAAGGAGCAGATGGAGATCTTCATCCCTTGACAACCTTAGATCAACCTGCCCCAGCTGCAATCCTTTCAACAATATTCTGCAGTTGCACCAAAGGCTGTGGTGCACGTTGCGGATGCCGCAAGGCAGGCAATTGAATAAAGATTCATATATAATGTGTATATCACATAATAAGATTAAAATGTTGAGAAAATTATAACTGACAATAATTGATTTTTTTATTTAATTAATACATTAAATATTTTAGTAAAATTTATTTATAATAATTCAGCCTATTTTGCACTTCCTCTGAAGTAAGTGAACTTATGTAAGTATGCTCTAACATAATTTGTGAAAATCAAATTATAACTGTGATTAGAAAGACACAGGTTTCTATAGTATAGATATACAGGGTTTATAATTTTATTGCAAATTGTTCTACTGAAATTTTGTAGGCGTTAACTGTCATCGAGTCCGCATAGTTTTGTAATATTGGTAGATGCATTTACCTGCCTATAACAAACTGTATTTTTCTATCCACCCAGTACATTTCGCGTACTTCCGCCATAACTCAAAGTGGAAACGTTATTCGCGCTCCGTACAGTAGTTGCATTTAAATTGGATCTCGTGTAGTATAATCCTGATTTATTTCAGATAAAATTCAATAATTGCCGGACCCCCGTATAAATCAAATAATACCATCAGTTTATCAGAGCACTATTGTGTTGCCAGGGCATTAGAGAATGGAAAGGGTTGAAGGATTATATATGGTTGGATAACTTATAGATTAATGAAGTATTTTCAAATAGTCTAACGCCATTTTTTCTGGAATTATACATGACTTAGTAACGGATCTCCATTAATATTTGTAGACCACGTGATCATGCTTTATGCATGATTAAGCGTTATTAAGCAACTTATTATACAATACTAGGGAAATCACTAGATACTAGTAACTTTCTCTAAATGACATTGAAAAGGTCTTTTTAATGACACTTGATAGGCTTAAAAGATGTGTTTTTACTGCCTAGTAAAAAAAAGCGGACTAGAATCTAGGCAGTAGAAGTTCGTTGCTATGTTCTTTCGTTGATATAAAACAAAATTTAAATACACAAAACTAGTTTTATTACATTACAACTACAAACTACAACAGGAGATTTTCTCTTATCAGAAATTTTTATGGTGATTTGTGAACAATTATTAAATACAATTGAACACTCTCCACTTCCTTCCTTTCTCGTAAAATTTTTTGTTGAACGGTACATTATGTTTTTCTGTAACAATTTTCAATTCAGTTACAATGCTTATGTACAAATAAACAGCTGTCTCCAATATCTAGTTAAGCCTCGCGAGGCAGAACATTGATTTTTGATTTACATATAGAAATCTCGTTTGATTTAAATATACGACTAGAGTCAAATCAAGATCGAGTGATCCTTGGAGCATATCGGAATAGGAATTCCTTTTTGTGCATTTTCTGTTACGTTGTCTAAAGAAAGGCCCTATTTAATTTATCTTGATATAAAGCAGACCTCGCGTAAATAATGTTGCATTTGCATTTTATAGTAGGCAAACTCTGTTCCGGTGTTATATTAAAATTAGGTGATGCATAGCAGTTGCTCTTAAGGGAATCGGTATTTTTATAGCGGACTGTTAAAGCTAGAAATTTGATTTTTCTTGGGAAATAAACGAACTCTTAAAGTTCGTCCAGGCTATTCAAGACTGCAAAATATGTAAATCGAATAACAGTTCTTTATATCTTATATAATATATACAGTTCATTCAATATGCATGTATAGTTAACTGACCCCATATAAGATACCGCGCAGTTGCCACTTGTAATTCTCAATTTTCTCAGTATTCAATTAAAATATGAAATTCCACAATACTATATTAAAGTTGTATATATTATTTATGAATGTTATTAAATAATAATTGTGCACACAATAATATATTATAGGCCAAGATGTTACGTTTTTACATTTATTTTCGTGTATTTTAAATATGACAATTACGTAAACATCTATTTTTATAGTTAAAAGCGGCAACGCCGATCCACGACCTTTCCAATAACGAATATTCGAGCAGTGTATCTCTTTTTAACTTATTGGAATCGTATCTCTCGGATCGGGATCGGATTCTCGGATCGAATAGGATCATATAATATATGCTAATATATTATTGCTAATAATATATTAGCAATTCCCGCGTGTTCGCGCAATACTTCATGATTGGTGTGGATTCTTGCATTCAATATCAGCTGTGGTGTTGAAAATATGCATATAAAAACCATCTACGTTCACCCCCTAAGAAAAAAAATGTCTACGCCAATGAAAAACATTGTGTAGGTCAGGGTTGCCGGTCGTTCAACTATACATACATATTGTACGAACTGTAGTTCTTTATATATAATTATGGTATTTTTTTCAATTTTGGAGCCACCATATTAGGAAACCGGTCATTTTGGTTCCTACACGTTCTGATGAAATGTGCTGCTGGTGAAATCCCATAAAATCACGAAAAAAAACCCTACAAAATTTCATGCTTTTATCATAATTTGCAGATATAATTAAAATACCAGTGGCAACTATTACTTTAAAAATGATAAAGACAACTAACGTCAAAAAACACATAGTTTGTGAGTTAAACTGCAAAAATTGAAAAAAGTGCCATACTTTTGCAGTTTTTCACATATTACGCAGATAGAACCACTTTTTTTTGCTTGCAATGCGTAATTTAATACTTCCCTAATCCCAATGCTTTTGTTTGTAATACGTAATTTAATACTTCCCAAAAATTCAGCTTTACATTACGTTTTGAGTTTTTAATGTAAAATATGATTTAAAAAATGCGGAAATTTATATTTTTTGGATATTATTTTGTAATATTTTTATTGTTTGCAATAAAATGACATTTTCAAAGATCATAGTATTGATATAAAAACGTAGGAATCTTGAGACTTAGAGAACCAAGACACAATAAGAAATTATACAGATGGAGAGTTTGACTTTTTTATTTTTTTTATTTTAATCCAGGCTCGTCGGAAAAATATTGTACCTAACACAGTGACCTTTTCGCACCCCATTGTTGATCGAACTCGGCTGCGCGTCGTTTGGTTAACTGTAATCAGCGTGCGGAAAATCATCACTTCCCGCACTTGTTAAATAACTAACTATTACGAATATCAAACGTTGCGGAACCAGATTGAAAAAAAATAACTGTCATAATTAACATGAGTTAATGCACATGATTATGAACAACATACAAAAATCGTCGCTCCTCCACCTTTTGCAGGGCCGTTTTTGGCCCAGACAGACTGGATTATTTTTTTACCAAGTGAAAATATTTGATAAATGTTATTTCCACTTCATTATCATTACCATTTATATAGTCACAAAAAGACTCAGATTGGGTCTCGGGAAGGATTTGTGGTTCGGTAGATAAAGCAGGCCGCAGATAAAATTTAGCGCTCCGGCCAGAATACCTCACACTTGCTCTTCTAACCCCAATTTAAGCGCTCGGATTCCAGTGACAAGGTTACTCGCGTCGTTTTTCGCATTATAAATACCGATGAATCAATTCTTTCCCTGCTGTTAGATTGATGAAGAGTCACAGTAGGCTGATTACACTGATTGGAAAGGCAGATGCGGTCGGGAATCTCCGGAACCAATCTTAGTCGGCCATGTATCAGTTGTCATAAAAACCTTGGTAAGTATTCAGGATCAATCCTTTATGCCCCGCCGCCGCCACAGTTCTTTTCCGGCGCTCTCGGAGACCCAATTCGCTTCCGAGTTAATCACTTACGTGCCGCAGTCATTTGAAAAGTTCCGGAAAAGTTTTAGGTAAGAAGTCACAGCTGAAGCAATCCCGGCGATACGATTTCATTGTCTTGTAAAGTCCAATTTGAGAAGTTCAGCCTTTCTTTCTATTATGCCGATGCATGAATTATTGCTGATAAAATATTAGCCCGAAGATCGCATCGATTCCGGAAAAAAGTCGAGGTTGATCATGAATTTTTCATACAACAGTGTTCAGACAATGTATACTCGTCAAAATTTGCTTTGGACACCGAAGTTAATTTGGGACTTAACATTTTTTGTCTTGTGTCTGCTTTAAAAGCGTTTATGAATATTTGCTTTCATCTTTTTTTGTTAAAAGATATGCAAAAGTAACTAGTCCTAAGTAACGAGTCCTAACCCTGAAAGTAACTAATCGTTACAAGTACCCAAAAGTAACTAAAGTAACTAAAGCCAGAGCCAACAAACAGGATGCAGGAACCGCCCAAAAGGAAGTTTCGACCTGTCGTTTCCAGAGTCCATTCACCAGAGACCATCTGTGTTTGTCGACATATATACCAGTGAATGTTGACATACTTGTTATCTGAATATCATCTGAATAGCAATTACATTTGAATAATTAGAACAACCAATCAAATTGTCAAATATTCAATACTTATATTGTTTTTGTTTGTTTCAGGTAAGCTACATTATCGGTAGGATTGTCATGGTGCGCTGAACATTCGTGAAGGTATTATATTTGGATGCAGATAGAATTTTTAAATGTCACTACAATATATAATATTATAGAGGCACTGCATTTAGCGTCGCCGGTGATAACATCGAAATGTATTTTTGTCCTACGGTCGGTTGTCATACATATAGTTACGCCTTTATTGAGGCTCTTCAGAATGTACGATTTATTTAATTGCTCATCTACACTTGAATTTTTAATTAATACCTACGATTTTCATAATGACATTGTTATGCGACATTAGTTTTGAAAGGAAATGTATAAATATGAAATAAAAATGTCTCTATGAAAATAGTAGGTATTAATTAAAAATTCAAGAGTAAAGGACCGATTAAATAATTCGTACATCATTCTGAAGGGCGTCATAAAGGCGAAAGAAGTTGTGCAACGCACATAAGCGCAAATTACATAACAGAGATAGAGCGAACGGTACAGTGTATGACTGACCGAAATAATAAGCGAAAAAATCAACGAATGGCACTAATAAGCATACCAATAATTTATTATAACAGATTATCCATCGAGAAATATTAAACTAAGCGTACTGTGGATTATATATGTTGAAGTACTTGCATCGAGACCTGATCAATTTTGATATACTTAATGTACTTAATTCAGTTATGAAATAAGCACCATTTTGTTTTATAACATTATATCAGTAGGTATTTAACGATAGTGTCAGATTTCTTTGACAAATAAAGCCATTTTTACACCACATTGTGCCAGACGCCTAGTGATTTGGAAGAGATTAGCGTCAATTTACAGACGGCAGCTTCTTGGCAGCATCTGATTTATCTACACTCATATTTTATACAGACTCTCATAATACGGTGTCCTGATTTCCACCCTACTTACTATTTGCCATTTTGATAAATCATAATTCTCTACAACACCCTCTACGGGCTCTGATCATCATACATGTTCGATATTCCGCGTGTGGTACAATTAGTTGCTATAAAATAATTGTTAATCATGTTTTCACATATTTTTGTTTTTCCTCATATCTGTAAATCGGTAGATTTGAATTCAATTTAACGATGAACGATCTGTCTATTTAAAAAACTGATTAAATATATATATATATATATATATATATATATATATATATATATATATATATATATATATATATATATATATATATATTTGTGAAAAGTAATCTTGGGTTTGTAGCATTTCATTACATAGAGAAATAAGCAAATAGACGAATAAGAAGGAAGACACACTTACCAGTGCTATATCTGGACATACATATGGAAACGAACCACTATACACACGGAAACGAACCACTTAGAAGTTGTACAAGTTCTTTCACCTTTATTGAGGATCTTTAGAGCAGTGTACGATTTGTTCCATTGATCATTTATACTTGAACAATACAACTTCTAAGTGGTTCGTTTCCGTGTGTATAGTGGTTCGTTTCCGTATGTATGTCCAGATATAGCACTGGTAAGTGTGTCTTCCTTCTTAATCGTCTATTTGCTTTATTTCTCTATGTAATGAAATGCTACAAACCCAAGATTACTTTTCACAAAACAAATATGAATAGCAAAGAATTTCAAAACTGTATATTGAAGTTGTACAAGTTCTTTTACCTTCATTGAGGATCTTCAGAGTGATGTCCGATTTGTTTTATTGATCATTTATACTTGAATTTAAGATATTCATACCTCAACACGCAGAATGCGTGCTGATCGCTTCGGACTACATTTTACGACTCTTTTTGGATTTGTTTTCCTTTACTAGGGAAGGTCTACCTAGGAAAACAAATGCATTTCCTGAATTAGTATTATGTAATTTGAAAATCAATCGAATTCTATGGTTTGTAATATTTTTCTTATTTTCGCTATATCATGTTGAACTAACTTTATCACATTTTATATTTATTTATTTTATAATAATTGTTAATCACTTTTCACGTATGTTCTTCGCTTTGTAATAAACTTGTTCCTAATGGCCGAGTGCACCGTACGTGTTAATCCTGGATTATGTTTAAGCTTGACTTAGTTTGACACTTTTGCATGTAAATATGTCAAAATAAGTCAGGCTTAAACATAATCCAGGATTAACACATACGGTGCACTCGGCCATAAAAGATGTCAACGTGTTCTCTCTTTGGCTCATGACATTTGATGTAATTTCATTTTAAATGTTATTGTTATGACTATTGTTAAAGAAATTATTAAGTTATTCTAAAGATTGTTTGTCATGCAAAAAATTGTTCCCTCATTAATATTTTTTTTCTGTTCCTCAGTTGCATTCTCTTATTATTATCTATGACGAATACGGTAGTTATTTACAGGAGAAATAAGCATCGTTAATTTGCTACATGAACATAATAAATGAGATTTGTAATGTGAACAATCATGGTTATCAACTTCTCAAAAAAATAGTGAAATATTTTCATAACATTAATGAAAATTTAATTGAGCCAATAAACCTGATGTCAATAAACGACGTTGATTAATATAATGAACGGATTTTTTTTCAGTGTACTTCTTCAATCATCTAATCAAATATCTGTTGCAAAACCGATGACTAATGAGTATTTCAATGTCGATGAGAGCACCCTTTCTCGAAAAGACGTATTAATGAACCCGCCTAATGGCTCAGCTCGCATCCAACCACTTCCTTAAATAAATTACATAATGTTTCAGAAACAGAAGCCTGATGAAACGATCTTTACGAGGCTATAAATCTTTGCAAATAACAGGGAATTTCTGTTTTCTGTGCGGCCGTTTTACCGTGACCGGAGAACAATTACATACATTTGCAGGCCTGCAGAAAAATGCCCAACCCTTCCATAAACATAAAACGTGATCACGGACATTTACGAAAAACGGTTGCGCTTTGCTCTATTTTTGCGTCTTACCCATTTTCCAACTTCAAGAAATTGAATTAAGCGTACGCAGTCGCTTAAGAATGCTGACCATTCAACTCTCCTTATTAACATTTTCCATTTAAAAATGTTTAAATAATGTTTTGGGCATATTTAAAACAGTCTAAAGGAAAACAGTCCAAAACAGTGTAAGCATAAACTGGATACATTACTAGTAATATCAGATAATAATGCACATATTAAATCATATAATGAAACAAAAGAAAAATGTGAGAAATTGTTATAGGCCAGATAATAAAATATTGAGAATAAAATCAGTCAATCAGATAATAAAATAAAAAGTATGTAGAATTCAGAATTATATTGTGGGCAATCAAAAGAATAATAATTAATGTAGCCAATGATTTTAACAATTCCCTTCCGAATGCTCAAACAATGTTTGTCAAACCTATATTGTGACGCTCTTACCCTGGTGTGGTTTTTCCGGGCACCAGCCTGTGATTTATCGTGTAGCTACAATGGAGATCGGAAGCATCCAGATGTCATGTGATTCATAGGTAAAATGACTACTAGATTTTACAGTAATACGAGTTCTATCGTTTTAACAGTTTATTTCACATACTAGAATTGCAAGATTTAATTATTCTACATCTACCTATGTACTAAAAAGGGTCTCAAATCTACATATTGAAATCTCCATACGTCCTTACCTTAGTCAGTTTACATGTCAGTCATTTATGGTTACGGAGAGATGCGGGTACATTACGTTTTAAAGCAAGTGGAATTTATGTGCGCTGAGTAGTGGTAGTTATAACAATGGGGTTACTAATAGCGGTTGAAGAAAGCAGTAATGTTATGGTTTAACATGGAGTGGAAACCAATAAAAGCAAGTACATATAAACAGATGAAGATCCATCAGAGTTTTCTGGGATTTAGAGACTCAACTATGCAACTTTTAACTTATTTGTTGCTAAGAGTGAATAGTACCTACTTGACTTTTGTGATTGACACTTTTGTGATTGACAACAAGCTTTTATTTTACGCGATGTTATTATTATCATTGTTTATCTGAAAATCAAAACTGTCATTTTTTTTAGAAAACACAACTAGTGTTTTTCATGTTTCTAAAATAATATTCTCTATTATAGCTACCGAGGTAATTAATATTTTAAACTGGATGAACACATTAGAAGAAGAGATCAAATGAATAGAATAATCCAGCAAAGACGTTTCTGTTATTTATATACATGAAGGAGCAGATACACTGAAATCTCTAAATCAAGAAAGATTTATTTTAGGAGGAAGATCCCGCCTTTCTCAGTGATAAGTAACATAAGTTAGCCATTGCATTTTCACCCTAAAGTACAAAAGGGAAAAATATAGCCACCCATTTACACTCTAGGATGCCGCATTGTTCGCTGACTACTGTTATTGTTATCAAACAGTACACTTTCCCAGTTGACGCGATATACCCTAAATATTTAAATCCGGCTCAAAACTTATGGCGTCCGACATTCAGCTGATGGAATATTCTGTGATATACGCGGTCCTGTTGTGGTAGGGAACGATATGAATACCCACACTTTTGGCATATATTATAATAAATGATGACATTTCATAACCTGATATTGAAAATAATATTAGGGAAAGTATTTTATTGGCTATTCATCATTATTACGCCACTGGGTTCGTTTAATAAGTAGTACTGCTACAACTATTATAAATGGGGTCACGAAACAAGTCCTAGAGGGTTAAGACTTCGTCCTTAGGGGGGTTGTATCTGGGGTGCGATGTTGCCAGATTATGTATATTTTCCCTACATCTATGGAATTTTCATTATATCGTGGAAAATGCCTTTGGTGGTTCCGTAACAATAAATTATCTTTTGAATTAGAAACTAGAAATTTGAAGGATGAAAAATAATCGAATAACCTTTTTCGGAAGTTTAACTATTGCTTTTGATGCCGTACAGAGAATCGGCCCACTCTGGCTAAAACGCAGATTATCTTTCATACATTGGACCTTACCCGTGAGGAAGAAAAAGCGGCAGTAAATATTTTTTGTAGATTGCAGATCCAACTTCGCATAAAGAAACAGACGATCATGCGAAACAGATCAGAACATGCAGAAATCTAGACAGTATTGTTAGAGCTAGTTTTATAATTAGTTTCAAAATAGCGAAAACATCGAGGTCATTTTCTGAGGGACAGTTTGTTAAAGAGTGCCTGGTAGATGTTGCAGACATTTTGTGCCCAGAAAAGAAGAAAGAGTTTGAGAAAGTGAGCTTATCACGACGTACTGTTGTTCGACGTATAGATATGATGGCTAGTGATATCAAAAAAACATTGAGCGATAGATTGGCTGATTTGCAAGCGTCTTCGATTGCTTTGGATGAGGGTACAGATTTATCTGACACAGCCCAGTTAACTCTTTTTATATGAGGTGTTGATGAAGAATTTGCAGTGACAGAGGAATTACTGAATTACTTTACGGCTGCTACAAGGGACCACTACTGGAGAAGATATTTTTACAGAGGTACAAAGTACTTTTGAGCAATATAGTTTGAAATGGTGTAAATCAGTTGCTGTGTGCACATAAGGCGCGTCGGTTCACGAAAATTCTTCACCAACAAAACTTGTGCTCTACGTCCATTCGACTGAAGACTGTTATGGATGTGGTAGTAAATACCATTAATTTCATTAGATCCCGCGGTCTTAAACATCGCCAATTTAAAACATTTTTGAATTAACTCTCTACAGAACACGATAATGTGACATATTATTGCGAAGCAAGGTGGCTAAGCAAGGGTAGAATGCTAAAAAGGTTTTATGAAAGGAATGACATTGACGCAAATTTGTAATCCAACTTTGTGACTTTGTGACTTGGCATTGGTAGACATCACAGGACACTTAAACGAATTGAACTTGAAGCTTCAATAACAAGAGCAATTGGGAAATCAGCTGTTCAGTCATCTGATCAGCTTCAAAACTAAATTCGCTTGTGGGAAACACACATGATGAGAAGTAACTGTTTTAATTTTTTAACAATATCCAATCAGGAAAACATTGAATACGGTCGGTACGCTGATGAACTGGAATTACTGTCAGAGCAATTCACTGACCGATTTTCCGCAAATCCTTGTGTAATGTGGAAGATGCTCCGATTTTCCTCAAATGGAATTGATCGAGCTTCAAGAAGACTCATATTTGAGGTCTAAATTTGATGATGCGAAACTAAGTGAATTTTACAGAACATTTCTTTCCGAAGAAAAGTATCCCCACCTGAGAGTTTTCGCACGAAAAATAATTTGCACATGCGGAAGCACGTATAAATGTGAGCAGATTTTTCAATCATGAAAATTAATAAAAATAAGCGTTGTACTCGGCTTACAGTTGTTAATTTAGAAAACACTTTGGGCCTATGTACTACTGGACAAGATGATCAATATCGGGGTCAATACCGGTAATTGACCCCGATATTGATCATCTTGTTTCTCAGCTTCAAACTCAAGTATCTCATTAATTTTCATTTGATTTTTCTTTTTTTCTTAATCTTTTTTTAATAATGTGCTTTTTATATGGTTGATTATGTTATTATAATTAATAAATAAAAAAATGTGTGAATTTCTGTTGCTTCTTTATTCACTACTACGGTTGCCCATATCTGGTATAGAGCATCAACAGAGTCAGCCATCATCGTTGAATCGAAGAAAAATACGATTAGGCTTTAGGGGAATGGCTTATAGGGGAAACCTCTGAAAACCCGCACCACTTACTCTACTGCAGGGTGGTATGCAAACTGTTACTGCATATTTTAGTGGATCAAAATTAATAGATACCAAGAAAAAAATATCAATTTTAGCTGATTTACGAAAGATTATCAAAATTTACGTCTAAATATCTTCGTAACGTTAAAAGTTTAACGGTAAAGTTTGTAAGGACCTTTTTTGTGGGAAATTTAATGCAGATTAATATTAGGTAACACATATTTTCATTGAACAATAAAATATTTTAGGAAATATTCGCAAAAATTGATTGAAACGACATTTTTTCAATACGGTGACTAACGCCGACGTCGCTCTAGAGGGAAAACTCAGTAAGTTAAATATATTTCCAGAATTCCTGGAATTATTTCCTTATTGGGCCTCCTTTTACGACTTGCCGCCTGGCCTATTGAAATTTCACCGCAATTTACTCTACATGAGAGGAAATCAAGTGATTAATATACTAGCAACTCTGAAACCTAGTTATATTATTGTCTAATTATATACATCTAAATGTGTTAAGTTATAGTTTGATTGGCATTTGGAAGCGTAAGTAATTCCAGTTACGTACAAAGCTATAGTGAAGCTTAAAGTTCTGCATACACTTTGTTAGAAGTAAACGGATTCCCTGTTGTCTATTTACAACTCCTTTCCGTTCAGGAAACCATTCTATTATCATGCATTATTGAAGCCGAATCCAATAAATTGAGACATACAGTTGTTGCGTTGAAACTACGAATATATTTGAAAAATCCAATTCGGTTCCCGTTTTACCTCTTAACGGAAACTATAGACCAAAGGGAACATGCAATGGTGCTTTGCATACTGAAACATTTAGATGTAATGGCTATAACGCAACCCCTTTTAATTTATGACGCGTTCTACTCCATTTATTTTCAATAAGGATCGCTGATCTAATTTATCGTTAACCCATCTCCAGTGTTAACAATATTAAGATGACTTTACTGAAGATGACATATTATACCAAAAGCAGCAAAATCGATAATTTGCACCTTTTTTAAAAGTAGGAAAAATATGAGATTAGGAAGTATTGATGCCAATGATGTTTAAAAAATAAACATGCGGCCTTTAAAAAAGTAGTAATTAATTATTTAAAATTATCAACTTTTAGAATTTGATTCACTAGTAAACATAAATAAGCCGATCACGTGGGTTTCAGGGGCTTTGTGTTATTTATTCCCGACAATGCCGATATCCACCATATTGGTATAATTTGTTTTGGCGGTTTCCGGGTGACGAGTTCCGGTGTGAATCGATTTTTTGTGCTAATATAAAAGGCAATAAATCTACGTCCCCAAAGAAGTATGTTTGGTCCGGCGGATATCGAGCCCGACAAAACAAATTGACAACGAGACAAAATAATGCGGTTAGAGAGCAAAAAGTATTATTAATTGAACCTTATGAATAGACGGACAGTGACAAATTATGATGTAGAGTACGGCAGTCAGTTATATTCCCAAACTTGGCCTTCCACTCCATTCATATGGATGGCTTTGTCATTTTTGTATAAGGACAGCGCGCTGCGGTTTCCATTCAATAGTGCCACTTCGAGGCCTGCCGCTTTCATAGAAGAATATATTTTTTCCCGACTATTAATTACCGAACTATCGTTTAATTTTAAGAGGAAAATTGATGAGCGTCGACGGATTTTGTAAGGAGATGTCATTCATTAATTGTGAATGTCAATAACGCATTTTTTTGACAAAGGCAGAATATTTTTCTCACAGCGGTGATGAAAAATAACAGATTCGTGATACATTGATATATAAATAACTATTAGATCATTGATCACTACCATAAGTTTATACATCCAGTATACACCTTGGATATACCTATCCAAATACCCTCGGAAAAGCGGAAGGGATTTAATATAATTTCCCGTCCCTGTAGTATCCAGATGCCTACGTCCTACCTATTCAGTTATTACAAATATTCAGTTTAGCTAAACAGTGCGTGGTACTCACCCAGTTGACGTCTTAAAGCCATTGATGAATACGATCTGTAATAACGCCAGCTAACTGATTTGTTAGTGGGAGCTTTTGGGCAGGTCAGGGTCGAGAATATATTTACGGTCTGGTACTAGCGCATTCGCCATATTCCACAATACATTGCAATCGAGTTGGTTTCAGTTCGGTGCATAATCCCTTAAATATAATCCCTTAAATATCTTCTTTTATTTATTCCATTTGTTTTAATATTTGAGATACATATATAAGTACCATATTAGTATCAGAATCCCACAACCCGTAAAACCGCTTCACGAAATCATTTATTTATAAAAGAAAAAAATTAGAAATTTTACAATCGCTCCAAAAGTGGTAAGAAAAAGAAAATCCATATTCTAACCATTCTGTATGGGTTCTGGTTGCCCTCGAAAAACTTCTCCAAGAGATGATCGCTTCTTGAGATTATGGATTTTACGAAATACAATATGCAATGTGCAATATTACAATAATGCAGTCAGTTTCCTTCTATACAGTCGAGAAATATTTTTTTTGCAAAAATAAAAAGCGAAGATTTTTCCTTACTTGGCCTTCTAATATTTTTCAGGAGAAACAGTGACTTGTTGCCAGGCCCCTGAAAATCTGTCTACATATGCTCTGTGGTGCGCTGAATATGATAATGCAGTCAGTTTCCTTCTATACAGTCGAGAAATATTTTTTTTACAAAAATTAAAAGCGGAGATTTTTCCTTACTTACTTGCCTTCTAATATTTTTCAGGAAAAACAGTGATTTGTTGTCAGGCCCTGAAAATCTGCCTACATATGCTCTGTGGTGCGCTGAATACGATAATGCAGTCAGTTTCCTTCTATACAGCCGAGAAATATTTTGTTTCTGTATATGTTTCTGAAAACAACTGATGACAGAAATAAATAGAATACCCTCTTTTTAAAAGTTCCTAATTGAAGAATTATTTTTGGCCACCCTGTACATTTTTATAGGATGAAAATGGTTCAAAAACATTAACTAGATGTCTCGTAACTGGTGTTCACATAAGTTTTTCTTAAAACCCATAATTGTGACTAGTGATTTTTTTAATATCCATCTGCATATCGTCTTGTTCCGGAGAAAACCACGTAACTCCACATTTTTCATGAAATGGTATTTTAGTGTCATCTGTTGGGTAACATAGTAACTAATCTGTATACAAAGTACAGAACTCCTAACATGAACAGTTGTAATTTTAATCTTAAAAAAGAAATCTATGTATCTCCAACCCCGTTGAAGCGTTTTGGGAAAAATGCGTAACTCCGTATTTCGCATACAAATCGCTAATATTGACAGGTTATGATTAGTTGGTTAGCTTTTTTTTCTGTGTACGTGCAAAGTATTATTTGTTTTTAAAGTGACATTTTGGAGATAAGTTACAAGTAAGTATAAAATATTGTTTTTTCAATAGTGTTTAGGTGTATCTAAAAAAATTAGGTAACGTTTATTGTTTTAAAGTACACAATGGAGATACGTGATTTTCTGTTACATGTTTTTTTGGCGGTAATATTAAATCAAGGATATACGGACTTTGCCTCGTAATCAACAAAACACTCGTTTTTACAATAATTACTATTATTAATAAAAGGGACGTTTATAAATTCCATTATAAATATCCATTTTTTTATTGGCGGAGAAATGTTGCAAAATTTCACCGCCTTTGTAGCGCTGCAATCTAGACGCAAGTCTCGTATAAGTTTACATAATTTTTTTAATAGGGCCTTTTGCCATTCTGTGACGTGTGTCAACCGTTAAGTAATAACTGTCAAACTCCTCGCCAAGTCGTAATTAGCTATTTTTTTGCAGTTCTTCTCCATTATTATGGCTTCCAGAGGAAAAAAATAGTAGCAATGGCAACTATTAAGAGCTTTGAATCAGAAAATCAAGAGGATGATGCCTTTCTGAAAATAGTTGTTTCCTTTCTTGCACAACACAGTTTGGATTGAGAAATTGATGGTGCAGAATCGGATATCATAGAAACCAACTTAGCTGTAAAAAATAGTCTTTATCAAGAAGAAAATGACATGCATGGCTCATCGCAAGCCATCACGGAAAAATCAAGCAGAAACGTTGAACAAGAAATAATCGTAGAATTTATTGACGTACCAGATCAATCAGCTATTATGGGGGAGGTTTTAAAGAATAATATTGAGACTGGGGAAAAGAATACATCTGACGAAGCGAACTACTCAACTGAAAACTGCGAAGGGCAAGATAAAACAAACCAGTTACACAATTTTGTATTGGAAGAAAATGTACGAGAAGCTATAATATGTAATGATAGCCTACAAAACGAAGATTTTGAAGAAGAGAATATTTTAAATCCAAGAAAGAGATAAAAAAAATATGATGTTGATAGTACTACATGGAAGAAAAATGAAAATAAATTAAATCGAGAAAAAGGATTAGAGTACACAGGTAAAAAAATCGGATGGAAAATGGAACTATAACATACCTAAAAGTAAAAAGATGCAGGCCAATTCATGCGGGTGTAAAATTAAAAATAGTTCAAAGAAAATTGAATGTGATAAAGTCACTCAAGAAAATCGGCGAGGTATTTTTAACATATTTTGGAATAATATGACTTGGTCAGAGCGAAAAATCTATATTCAATGTTTGGTTAAAATACAAAACGTACAGAGAAGACGTGGAACAGGAGAATCAAGCAGAAGAAATGTTTTCCTTAAATATCATTTAAAAGTTGACAACACAGAAATTCGAGTCTGCAAACAGATGTTCTTAAAAACATTAGGAATGAAGGAGTCTACAATACTGAATTGGGTGAAATTGGACAAATCGCAGGAGGCAGAAAGAAAATCAAAGGACAAAAGAAAAGAAAGTAGAGTAAAAATGTATGAAAGCAAAAATTTAGAATTAAAAACATTCTTAAACTCGCTGCCGAAAGTCGAGTCGCATTATTGCCGGTCATCCAGCAGCAAACTTTACTTGGAACCAAGGTGGAGTTCCACAACTGAATTATTTAAGTTTTACAAACTTAACTATTGCCAGGAAAAAAATATTACACTTGTATCCAAGATGACACTGTCTTTTTCAATGAGTTTAATAAAGAAAACCTTTCCATTTAGGTATATTCCAAAAAAATATTTGTGCGATACCTGCGTATCCTATGATACAAAAAATATTGAACAAGAAGAGTATGACCTGCACCAGGAAATGAAGAAACAAGCCAGGGAAGAGAAAAACAGGGACAAGGATTCTGATTCAGTTGCTGCAGTTTTTACTATGGACTTACAGGCGGTATTGTTGTGCCCCAAATCAACTGTAAGCTCAATGTATTATAAAACGAAATTAGTGGTGCATAATTTCCCTTTATTTAATTTAAAAACCCAAGACGGCTACTGCTTCCTCTGGCACGAAGCTGAAGGTGGTTTGACTGCGAATTAGTTATCTTCTATATTATGCAGTTTTTTAGAAGATACAGTAATTCCGAATTTACCAAATAACAATAAGGAAATTATATTATACAGCGATGGATGCACAGGGCAGAATCGGAACTCTATTCTTGCTAACGCTTTCGACACTCTGTGTATGCTTCATAAGGTAACAGTTATTCAGGAGTACCTGGAAAAGGGGCATACACAGATGGAAGTAGATTCCATGCACTCTTGCATCGAAAAAAAAATTAGAAATAGGAAAATAAACATCCCAGCAGATTATGTACATGCTTGCAAAATCGCTAGAAACCATCCAAAACCGTATAATGTAAAATGCCTAACGCACGAGTTTTTTAAAAAATTTGATAACCTCCATTAATACAAATCAATTCGACCAGGCATAGCTACAGTTACAAAGATCCGAGCCCTTAAATACGACAGCACAAGAAAAATATTTTTTAAGCTGAGACACACTGACCCTTGGGAATTGATCAATCAGAGAGCTAAAATATCTACACCTCTAATGATAAGCAGCTTAACGAACCTCTATCCAGAAAGACGCAAACTTAAAAAAGAAAAGTATGAACACCTTCAAATTTTAAAAAGAAGCTTGTTGTCTGATTATCACGACTTTTATAATAATCTTCCATTTGCATAGTGTCTTATTGCTATTCTTTAAATATTATTTTAAATCTAAAAATAATTATTTAAATATTTGTATGTTTAAGTTTATATATCTATTTGTGTGTAAATTGTTCTTTCTTCTGTTAAAAATAGTTGAATAAAAAATTAGTTTAAATAAACTTATTATTCTTATTGTATACGTCAATGGAATATTACGTATCTCCATATTTTTAAACACGAAAAATGCGTATCTCCTGCTTTTATATGTTATTGAACTTTTTTCAAATTACCCTTTTTACTCTTTAAATGTCACATAGTTTTTTAATAAATGAACACAAATACATTAACAATGTTTAAAAATCTGACCTTTAAAAATGTTTTTTATTTCTCCTGTAAAATTTCGTTACATGGAGTTACGCAATTTTCTTCTGAAGGCGACGATATTGCATTATTTCAACAAAAAAAATCATTGCATCCAAGTGCTTGGGATATAGTCAATAATAATATAAGAGTGCAAGAAGGCAAGAAAGGTGCTTCAAAAAATGTATTTTTTTAAAAAATTTCATATCATAGAGCTATCATAGAACTCGAGATATCGAAGTCCGACGCACTTCTGCCCCAGCCTGTATATGTATAAAATAAAACATAATTTGTTATAAAAAATTGTAATCGAGTGGAAATCAATTTAACTACAAAGTAAACGCTTTAATAATGTAGGCACCTATTTAACAAACCGTGATTTACCATTCTTGTAGAAAATTTCTTCTAAATTCGTATCACAGCTATGCTGTCAAGACCCAACAAGCTAAATTGTTTTTAACCGGTGATAGATAGACTGTTGCCAGTGTGAATATAGATAATTCTAACGCTCTCCACGAAGTGTCGCCTGCAAATTGACAGTAATCTCCTCAAAATCACCAGGCGTCTGGTTGGCTTAATAGATCGCGGGGTTGGGTGTAGTGTAGTAGAAAAATGAAGCCCCCATTTCAACGTGCTGCGAATTCATTTTTTAAACTAGCAGTCATTGGCGAGTGAATTTAGTACCTATTGAAGAGTATTTTTAAACATGAAAATATCGAAACGTCCAGCAAGATAAAAGGTTAATAATTCTTAACTCCTTGTCATTTGGAATATTTTAATTTGTAATGTTGTTAATGTTAACGTTTCGTATAATGTATGTTACAAATTTATAATATAAAAGGAACAATTTCCTTTGTAGCTCAGTCAATGAATGATCACAAAAGGTGTAGAAAAGTTCCATTTCCTTCGTTTACTGGACTATTAATATGGTTTTCAATGTATGAAAATGACAGTGCGTAAAAATGTGCAATAACCAGTCTGGAATCTCGTTTAAAATTCATATTTTACGATTGATTGATTCCTGATGTAACACCTGCTCCTGCTAGAAAATATAATTTCATCTTAAAATTCTTCCCGGGAAATAATATATATCTTGATTTTGATCTCTGCAGCATTATACATGATTAATAGAGCTGGTAGTTTCTTGATGAAAATCCATGTCAGTTTATAACAAAAAACACTTTTACCAAATTATTTGAGTGTGTCGTATAATTGTATTTACCTACATTCACAAGAAATATCGTAAAGTCAACATAGTTTCGCCTCCGGATGATCTACTGTTACCTATTTAACTTATGTAACTCAGTATATATATATATATCTGAATTTCTTGATTTTGGTGCGCAGGTTGATGTCATTTATACGGACTTTCTAGAGCTTTTGACAGACAAAATCATGATATACTTTTGAAATTGTTCAAATTTCGGTTTAACTTGTCAAAAATTAATAAAAGTGGTTGAACTCTTTTCAATTTTGCAGGAATTTTAGTAGAATAAATGGTAATATTGATATATTTCTTGTACTATTAAGGAAATTCAATCTAAGTGGCGTACTTTCTAGTTATTTTTCTCTTTTCTCTTCCTTTCTTTCTCTATTTATTTCTTTATTATGTACTACTTTTGTTCAGATATATTTGTAAGTTTAATTTTATATTTCTGTATTCCTGCCCTAAATTTAAAAACAATAAAAGTAGTAAGTCATTTGGTTACAAATAAAATATAAGCTGCATTTTATTGCGCAACTGTGTAACCAAACGACTTATTACTTTTTATTTTAAAACTTGATTACTTGAGAATGTAAAACTTGAAAATTGATAGGCAAAACTGTTAATTAGTAATGAATATAAGAACCCATTCCTTTTATATATAATGGAGATATTCTGAGAAATATCTCTAACAATTTTTGCCCTAAATAAGCACTAAGATGAAATATCTCTAAACACGAAAGGCTCAAATAACTTATCGAGAAAGGAAAAAGTTGTGTAGGCACTTCCTCGAGTCCCCGGCCACGTTAACCTTTTTTCTATTAGAAATTAGCTAGCTTTGTTGTCTCTTATCCTTCTTTTATTATCCGTTCGATGTTTGTTTCGAGTTTTTATTTCCCCTCAAGTTAATTTAGTGTGTAGTTTTTGCTTTACCTTTCTATATTGGACAGAACAACAGTCGCTGTTGCAACTTTAACAAATAAATACACAATAAGATGAAAAGAAAATAATTCTGGATATAAAAACCATGATAAACGAATTCTTAGATATATCTTATACGGCCACTTGGCTACGTATAAAATATTAATATAAAGTATTATAAAATAAGTATTTCTACATTACTGAACACTGAATTTCTACATTTCTTTCGTGTAATGTCTCCATTTCATGAGAAAAGAACATAAGGCAATATATTTTTTATATTGCCTTCGCTTATATACGGGTTCACTATACCCGTATATAAGTGTAGAGGTCGGTATAAATTCGATAAAATTGAAATTATTGTCTTTTGTGGAAAAGCTCAGGACATATCGATTTTGTAATAGTATAATATGTCGATAATTTTGTCGAAATCACTTTCAGTGACATTTTGTGATATTACTTTCGACGGAACTGAAATTCACAGAAAACACCTATTCTACTATTTATATTTGTTCTATTTGAACATATTATATATAAAAGCATTAGGCATACAGTTATCCAGAAAATGTTAAACTTCAAAATAATATTAATTGTTATTTCCAGAATTGGAAAAAAAATCCTGTGAAACTATTATTTACCTGAGCCATTTATAAAGACCTTGCTGACTGGACAGATAAAGCATGTCGCATGTCAGAAGTCTTTTCAATGCTAAAAAAATAAAATCTACTCTGACTAATTCTTATTATCCTCAATATACTAGTATTTGTTACGTGTGACGTGGCAAGATTTTTTATTTCAACGTCTGAAACCCGAAAACAATTCCTACAGCTGTCAACTCGTGTATTGGAATTCTTTTGTCGTTTCGCACGCCCATGTCTGCAGTTTTCATCAATTATCCCGCAAGCAAGGCGAGGCGCCAGATTACTTGAACCTGGACAGATGACTGATTGTTTAAGTAGATTTACGTAACTCAGAAGTCCCATTGGACTCCATCAAACAAATCGTATTTTAAGCCGGTTTACAGGTTGGATTTTCTCAAGTATTGCTGAAGAAAAACGACGAATGACGACGTTTATAATCCGGATGTCCCTGTGTGGACAATGACGTTGATAGAGTATGATATCGAGTTACTGCTTAGGTGTAATAATTGACACCAACTACGGTCATGGCGGACATAGATTTTTGACTGCTTTCGGATTTATTTAAGAAGAGTTATAGAATTAATTACAATTTTAGAGGTCGGAAATATTTGCTATATCTTTGAGTAAATATCGGTATAAAAACTTTGTTAGTCCAGAAAAACGAACGTATGTGTAGTTTCAATTTAGAGACTTAACATTGAAATGATGGCGTCTAATATTTATATTCCATTATTTTGAGTTTCGTTACCTACTATTTGTATGTGCGGTGTTATATATTCCTGCAGTATGCACTATGCAAACCGCAACACGATATCTCTTTTCTAACCGGAGAAATTGATAAAAATATATGTTTACTCACAATCGGTTAGTAATTTATGGATTTCTAACCTTTAAAGTAATCGGGAAGCGACTTATTACTTACTTTACTTTCCCAGCTAGCCGGGAAAGTACTTTCCCGGCTAGCATCTGTCACTTTTCTTACCTGGAAATGTCAATGTCATTTTTGATTAAAAGATGGTTTAGAAAGAATAGAATCCACTCAACATTTATTTAATTCAGAAACAACAACAACAATAACAAAAAGAAAACTATTTGGAATTATAAATATTAATAGTTACATTGGAATTATGATTACTATTAACGGTTAAAGTAAGACCTTGTTGCTCAAAATTATGAGTTTCAGAAATAGATGAAGACGCCGACGTTTCTGGATTTTCTACATGAGACAACATATTAGCAATTTTTATTTGTCCATGTAATGAATTCTCCACATATCCCTCTGCTACGGTGTTGGATTTCCAACCCCCCAACTTTTTCAACTGTAGGATGTCTCCACCTGTATTTGCTAATAATGTTGCTGAAGTACGTCTAAAACAATGTCCTGTAAACCTGTTAACATTTTCCAGCTTTAAATAAGTTGCTATTTTTTTGGGAAAACTTCCTATAGCATTATGCCCAAAAGGCTGTCGTGTAATTTTACCAAATCTTATTTGTAAAAAAAATCTATCAGAGTCAATGTTATTACGAAGGTCACAGTATTGCTTTATTATATTTATCCATTCCGATTTTGTAATTACAAATGTACGGGAAGAGTAGGTTTTTGTGACAGGAATCACTATTATAATTCGATTTTCTAAAATATCCAGGTCACTTATTTTCATTTTTAAAAGTTCATCGCACCTACAGGCTCCGGAAATGCCAATAATTAAAGCAACCTAAAAAAATTTAATATAACATATATTTAATATGCACTAAATAAATTAAAATTACCTTTTGAGGAAGATATTCTATCGGGGCATTGTTTAAAAATGTATCGATGTCTGCTTCAGAAAAAACACTTGACCTTTTAGCTTGATATCCCACATTCTTCCTTTTCAAAAATGCCTTCAATTTTGCGTAATTACTAATATCAACATTATGCCTAAAGTTTAATACTGCTCGCAACATCGAATATCTTGACCATAATGTGGAGGCTTTACTTTGTTTGCTTATTTCACAAAAATAAGCAAGAAGTACCGTCTCAGAGGTATGCTGCACACCTTTAGCCACGCACCATTTACTGTATAGTTCATAGGTGTTTTCATACCTCTCCCTGCTTTTTTCAGGAATTATTCCTTCAGTAGCTCTCTCTGCAGCTACCCGCACTTCTGGTGGCGTACATTCAAATTCACTATCAGACATTTTTGTAAAATAAACACAATTTGATTATATGTACAATTAATGGCGTCGTGTATCGCCTAAATGTCAGATTCAACAAACTTGTTTTGTTACCTAGCAACGATCTCACAGGTTACTTAAAATAATTCATCTTATCACATAATGAAAATGGATACAGATATTTGAAACGAAATTATTATTGGTAGATTGGTATTAGAAATCCATAAACTACTAACCGATTGTGAGTAAAATAGTATACAAACCTCGCGGGAACTCATTCTAGCCTCGCGTCTGTAGTTTACCTCGGTGCTTCGCACCTCGGTAAACTACCTTGCCGCTCGGCTGAAATAGAGTACTTTCCCGCTCGGTATATAATGTACTATTACATTAAAAACGTATTTAAAAAATTATACTGATAAATCGTAGCAGTCAGAAACAGTGAAAATGAGTAAGGATAAACCTAGAAGCATTTATTTATCAATTATTTATATGTATTGCATTGTAGGCAATTCATAAAAACCATTTAACCTTTCGTCGGGCGCAATATGACATGGAAGTAGAATGGGCGCAATGTATCAGAATGATCACATAGGTACTTAGATTTATTAAAACACATAAAGACAGTTTGGTTTCTTTAATTTCGGATAAATAACAACAGAAATACATGTTATCTCAAAAAATAAAAATATACAAAACAAAAATATACGCAAAAAACAAAGTATTCTAGTTTTTATAGTAAATCCATCTCTTCTTCCTCTCTAGGGTACCTAAGTCGGCAAATTGTTACTGCCTTGAAAATATTTCTCAGCCTTATCATAAAACCCATTATACATTTTTGAACTAAATTAGACGCAACACAGCAGAGCAGTCTACTCAGATATATTGACGATTGTTCACTTTCTATCATTTTTGCTACTCACTTCTGAATCGCTTGGTTCAGAAGAACAACATTAGTAGGAGCTGATCCATAAATCCACTTATTTTCGCCTACTTTACCTTTGTAGTCGATTCTTGTCAAAGAAGTACAATAAAATATATTGCTTGAGAGAACACAGGAGACGATAAAATATAATGTTAGCGAGAGGCGTCGATAGTAAGGAAAGTTTGCAACGACGTTCAAAGTAGTCCATTAGGGAGAATACTTTCGTTCTTTCTGCAAAACACCAACCCCCCATGGCATCATAAAATATTATCATCGTTGCGTTATTCCCAGAATTACTGCAGCACATGAAAACAGGGATAACGAAAAATATCCGTCTTTTAAAAACGTTTGTGACACGCGACATGCTTTATATGTCCAGTCAGCAAGGTCTTTTAAAAGGCTGCAAGGCGAGATAGTACAACACCTCAAATTTTAAAGGCCAAGCTTTACATATTCGGAATAACATAAAGGGGGGGGGGCAAAGAGGGTCAACTTTGGGGATTTTCGATGGATTTATATGACGAAAACGGCGAGCATTAGGGAAAAAATTACGAAATATACGAAATGAAAGCTCTTGAAATTTCTACAACCGTTCTATATAATTTTTCGAATTGGCAACAAATTTTATATTTTACAATTCTTATATTTAGCGTTATAATATATATTCAAGAAAATGTATTAATTATAAAAAATAAACACATAAGTTGTCACTTATATGACGTTTGAAGAAACAGTAATTTATATATCAATGAAGGAAGAATAACAATAGATATGGTCTTTTTAGGTGCGCGAGGACCAAAAAATGAGAACCGATAACGAAACGTCATCGGAAGCTGGGCCACCGGACTCTCACGAGGCGATGAACAACCGGGACATAAGCCCAAAGATCCGTGAGAAGAGAAGCTATGAATTTCTGATGGGACTAATCAATAACAATTCCAGATATGAAGTTACAAAAGTCGATCCTGAAGTTATAACGGAAAGCCCTAAGGTAATAATTAAGTATCACGTATTTATCGGACAATTAGGCTAATTACACTATTCATTATTACCATCAAATGGGACCAGATCCTTCAAGATCCTCATTCACCAATATTTATACAACTTTTTCTTCGTCACAAATTTATATCTGAACGGCATAAATAGAAAAAAAAATGATAATATTTAGACACATTAACGTAAAAAATTAGTTCACAGGAAAGACAAACCTAGTGTACTAAGTGATACACAAATGATACAGAAGTGATACAGAAATTGATTGCTTAGTCAAAACTAAAATCATTTGTTGGGTTTGTGTATTAATTGTTATTTCGAAAATTCGAAAAAAATTCCAATTTTCACCCTGGAATATATTTATTAGCTTTTAAGTTCTTTGCTGTTCATATTTGTTTATATTTGCTTATAAGCAATAATAAAGAGAAGTAAATTCGCGAAGAAAACCTATATTCATGACACGTACGCAGAAAGAAAATCCATGCCATCTAAAATATTTATAATTTATAAGATAAAAGAAACGAAAAAATCTAAACCTGAATCGTATCACAAGAAGATCTCAACTATATTTTTATTTGCGGTTTTGCTCAGAGCGCCAATAACCAATTTAAATAATTCATCACCAGCTACAGACAATACCGCTGCGCTTCTGTGACTCGAGGGCCATGGGGCGGCGAGCCTGGCAAAATACAAAGCAACGGAATTTAGGACGGTCAGTGTTACAAATGTATGTAAATTTTATTCATTATTTTACCGTTTTCATTATTCATAGAGAATTATAGCGTAACATCTGTTAGAGTAGTTTAGAGCTGCAATAAGCAAGTCACGTATACGCTGCTATAAATTTAACACATATAATTTTTAAATAGAATATTTAAATAGAACTGAAGCACTATTACCTTTCTTCGGAAAAGCAGGTAAGTACTATAATGGTTTATACAAATTGGAAATCGAGGTTCCAATAATCCTCGACATGCGAATCCAACTAGTTGCATGTATAGATTGTTTTTAAAAATATATATTATCGGCGTTATCACTGACGCGCGTCTTATAGATTTTTCTCTCGTAATACGAGTAAGAGCTGGAAATATTTCAATGAAATTCGACTCTAAAATTACAAAAGGAAATTGGAAAAATTGGTAATTGGCGAAAATTGGAAAGATGATAATTACGTTACTGCAGCATATCACTAACAAAATAATAAGATAACAAAATTTTCCTTTGATTTGACGCATAATCTTTTAATTAAAATAAAAAAAAAATTAATTTTGTAATAAATGAATGAAGATTTACTAGGTTTGAGCTATGCTTAATTTTCTACAAGCGTTTTCTTATTATTCTCCTATAACAGACCTAGCAAGCGAAAGTACATACGTTAACCTTGTAAGATAATGTGAATTAATAGTTTTATGAGAGCAAATAGTACAAGAGTGAGCCGATGGCTCCTTTATCGTGTGGCTATTCAAATGTCTAGACTTTGTAAGTTGAGTAATGATGCACCAAAATTGAGTGAGTGTCGGTGTCCCGCAAACTTTACTACTAATGGAATCTCAGTATCTCCTCTTATGTTGGCTGGTATTTATTTAAGGTTTGTTTACTTTTCAATCAGCGACCTAATTCGAAACATTCTCTGAGAAATACCGATTGCCTACCTACACAAACTGATCCCAATAGGCCTGTCACTAATAAATTAATTGGATTGGATCGTCCTGTATTTTTGCGAACACTTAAATTTCCATCGAAGAACATCCGAGCATCAAATTCCTGGACAGCAACAAGAGGAGCGAGCTTCAGGAAAAGTAGAAAGATCTTGTAGTATACAACCACAGAGAAAGAATAGGAAGAATAATACAGATATTGATGAGACACTCAGCACTCAGCACTAGAAGGAAGGAAAATATTTGCAAATGTGATTACCGCTTGTATATCGGCCCTGACTTGATTCAGAGCATCCAGTACAAAAAGTGGATTTGCGGCACATACAATAAATGCAGGAAGGAAATCTCTTATATGTACGAAAGGTACAATGATGATTAAAGGTCCTCAGCTAAGGTCCAGTTTTTCAGTTGAATTTATGTTTATTTCTCGTCCTTTTAATGTTAATTTCTGTTTCTTCAAATGCATCCAATTTCAATTTGTAGCAGAATTAGTCAAACCGAGGTTGTGTATTTTCAGTTCGTGTATTTTCAAAATGTTGAGCAAAATCGACCAGAAAACCTGTAGCTGTCGGCCACAATGTCACAAATCCGCAAAAAAATCGTTCGAAATCACCAGGAGACAAGAAAATCCTCAGAAATATGCCAAAGTTGCACGGTTTTACGGTATAGCTTGAGTTACTCATTCAAAAGCTATATTCGTTTAGCAAAACTTTAATTATCTATACTGATACCTGTTACCCAACTATAAATTCTCTACCGAAAAAAACATTATCTCCTTCCACATTATTATGAGAATAAAAGAAGTCGTCAGTTATTTGTTACAATTGAGTTTTACTTTAAGTCGACCTAGGGTGAATATATAAATTTCCTTCACAAGAACGTGATATATCCCCATCTTAATGGAACTCTTTTGTGTACATTGGAAAGACTTGCAAAAACTGTAAGTCCATATAGAATCGTACAACAACAGCCTATAAAAACTTTTCGATTACTTGTTTTGTGTATAATATACGGGTAGAAACTTTCTATACGTAAAGTTTTATTCAATTTGCAGTGTCGTAATCTGTTGCGGAGTTAAGAAAATTTATTAAGGGAATCAAGCAAGAACCTGCTAGGTAGATAAAAATATATAGCATAGAAAATATAATTCACATGCCACATGGTACATTTTTGATTAAGTTAATTTGTTAACATGCAAAACAAAATCGCAGAGTAAGCTATCAAATTGGTGATAATTTTATCACATGTTAATTGTCACCTGTTTTAAATGAGTAAAATAGTTTACTGTCAAAGTGACAGAAAGTTTCTAAAGACGCGTCGAAATCAAAAAATAGTGCTGTTAGTCAGTGAATATTTCAACTAGTAGATCACCATCGATGGGGAGATGCTGGAGAGGAAGATATTCGAAAGTTAATTGAGAGGAAAACACCAAAAAATACCAAAATTTTTACCAGTATTTAATAAAAACCAATCAAGGAGGGGACAAAACTTGATGTGATAGCAAATGGTTAGTACCTAATACAGTAGATCCTGATATGTATCCAGTTCGATTGTTTCTGGAACTAATGGTAAAACGATAAGATGATGTAACCATCGATAGGTTTTTCCTGACTCCAAACAAAAATTGGAGATTAGGAAGTACTACAGCATGGTATAAAAACCTTCCCGTATGCGTCAAAAAAAATACACAAAGAAATCCGCTCAAAAAGGGGGAAATGATACCGCCAACAAAAAAGTGACAAATCATTATTATGGATTATGGATATAGGGTGATCTCTCTGTAGGTATGCAGTAAAATACTCTTAAAATAATTTTCTTCTCAGCTACCGTTCGATAGTGCCTCGACGATAGTTCGACGTTTTCGAATATTTTCCATCGTTGACTGATATCATATTGTATCACAATCACAGTAAACCAGCACTACATATACGTGAATATATCAACCAACACACTATACTATCGCGAATAAACGTTATAAAATACAGAACATGCACGAAAATCCCGCCAACCCGCCAATGCTGTGTAAATAAAGGCATAGGAACGATTATCGGGTTTACGGATTGTGTCAAATGAAAGACAGATGATAATGCTTAATACCAATTAGTTAAAAAGAGATATAATGCTTTCTATATTCGCTTTCCGTCTGCTATCGAGCGGCGTTGCTCTATAGCTAATATTATTGCAACTGATGAGTGTTTTACTCATATATGAACTATATTAACTATCAAATTGCTTTATTCGTTTTATAATAAACTCATATCCATATTAAGTGGTAGCGTAAAATAAGAACTCCGGTAGTATCCGGTAATAAATATGGGTAGGTATTTACAACTTTGGAAGTGTATCTCTGATATTGTGATAAACTGATCAATGACCATGTAGACCATGATATAGTTAAATACCACATACTATTAATAAGCTTGAAAGAATTGCTTGAACTTCCCAAGAGCATCTTTAAGTGAAGTCGCTTGTCGTCTATCATTTTTGGCGATGCCTTTGTCGCTTTAATCCACTTACAAACTCGAACTTCGCAACACTCTAGACAGAACGGGCCTTGATTAATTCCGGGACGTGCTAAAAAATAATACACTGTCAGGTAGGTACTGTGATAAATATGCATGTAGACAAGTACATAGGGAAAGCAGCTTGTTGAAGCTCGTAATGCTGAAGAAGTTACTTTGATTTGGTTAATGCGGAAATTTTATGCAAATAGGGAAAAGTTATTTATTTGCTATCCTAATGGCACCCAAGTGTCGTAGTCCATTTGAATAGGTTTTTTACACATCCTATTTTGAACGTGATAAATATATACTCGGATGTATGTTATAGACCAGGGCTGTCAACTGTTCTGTCAAAAATATTAGATTGTGTTAAACATAAAAAAATTATACCAACACCATATATAATATCAGGCAAAATGATTGTATATTTTTACCTCGTACTGAAAAAAACAATAGGTCAAAGAGATGTAGACTATATTGCACCGAGATTATATTCATCATCTCCGTTTCACTTGGAAAGTGAAATAATATTTTATCGTTTTAAACCCAAATTAAAAAATTGATCTTAAAAATAAATAGACAGTTTTTTGGTGATCTACTAAAATCTTGTCATGATGAATAGTACTGTGAACTGTGATTGATGTTTCTTTTATACTTCCATACTTTTATATTTTAATATTTTTATATACAAGGAAAGAGAGAATTAAGAATATTAGCTAGATTAAAATCCTATATAGACGTACTTGCTTACCTGATTGTGATATTTTTAAGAAATGTATCATGTACAATGTTCGTAACTTCTCTAAAATTATTGTACTTGACTACTTGCCTTACTATGTATATGTATATTTTCCCGGCCTTGAATGTATTACCCAATTATGTCATTAAAAAAGTTAATATATATTATATTGTATGACTAAAGAGTTTTCTAAGAGAGACTTGTAATAAGTTCTCAACACAAACAAGTAACTTTAACTTCGCTAGTTGCTTCTATGTTAGTTGCTCGTTGTTTATTCAAATGTATTATATATTTATATTTTATTCCGTTTTATAATTGGAACGTGAATAAACATTATTATTATTATTATAAGGTCGCTGAAAGACACGATGGGAATCCTGCAAAATGCACGTACTTACGATGGGTCTACAAAACACATAAAACGGTTACTTTATCATCATCAATTAAAAGTGTAAGAAAACCTTAGAGTTGTTTGCAGATCATACCCTTGATTGAAAAAGGGCTAGCGAATCTGATCCGGCGCTGCTCTGCAATGTTTAATAATATATTTCACCCTCGCAGTCTGTGAGTTCACCATTTCGGCCATGAATTCTTCTATGACGACAGCTGTTTCGCGTCCAGTCAAAAATAGAGTGGAAGAACGTGATTACTATCCCACTTCTGATTTTACAATTAACGAATTCTCACTGTTTCTACAAACTTTACAATATTATCATTAATTAATTAATCAATTAATTAACAATATGCAAATCAATGTGAAATAAATTCTAATGACATTCGCGAAGCTCTGATGTCGAGTGAGTAAGTCCTCGATTGAGACAAGCGTTATTACAGGCTCCGGTAACTCGCTTTATTCCATCTAGCTGCCCACCAGGATCGGTATCTAACAATATTATAGGGACCATTGTTTTATACAAAAACGGAATTTTAGATTGATCAGCCAACCAGGAGAGATATATTCTAAAAACATTTTAATTTTAGGAAACTTCAACGACTACAGTAATTTGATTATATCGCCCCGGCGGTAAAAATTATCGATGACACTTTACACTAAAAATTGTCCCATTTAGGTGGAGTGCAACTCTGAATATTTTGCGCGGAAATGTTATTTTTTTAAGGCCCATTTCAACTCGTGAACAAAGTGTCACTTTTGATGACATGCAACGAAACCTCATCTCGGTCTCCTGTAATATAAGTACTGAAAACAAATTTGGCACGTTGGCCAACCGTGCTGTAGGAACATATTGAAAGCAGATACGGTATTGGATCCTCTCACCTCGTTGACATTATAAAGGGTTTATGTTGTGCGAATAAAGTAACGTATCGACGTAACGGCGAAAGTTTTTGGGAATCCGCCATAATACGCCGACGGGGTCTCAACGTGATAATAACCTTCATGTTGCGGATTTACCGCGTATATATATAATTAAAATAAGATTAACGCTCGCCGAGATATGCACAGTTACAGGATTTCAGCACCTATATGCGGCGCAGCTTTAAAACGACTTGGTAATTAGTTAGTCATAGGGGAGACTAGGGCCATTAATTAATTTTGAAAGCACAGTACGTACTTCCTAATTATTAGAAATAATTACCAGAAGATCTAGATTTAGTGTACGTATTTATTAGACCTTTGCCTAGGATGATATAGAATATCATCCTTGATCCTTGAGCACCCATCTCAAATATATTAATGCATCTTTTTTGATAAAAGTTAATTCTTTGAGTACAAGGCTAAATCTGTTTGCTGGAAAGAATATTGTAAATATCTCAAGAACGGCTGACTTTAGCCCGTGCAGTGTCTATACCAGAAGAAAGATAATTTAATTTTACAGAACTGAGCAGCAAAAAATTCAGGGTTTTCCATTTGAAAAAAAAAAGTTTTCGCAGTTTTAAATTATCTAAATGTGGTTGGTTATTAATTTTTTAAAGATTTTTTTAAATAACGAATAATAATATTGAAACCATATTTGGTGACGTTAAGTATCTTGTAGGGCCCTATTATCTCGCTATTACAAAAGTTAACGAACGTCACCAGTAGCGTCGTTCTGGGGCCTAGCGATCCTTCTTCCTACCTTAACTTCTACGACACTGGTCCTAGAAGTGAAATTTACGGTTTACAAGATTTTTTAGTGCTTTCTGTATAAACAGTATCTCTTGTCGTTTTTGCGTAGGACGCGCTGTTTCTGCGCAATGGAGATCTTAATGTTTTAAGGTATGTTTGAGATATTAAAAAATAATTTTTTTAAAATGATTTTTTTGGAACCTCTCGTCTACTTGTCAGTGCTTGTTGCAGATCAGATCGATTTTATTGTATTAAAATTACTTACACCCAATATTAGGATTATAACTCAGAACAAATTATATTACAATAGAAGGAATCTAATCCAAAAATTCGTTTTTAAAAAAATATTTTTTACTATCCTGAACTTACCCTAAAACATTAAGATCTCCATTACGCCGAAACGGCGCATCCTACGCAACAATCATAAGAGAGACTTTTTATGCAAAAGGCATACAAAATCTTATAAACCGTAAATTTGAGGTCTATGACCAGTGGTGTAGAAGTTAAGGTAAGAAAAAGGATCGCTAGGCCCCAAAACGACGGCACTGGCGGCGTTCGTAAACTTTTGTAATAGTGAAATAATAGGGCGCCACAAGAAATGTTTATAGGACAAAGTCGTATTATTTTTCGATGTTCTACCGTTCCTTGAAGTTTCCGCCACCGAAAGCGGACCACCCTGTATATATATATATATATATATATATATATATATATATATATATATATATATATATATATATATATATATATATATATATATATATATATTATAACGAAATGTAGTAGTGGTATTGTGGATTGATGGAGAATGTAAGAGAGTATGAGCGGGTTCCACACATATGCATACCAAAGATGTAATGTTTAAATCTGAAATTTATGGAGAAATACATGTTTATATGTTTGTTGTGTTTAACTTTTATCCGGTAGAATGTGTGTATGTTGTTTGTTGCAAATATAGATGAAGAATGTATATTGGACAAAAAAGATGCCAAAGTTTGGAAGATATAATATAAAGTGTAAATTAGTAGGTATTCATTTGATATAAAATTGTATAAAATATTAGAGAAAATTGTGTTAAAAAAATCGAGATAGTATGGTTGTTAGGAAAAATTAAAATTTGGAAGGGAGAAGAAATTAATTAATTAGACAGTTTATAAGAGGAAAAAATTAAGAAATTTGCGAGAAACGCATAGATATATAAAGAAGAGACTGAGAAATTGTCACAGCAGTAGTAGGAGGGTGGTAGTAGTTTAGTTGAGGAGTGAAGCCGAAGAGGAGAGTATAAAAGATACTGATAGATGGTTCGAGACTGGAGGAGAGACTACATAGCAGTAGGTAGCAGTAGGAGTAGCAGTAGAGATTTGGAATAAGTGTACACGAAGAGAGAAGATATTTTAAATTGAAATAAGGAAGAAGTTATAGTCCGAGATAAGACTGTGGAGACATTATTGGTAGTTATTACTGGTTTTTTGTTAATTACATTTTATATTAGGATTTTGTAAACAAGGAGTACCTATTCGCTACATAAAATTTCATTTTTTTATTGTTGATATATATTTTTCATTTATGCTTTCGTAAAATTAAATATAGTAAAATTAAAGACATCATAAGCGTGCAACTCTGAACATCCACCTGAGATAAGAGTTGAAAGTCAAAATAGTATAAAAATTTAAAATATAAATAAGGTTATAAATATTTAAAATATAAATAAGGTTATAAATATTACAATATATATATATATATATATATATATATATATATATATATATATATATATATATATATATATATATATATATATATATTGAACGGGCCTATCAAAATTATGATGTTTAAGATTAATCGCACTAATAAATTTACAATGAAGGATATCAGCATTGCAACAGAGTAACCTATAGTTTTCGTTTAAAATAAAACAATGCCAGGAGATTAATTTAGTTTCCCATAACCATTTCGCCACGGAAATTTAAACTCAAGACTGCTAGTCGACCGCCGAGAAAGAGATCTTGCATTTAGTGCGATTAATGTTCAAAGTCATAATTTTGCTATGCGTGCTCGGATTTGCTGTAAAATCGTGTAAATCTAGATAAAGTATTGCCAAGTTGCATCGCATCACTAATGGGCAAAAACTTGCGAGCACAAAGTTGGAGGAACTTGGAATAATTAATTCAAACATCAAACAGAAAACAATTACTACATGATGGAAAATTTGAACAAAAACGGCGCCATTATATTGTAGCTAGACATGGCAGATGAATGAATTTCAAGCGTTTTTCTTAAACACTGCAATTAATCTAAATCAGAACAGCCCGAGCCCAGCGGCGTCCCTGATGTGTATTTTTATAGCTCACCAAATATCAAACACCTACCTATGTTTACAAATCCACTTGTAATAATGACTTTGATATAATGATGTTTAGTTTGTAACATAGAAATATGAGACTTAAAAACCGGAGCAAAAAAGCCTCATTATATCGATCCTCGATATAAAGAGCCTCTTCACACAATGAGATGATCGATAAGCCTCTTCACACTTGCTACCGCTTTTTTAACAGCGTTGTCAAGTATAATCGATTCCCAGGAAGTTAAGGAATAACAAATGATTTTATATACATCGCTCATCACATTATGACAATATCGTGAAGATGTTTCCCATTCAAATATTACGGATCTATTTTACACATCGGCATCATTTTGTCACATCGGCATCATTGGCATTCCTTTGATCTCTAAATTGCCTAATACCATCGAACGTTTTGTGGTAAAGTGTGGTCAACAATAATTCTTGAAATAGAAGTAATACAATTATTCTTTAATCTAGTGTATTATTTTGATGGGTTTTGTATTAAATTGATTAGTTATTAGTATTATATCAAAGCATAATAACTTTGTGACGCTCTTAGCTTCGGTGCGGAGGTTTTATCTCGAGCGCCACTGTCTGTTTAGAGTGCAGACAGACCACTTTTCCCTACAGGCAGTATCTGTAGGGGCCCCGGATAACTTTTGTGGAGAAGGGCGGAAGCCAGGTCACGTGATACACCGATAGGCCTTGTATTACCCTATCTTCAAGAAGAACACCGGTTTATGATTACAACAGATTTTATTTACAGGATTTATTATTTCGGTCACACCGGTATTTACGTATATACAGAGGATATTCAGTCTGCCTATAGCGAGTTACGTCATGGGGATGAAAAGCGTTACGAATAAAGGCTTAAAGCGGGATAACAAAGGGGCGGCGAGTGAAAATAAATGGTACTACTTTAGTAAGCGGGGGAAGCAATAATACTACAGTAAAGGGTGCAGCGTGTAGGAAATCCAAACTTTCGCGGATATGATGTACGCGGACTAGTTTTGTCGGAAGTTGCTTGCGTGACTCAGGTAGCCTGTGGAGTCCCTGCTGCATGCAGAATGCTCAGCAGAAGGGTGGATGCAAAATGCGACAACCCGAAGGGTGCAGGATGCTACGACCCGAACTACAGCCTATTGAGTGAACCCAAACGATTTCCACGTAGACTTGGCTACGATTTCGATGACCGAATAATGAAAACTGCGTGCGTGACTCAGGTAGCCTCTGGAGTCCCTGCTGCATGCAAAATGCTCAGCAGAAGGGTGGATGCAAAATGCGACAACCCGAAGGGTGCAGGATGCTACGACCCGAACAACAGCCTATTGAGTGAACCCACACGGTTTCCACGTGTATCTAACATTAATGCCGAAGACCGAATAGTGAAAATTGCGTGCGTGACCCAGGTAGCCTGTGGAGTCCCTGCTGCATGCAAAATGCTCAGCAGAAGGGTGGATGCAAAATGCGACAACCCGCAGGGTGCAGGATGATACGACCCGAACTACAGCCTATTGGGTAAACCCACACGATTTCCACATGTATTTAACTACGAGTTCGGAGACTGGATTTCCTTAGCGCTTGTTAATAAAGTACACTTACTTTTCTTTCGTGACGGGGATCGGTAGCGGCAATCACGGCAAGTCGCAACTTGTCAGATTACAGAATAACAGCAACGAAAGCGGCAGCGAAGGCGGAGGATGCAAAATGCGACGACCCGAAGGGTGCAGAATGCTTTTTGGATAGCGGAGGCGGAGGATGCAAAATGCGACGACCCGAAGGGTGCAGAATGCTTTTGGGTTAGCGGAGGCGGAAGATGCAAAATGCGACGACCCGAAGGGTGCAGAATGCTTGGTTAGCGAAGAATGCTAACTGACTTTACAGTGCTGTGGAGCTGCTTTTATATGATTTTGGACGGTTTTTTCGCGTTGACGCGTGATCTCCCTACCTAGCGCATGTGGCGCTGTCCGATATTTCGGTGCCTTGAGGTGACGGTTACGAGGATTATTGATACTGGAAAAACTACTGACGGCGGCGGGGTACCCAGAAGGGGTTTGTTTATGACCTCGTTATAAGCAGAACTGAATGTACAATTTATTACCAATATTTACCTAAAAAGAATCGAAATTTTACGAGGCATATTAACGGAGAGAATAAAATAAAATTGAATTTAACGTAATGAGGTGGTAATTATTTCTACTTCATTTTTTTAACGGATTTTCTGGTCCGTTTATTTTTAACACTGCAAATGAGAATAGACTGGTATATATATGTTTGGTTTTTTATATAGACACTATTTTACTATATGCTATATTTTTTTGAGTATGGTTTATCTTAAGGAAAATAAAACACAAGTTTTAAAAACAACACGAAACAAGGTACTTAACTATCTTATACTTGGTCCGAAACTCCGTTCAATTTTCGCCTTCGTCAAAAGCCACATTAAACGCCCAGCCCCCATGACCTCTGGGAATCATTAGGGAAAGACTTCATAAAGTTTTTTAAAGGTTGTATCCGTCTATGTCGCGTATCGCTATCGATCTGGCCCTGAAAAAAACATCATTGCGGCATGCGTTGACATTTTTCACATTTCGCAAATAAACAAAGAAAAGTGTACCATCACGGAGTGATAACCGGCTGCCCTAAACTTTTTAATTTATTAGCGCGGTCATATTGCCTACTTTCTTTAAAATAGCGGCGATAAAACGGTATTATAAAACAGGCGGAAAAAAATCGCTTCAAATTATCGTCCTGTCGCTGTTCGCTCTTCTCCCTTAAGAATACAAGGAGGTTCATATGCGGCGTGGATATGTAACCTACTTTAGTAAAACAATAAACATTAATAATTGTTATACTCATACATCAGCAGCATTGTAATTGACTTCATGGGAAACAATACGCGAGCGTTTCGGGGTATTACAACTATTGTTACAATTATTTTTATAACATGCTTTAGTACTGTATGCTATTTGTACTCAACAGTAAATGATGTAACCACTTTATGTATCATACTGTACTCTGTTCATTAGTACCGTAACAGTATGGTACATAAAGTGGTTACATTATTTATTTGTTGAGTACAAATCGAATATAGTTGCGAGTATAGTTGTTATCTACGTCATCACGCTCTCAATATAATAGACCAGTGACTATAAAATTAGACACGCAAAACATTAACAATTAAACACATGATATTATATTAAACAAAAGGACAAAGCGATAGTCGAGCTTCAAGATCTATTGTGATTGTGAAGTTTTATTTTTTAAAAAATTGGTACGTTTGGTAATGATCAAAGTGGAACGGATTATTACTGATTTCGGGAAAACCTCAGTCTGACTGATAATCTTGAAACGCTACTTCAGCAGAAATGTCTTCTTCGCTTTCCTCTTGTTGAGTAACCATAAATTGGTCTCAGAAGAAAGATTCATTATTCATTAGTTGTCTCCTCATTGATATCATAATAATCCTCATCTGTTATACTTGATTTAATATTAGAGCAAGACTGGCCTTGATAATTAGTAAATACTGGTGAACAACATAATTTTTTACAGTCACAGTTAGTCATCATGTGCGTCATCAACGCCAGCCATATCTATGTAACTGTATGACATAAAACGTTGGGGGAAAAATCTATAATAAAAGTAGACCAGAGAACGATTCTAAAGATGGTCTACTGAATGCTCAGATATTCAAACTGCTTGCCATCATTCTCTATACAACGCTCAAGGCTCTCGCTGTTGTCCAGATATTTTACAACACATCCTCAAAAGTGGATTAGAAGAGGCAGGAAATGTTGTCACTAGATATTTTACATTTCTTCAAAAGTGGATTGGAAGGGGCAGTTTATTTCCATGGCCCGCTAGGTCACCTGACCTTACCTGTCTGGATTTTTGTCTTTGGGGTAGGTACAATTATCGGGGTAGGTACAATTGGTACATTTATTGTTGCTTTTGGAGTCAGTGGCACCAAGGTTTACAAACGTATAACGAAGTTGCGTATAATATTATAAAAGTATTTAATTATAAATTACAATTTATTAAAATATTTTACAATTACAATTTAATTTTATTACAAGCAAGTTTACCGATTACAAGTTGGTACACCCGTTAATTTTCACTCAAACCGAAATATTCTTTTCAAATTTTCAGCCAAAAAAGTTAGCACCAGTTTTTGTTTTCTAGGCATCGTCCGAAAATGTTGGCGAGAGTGAACTCCTGCTAGAACTAATGGTGCGGATCGCTGCCCATCCGGATCAATGGACCAGAGTACATAAATTATTACGTAAGTATACGCCACATAACTTTAAATTTTGCTCCCCGGCCAAAATTAATAATTCACAGCAGACGGAATAAGCTAACGAAAAAAAAGATAATATTGTCGTTTGCACAGTTTGGGAAGTTCAGGAATATTTATTGAGACGGAAGCACTCGTTCCGGAGATCGCATACCCAGCAAATAAAATGGTTTTTTTTATTTGAAACCCCGCTGCGATGGTATAGATTAATGAAAATATTGTATGAGGAGAAATGGAATATTAATGGCTATCGAACATTAGTAAATGATCGTAAATAATTTATGATCCATACCACAATTTACAGATGACACTCATAATTCACAACGAAGGGATATAAATTTAATAACTTCCACTAATGCCAATGTTATATATATATATATATATATATATATATATATATATATATATATATATATATATATATATATATATATATATATATATATATGTATATATATATATATATATATATGTATATATATGTATATATATATATATATATGTATATATATGTATATATATATATATATATATATATATATATATATATATATATATATATATATATATATATATATATATATATATATATATATATGTATATATAAATATATATATATATATATATATATATATATATATATATATATATATATATATATATATATATATATATATATATATATATAAATATATATATAATATATATATATATATATATATATATATATATATATATATATATATATATATATATATATATACATATATATATATATATATATATATATATATATATATATATATATACATATATATATATATATATATATATATATATATATATATATATATATATATATATATATATATATATATATATATATATATATATACATATACATATATATATATATATATATATATATATATATATATATATATATATATATATATATATATATATATATATATATATATATATATATATATATACATATATACATATATACATATATATATATATATATATATATATATATATATATATATATATATATATATATATATATATATATATATATATATATATATATATATATATATATATATATATATATATACATATATATATATATATATATATATATATATATATATATATATATATATATATATATATATATATATATATATATATATATATATATATATATATATATATATATATATATATATATATATATATACTGCGCAACTTATTTAACGCAGAACCAAAAAGTTAACTCAAATTTGACGTTATGTATTTTCGACAATTTTTGTTCGTTTTGGTCGATTTTTTTTTTCAAATTGTAGGTTTTTCTCTTAGGAATATCACTGTCTTAGTTGTTTTGGTAAACATTGACTGTCTTTGCAATCCGACTGCCATGAAAAAAGTTATAAGCGAAAATATAAGAAAAAAAATTGTGGTTTTTTATTATTTGTTTAATAACAATTGAAGAACATGTTTAGGAATGACAAAGCTATTTTTCAGGATTCTCGGATCATATTACAAAACATTAACAATAATATTATATCTTGTTAATCATTCATTCTCTTCTTATTGTAATGATATGCCTGAAAGTAGTTGTATTATAATGTATCTGCATTATCTAATTATACTTATACTTGTCCGATGACGAGAACATTTCAGTAGATACTGCCAAACAATGTTTTTAAAGGAATAAATTATACTTTCTGTGCTTCTTAATCAAAATTTATGTTCCAAGTTTGTAAACGAAATGTTATTATATTAGATACGTAGGTACTCAATTGCAGATAAGGGCTTTCAAATATAAATCTTGTTCTTGTTGAAGTTCAAGCATTTATTGACGACCATCTCACGCGAATTCAGAAGTGGAATCTGCTTGCTATCCAAACAAAATACCGAGAATCGAAAACAATTTTCCTATCGTTTTGTTTATATTCGAGTATCTGTTTATATTTGGAGCAGAAGAAACTCTTATTGGCATACTTCAAATAATATTCCACGGTCCTGTATTTTCCAGCTAGCACGTAGAATCACGAGTACCTTTTTACGGCACTGACTGACAAATTGATGCTGTTTTCGATATTATATAAAATGTTAAACGGACATATTTTACCCAAGTATCCTTTATTCCGAGAGGGAAAATGAAAACGACTTCATAAGTCTGCGAATAAAAGGTATTAAGGGTCCCCTGCTATATATAGAAATGGAGATAATGAGATATGCCCTAATTCGAATTAAGTCGTGGCAAAGTCATCAGTGAATAATGCTCAGATTGCTAAAAGGTTCCTTAATATACCAACACCCACAACAGAACTACAGACTAGTATAAATACCGCAGTGATGAATGTTTGCCATTCAAAAGCACACAAAGTTACACAATTAAATTTCCTGAGCAAAGGGAAGGAATCGCTTAGGTAAAACATTTCCGGAAATGTAAAATTGAAAACTGTGGCAGTTGTAACAATACTTAGGCCATATTAAGTCCAGGATCCTTTCTCGTACTCAATTTATGACTAATTTATTTTATTTAATATGAAATTCTGCATGGGCAGCTAGCTTGTAGGTAGGCCTGTCATACAGACACAGATGCAAATACAGACACAGACCTAAGTGACGTACTCATTTGAAAAAAAAATTATTTGTGAGAATTGCTTTTCTATTAGCTGTAAATAAAAAAAATAGCGCAAGAGAGAGTGCTAATTGGCGTAAGTAAAATCATTCCCGTAACAGAACACACTTGCTGCTACTGGACTGTGTATTTATCACTAACCAAAAAATTAATTAATACCATGTGCAAGTGATTTTAGGTAGTTACTATTAAAGCACGAGTTGTCGTAACTTTGGGCTTTTGAATCAACTGCTCTGTTAATTTATTTCAGCATCTTCTACTTTCAGCCAACTAACAGAGCTAGTTGCCACAGTTTACCCAGAGCTTGCAATAAACACTTTTCGTTCGATATTACAAGCTTCGGCCACCTTCGGCTTTTCCCGGTCGGCTACGGCTAAACCATCTCTACTGCCATGCTTCTCATCTCATTTTGTAATTTTTGTATTGCGTCGTGAGTCGTGAGGGAAGGTCAGTGGTGTTTTGTGGTTATATACGTTGTGTTTATTGTGTTTTGTTTGGCGGTAGTATTATGGAAACTATACTGCATAATGTGAGTCATTTTGGGCAAATTTAGTGACTGAATAAATTGCTTATTACAAAAACATAGAAAAATCAATTTCGGAGTCCACAAAAACACGCAATTGTCAATATGGAGACAATTTATGGGGTTTTGTCAAATCCTCAATTACGACCTATCAGAAATAACTCCGTTACAAAATAAGTATAGCAGATATGTCAGGGTATTAGACTTTTAATATGAAAAAGAACACTACAAAATAACTACCGCACTGGTGTTCTGTCCTCTAGCGGCACTATCACGAAGCTGGGGTGGATATTCTGATGACGAAACGAAACCTGAGAGTGAATTTTCTAGGGTACTGCCTAACATAAATCACGAAGGATTCGTTTATCAGCCAAAAATTACTTAATTTAGAGTATTACACTGACAAAACTATATGAAAGCCACTCTTACATAACTTTTGAACAATTAACTTAGATTTACTGGAAATTATTACTTGTTTTTAGATTTAACTTTAGAGAGAAGATGTACGTGGCGACCTTCTGGGCGCATTTTGCTTAACTGTTATAGCATTTATTACCGGCATATCCGGTATGTGACGTCACATGTCGATGGTTGTGATGTCACAGTGACGGCTGGAGCCTAGCCTCCCACCAAGGGGGCGTTTCATAGCCTCGACGCGCTGAGGCAATTTGTTAAGAATAGCGCAGAAAGTAAATACTTCACCATTTTTTTGTTAAACCTTATAGGGATGGGTTTTTAATATCCTTAATTCTTTAGTTTTTAATTGAAAACTAAATTTGGTGGATAGCCAGATTGTATAACTTTGCGTTTTTGTTCTAGAAAATTTGGATCGGGATTTAAAGACCTCAAGAAATGTTGTACAAAATCTAAATAGAAGGCCTGTTCCTTTGCGTCCGAGCGACTTGCACCAGAAGCTTATATATGTACATAAAAAGGAAAACACCGACACCGAAGATTCGCCTAGTCAGCCAGAGAAGAGTCGAGAAATTTCAGAACAGGATACAGAAAATCTGTACCGGCAGAGAATTAAATGGCCCACATTCGACGAAGAAGAATTCCAAAATAACTTCTCCGAAAGTCGGTACGACAGGAGCGGTGAAACGCCGAAGTCATGGAACGTGCCAAATAAAACGTCGAAATACACATATCCTAAAAACTTTTCATATCACAGAGTTACAGGTGAGTGCATGGAAACGTATATAATATCTTAATTTAATATGCATTGTTATTTAATTGTTATATGTGGATTAATTATTGTATGTGGACATGTGGAATATCCTCATCCACATCAAATAAAAAATGTATTAATCAGTAACATTGTGCGATGAACTGGCCAGCTCCGAGCCCTGATCTTAATCCTATCTAGCATGTATGGGACCATTTACGATGGACAATTAAGCAAGATCAAGTCCCATGTAGGCTTTGGACGAGCTTCAAAATAGACTAATGTTGATTTGGAACAATATGGACCAGGAATATATACACAAACTGTTTGAAGGGCTACCAAGGCGAATACAAACAGTGATAAGAGCGAGAGGCGGAAATACACGCTATTAAAATTGATTGTTTTTCCTGTAAGCAAATTCATTAAAATTGTGTTCAATTGCCTGATAGTCTGTTTCCCAATAGCTATGTTCGCAGTAGCGATTCCGAACTAATTCAGACATCACATTCATGCGCAGTTTGAAGTTGAGCGTTCGCGGTGCCAAGAAGTGTAAGTTCGGGATTAGAAATTCTGTGTTCGCGGAGCATATACATTTAATTCTGAACTTGTTCCGAATGTGCCCAATGCATCCCGGGACTCGAGTTAGAATTTTTAATCCGACGTATGCATATTGCAAAATTTTATGTCGAACTGGGTTCTGTTTGTGCCCTGGGAATGTGAGGTTATATATTTAGTTTATGTTTATGAAAGCCGTAACAACGTTTAGTGTACATGTACATAATTCCCTTCATTTAGTTCCTTTTATATTTCATACGTTACCACGGTTGCTTTGTAGGTACATGCACATTGATAAATACTTTCTAAATTACGTACATACATGTTATAGGCATAGGTATATATACCTATAATATGTCCGATCATTTTGAATCGTGTTATGACGATTTAGCGGAGGTTATCAGGGTTTTAAAAGTACTTAAACAAAATATTTCGAAGAAGTTGAGTGACTATTCATACTATAAATAGGTATAACATTTTATTTTAAAAACGCAGTTTGTCTATTCATCCCAAGGATTATAGACTAACAGGATTGCTTATCGGCCACGTGTTGTTAGACAAGATCTGACGTCAGCGGTTAAGTTCGGCCGGCATCCTTTTGCGCCAACGGTCGATTCCAAATTGATTAGGCACGATGTTAATGTACAAATGACACACGACACACTACACAAACGCCGGGAAATACACCGGTGGGGCAATGAACCTACGCCGTACGTATCCGCTGACGTCAAAAGCGTGGTGGGGGCCTACGAGATTTGTCTAACGTTGCGCTTATGGGGATAAGCAATCCTGTTATAATCGTTGTATTCATCCAACATCCCTTGGATTCCTAACCAAATAAAATCGCCACAGATTCCCGACAAAACGACGAGTAAATTGCTAACTCTATGGAATGATACAGGACACCAAGAAAACTGTACAGGGAACACGTTCATAAAACGTTCGCGGACTATCAAAAATCTAGAGGTGATTCAGAATATGACATGCGCATTTGAAATGTTCGGGTAAATTCAGTATTAATTCCGTATGTGCTCAGGATTTCTACCGCGAACATAGCTAATATAAACTTAATCAATAATAACATGCTGTGCTAAAAAACTACGTATCTCATTTAATAACAGAGATAATAGAGTGAACCAAAAAAGAGAATGTTACTGAAAGACGAGGCTTTAGTCAGCTATGAATTGTAATTTGCAATTGTTGCAGATGAACTCCACAGGGCGTTACAATTTGTCGGTACAAAACGGAAGATCATTGTAACACCCGGTAGTTGATAAAAAAAATAACTTTTTTTAAGAAATCAGTAGAAAATGATTATGGAAGAGTCAATCTATCATCCAAAAAAAAATCATCCACATCGGACAAACGACTCTAAAGATAAACACATCAAACTTATGCAACATTTTCGGTTACGCGATAATTTTTGTGGGGTGTATACAACAGACTGAAATTCTTGGACTGGATATTTTTAAACTTTGAAAATAACTTTTAAATTATAAAGAAGGTAGAGAAATAACTATAATTTAATAATTATAATTATTATAAAAATAGTTTTATTCCTCATCCCATCTTTTGTTATATAAACTATCGAACATAAAAAGTGGCGCACCCAGATTTTGTGCCAAATTTGATGTTCAATAACTTTTAAACCATCCTATCGATTTTGATATTTTTTTTTTGTTTGAAAGGGCGATTCTTGCGGATGACTATTTTGTAATTGGCTTTCCATAAAAAATGTATTTTTTAATATGTACAGCCTTTAAAAACCGATTATGATTTTGACACGAAATTTGAATGTCGCTGTGGAGTGAAATTTTATTTGTATTGAATTCTTAGGTTGCTTTGTGTGTTTACCATTCTTTTTTCAATATTCTCTTTTTTGATTTACCTCTCTAGCCCCTTCAGCAACGAAGATGCGACATTTTAGATGAAACGGTGTTATTAAGTTTGATATTTAAAAAGGAGGCTATGGTAACGGTTAACACTGAAACATCAGTTGAAGATTCAGTTAAAATTCTCGTGAAAAAAAAATTCAGTTAACGTTCTAAAAGAAAATGCCAGTGGAAATTAGTCCAATTCAAGTAGCTAGAGTTGTGGCTTTGGTAGAAGATGGAAGGAGTCAAAGATATGCAGCTCGTATTGTTGGTTTACCAAAAACAACTGTCCGAAGAGCGATCCAGCGCTACCGAGAAACGGGCCAATACAGCAGACGTCCAGGTTCGGGTAGTTCCAGGATTATGCAAAATATTGACGATCGATTTATTGGTCTGCAAATATCGAGGAATCCCTATCAAACAGCTGTGATCACAAACCGAAATTTAAGAAACACACGAGGAACAGTTGTGTCAGATCGAACAATTTTTCGGAGATTCAGGAGTCTCGGTTTTATCGCAAGAAGACCTGTTATTGGAATGCGATTACTTCGACGACATCGAGTAGCTCGTTTGGATTTTGCTTGAGTTCATCTTGTTTGGAATGAGTTGCAATGGTCTCAAGTTTTATTCACTGACGAATCAAGATTCATGTTGAGATCAGTAGACAGGCGTCGGAGGGTTTGGAGAAGGCGTGGGGAATAATACGAGGATGATATGTTCAGTGAAAGGGAGAGTTTAGGCGGTGGTTCACTAATGGTATGGGGTGGAATTACCAGCGATGCCCGTACAGAATTATTTGTGTTTCCACCACGCCAATCTCTAAATGCAGTTACACTGCGCAACTTATTTAACGCACAACCAAAAAGTGAACTCAAATTTGACGTTATGTATTTTCGACAATTTTTGTTCGTTTTGGTTGATTTTTTTTAAAATTGTAGGTTTTTCTCTTAGGAATATCACTGTCTTAGTTGTTTTGGTAAAACGAATGATTTTGATATTATACCAGGTGCTATAAAAATGTTATGTTTTTCTCCGAAATTTCAAAACGTCCTGTGGGCTATACAAGGTATTGCAAGTTATTGCAATTATAGCCAATTTAAAGCCTCATGTTTTTTCTACATTTTCTTTTTTTATTCATTTGTGTATCTCTGTTACTTCATAAAATATCCAATTTTTGAGTTGACGTGATTTTTATTAAATTTATTAACTTTCTTTTTTGTCAAGTGCTCATTATTTATTACTCATTATACTGGTTCAATGCCTCATTTTGCGTTCTGTTTTCCTTGATATCTTATAATTTATTGAGAGATGCAAGGTGTTTTAGAAGAGAAAAAGCTCTTAAAATGACAAAAACTCAAAAAACATACCTAGAAAAATGGATTGCTTTAATCAATAAAACAACGAATAACAGGAAACAAAACAAAAGTAAATAGAGAATTAGTATCTGGTGTTTCCACCCCTTCCGCGAATGACCTCCCGACATCTTCGGTTCATACTTAAAACCAAAGTTCTGATTAGGTTCTGATCTAGGCCATTCCATAATTCGACTAGGCGTCCTTCCAATTCTTGTAAATTTTGGGGTTGTCGTCCCTCACTTCGTAACCGCCGACCGATAAAATCCCAAACATGTTCAATGGGGTTAAGGTCGGGGCTACGGGCTGGCCAGTCTATGTGATCAATTCCTACTTCTTCAAGATAATTTCTCACGATAAGACTCGTGTGGGGACGCGCATTGTCTTGCATAAGTAAAAAATTGGGTCCTATATAGGGGGCATAAGGCAAAACATGTGCTTCAAGAATGTCTGTGATGTATCTGTCAGAATTGAGATTTCCATTCACAGTTACCAAGTCCGTTCGCCCAGTCAAAGATATTCCGCCCCACACCATGACGGATCCACCTCCATATAAAGTTGTGTGCAAAAAATTGCATTGACTGTATCGCTCATCGGGTCTTCGGTAGACGCGATTACGTCTGTCACAATTATACAAACTGAACCTTGACTCATCAGTCCAAATCAGTCCAATCTGCTTCCATCCAATTAACATGCTCATTGGTAAAATTCAATCTGGCTCTTCGATGATCTACTGTTAATGCGGGTCCTCGAGCAGCAATCCTGGGTCTTAAATTTGCCTCCCTCAGTCGTCGGCGGACAGTTTGAACGCATATGAGTGGACCACCTGCGTCTTGAAGTTGTGCTCTTAAATGTGTTGCAGTTATAAATCGTTGTCTTACAGCATTTACTCTTAAAAAGCGATCCTGGATAGCAGAGGTAACACGAGATCTACCTTGACCGGCCCGTCTGGAATGTTCTCCTGTTTCCGCGTACCTTTGTTGAATTGCTCTCGGTATAGTTGTGTGAGACACTCCCAACCTTCCAGCTATGCGGTTGTAACTCCACCCTTCACCATGTAATGTAGCTGCCTCAACACATTCATCACGAGTTAAATTTCTGGTTTGGCGTTCCATTATTCACTAATTATTGCTGGACTGTCAACAAAAAACTAATGACACAGTTGTCAGTTTATGACGTGTAATCTTCGATTTCCATAGCTTGCTAGCTGTTTGAGTTGTCCGATAAATGCATTTCATGTGAATAAAAGCATATGGTGTTTCAAAACGGTGTATTTCATGAAGTAACAGAGATAAACAAATGAATAAAAAAAGGAAATGTAGAAAAAACATGAGGCTTTAAATTGGCTATAATTGCAATAACTTGCAATACCTTGTATAGCCCACGGGACGTTTTGAAAAAAACATAACATTTTTATAGCACCTGGTATAATATCAAAATCATTCGTTTTATCAAAACAACTAAGACAGTGATATTCCTAAGAGAAAAACCTACAATTTGAAAAAAAATCGACCAAAACGAACAAAAATTGTCGAAAATACATAACGTCAAATTTGAGTTAACTTTTTGGTTGTGCGTTAAATAAGTTGCGCAGTGTAGATACATAGAGATCTTGAATGAACATGTTGTTCCACTTGCACCTTACATTGGCGAAGAATTCCTCTTAATGCAAGATAATGCACGACCGCATACAGCAGTGATGCTAACACAATTTTTAAACGATGTCAGAATTAATCGTATATGCCGTGGCCCGCTAACAGCCCTGACATGAATCCCATTGAGAATTTATGGGATGAATTGGGACCACGTGTTAGTAGACGCAACCCAGAGAATCTGAATGAATCGAGGATTGCTCTTACAGAAGAATGGGACAATATCCCTCAAATCACTATCACAAATTTGATTGAAAGCATGCCTAGGCGTATGGAAGCTGTTATAGCAGCCAGAGGAGGAAATACTCGTTATTAGTTAGTTTGTTGTTCAGTTATTTTTCAAGTTTATTGTTTTAATCATTAATAATTACAGTCGTTTTACTAAAATGTCAATTAATTCTTTGTTTGTTATTTATTTTTGATGTTTTTTGTACTTGTAAGTAACAATTATTTCAGCGTCCGTAATCGAAAACGCTAAACATGTCTTAAACGATGAACTTTTTAGACATTTTCAGCTCCACGGCCTCCTTGTTGAATATCAAACTTAAAAACACCGTTTCATCTAAAATGTCGCATCTTGGTTGCTGAAGGGGCTAGAGAGGTGATTCAAAAAAGAGAATATTGAAAAAAGAATGGTAAACACCGTGACCCACCTAAGAATTCAATACAAATAAAATTTCACTCCACAGCGACATTCAAATTTCGTGTCAAAATCATAATCGGTTTTTAAAGGCTGTACATATTAAAAAATACGTTTTTTATGGAAAGCCAATTACAAAATAGTCATCCGCAAGAATCGCCCTTTCAAAGAAAAAAAGTTATTGAACATCAAATTTGGGACAAAATCTAGGTGCGCCACTTTTTATGTCCGTCAGTGTACTTCATTAAAAAAAATGTGTAAACTATATTTAAAAAACAGTAATATTTAAAAAGAAAAGGCAACAAATTTCCAATATTTTTTTAAACTCACCTCGCAATAGCTTTCTTATGCACAGAGCCATTTAAATGTTTTGAGCCATGTTTTGAAACCTGCGCAATTTAATGGAATGTAGTGAGTAGAGATCCTCTAAAAATTATGTGTTTTGTTTTATATATAATCGCTGGAACGTTTGTGGTGGTTTTATTTAAATAATTTTAATATTTGGTGATGGATAGACAATTGTATTTCTTTCTAACTGCATGTAAAAACAATTTTAACATGGTCAATACTTTTTAGCGGTAAGTAATTTTATTGGTGACGGTAGAGAAAAGATAAAGTTAAAAAACTATGTTTTTTGCCGCCAAATGTTGGTACCAATCGATGTGATGTTTTGTTTTTTTCTATCGAATGGGGTGATGCGACAAACAATATTACAAACAACACAGTGTATACGTACATATTATTATAATTATACCTTTACAAACTTTCTAAATGAATTATGCCACGACGCCGGTCCACCTTTATTGTTTATAATGGCAGACCTATTATTTTTCAAAATTTTAAATGGCAACTAAATTGGAACATGCTATAGCTACAAATTAGGCCAGACGGTCCATTTGGTTTAATAAAATGCACACTAATTCATTGCATCGTAACGTCCAGCTCGGTGCGGTAAATGCAAAATATTAAATTGTAATAAATTGCAGCAACGAGATCGCGTGCATTTTATTTTTACGGTAGAGAAATACTATGCTGTAGGGACGTAAAAATAATCAGCACAAAGTTAAACGTACTCGATAGTAGGTCTCCAGTGGCTCTTGATCTTCCCGTATCATATGATAAATCAATTTGCATTCGTTTTGTTCAGAAAATTGAAAGCCTTTCATATACCTACTTTGCATGCATTCCACTCAAGAAGCTTCTTGTAGCGTTTCGCTTATGAGAATCTATTATCTATGTGAATCATTTTAAAGCGCTTTTGTTTTTTTGAAACATCGTTAAGGGTTTTTTAAAACATCATCTTTTATACGTAGTTCAGACTATACACATACAAATATGTATATATTAGATTAGTTGGTTAGTTTAAAATCCGTTACTTAATAACAAATTGGTTAAAATTTACAACATTTGATATCATGGCAGTAAAATCATGGCAATTTACCAGTGGCGGCTCGTGCGTTCGGGAATAGGTGAAGTGTTTTGAAGCATAGGTGAATCACTGAATCAACCAAATGCGTTTTTGCGAATGGGGGCGACCAAATGGGGGGCGAAGCTCTCACCCCAAACGACCCCATACCTTTGGTCGTACAAAATTGCACAAAATAATCTCAGCTTTTATCAATCCGATAAAATTTCTTTCATTTAGAGACTAACTAAGCGAAAGAAATCTGATCGGATAGAAAAAAGCTGAGATTATTTTTTACGTAGGATACATTATTTACGAGTTATAAACCAAAAGCTAAAAAAGTCCAAAAATATAGTGAACTTTGCCTTTTTTTGCGCTTATGGTGCCCATTGGGCTAATAATAGATTATAAAAAAACAAATATAAAATAATTAATTAGAGATAAATGAACGAGAAAGTTAGAGATAATTATGTACTATAAACATTAATAACTAGGTAATATAGGTATATCCTATAGACATATTAATACAGGGAGACCCAACGGTTCATTCATAAAACCCTGGAAGAGCCGATCTATTATTGTTCTAAAAATTGCAATGAGTGCGAGAGAGAAAATGCAGGCAGGTATCGTTTCGGCAACGCCGCTTCGTGTGATCAGAACCCATCCAGTGGCGTATCTACTTATCTTTAATGAATGAGTTAGGGTAAACAGCGTAGTTACATAAGAAAAATACTGAATACCCTGTATCCGAACGTTGCAATAAATTAAATGAAAATAGAAAACATTCAGAGCATAGTTTAATTCGTGTACATTAAGATAATAGTTAGTAACTGCAATGAAACTTCGTCATATGTTTTGTAGAAATTTATTTATACTTTTAATGTAAAAAGTCGTATTTGTTAGTTAGTGGACGGTTTAATATTAGTTATTGGACGCATTGTAAATAATTTAAATTCTATAAAAAAAGACATACATACTGACATAAGACATAAGACAAAATAAAAGTCTTATGTCTGATAAAAGACATAAGACATGTAATACTGTAATAGGTGTCTAACCACGTAGTAAAAATTTTCTTTGCGTGTTTGTTGAAACAACTTATAAAGTCTGTCCATTTTTTCTTTCTCTTTCTCCTCGTTTTAAATTTTTTCATCGTCAACTTCACATTTCATTCATTTTCAATGTCGCTGTCTTTCAACACATTCTCTGAAATCTCATAATTTTCTTTATTGTAGCATATGTGACATAGACATGTCATCACCTTCTTCTGGAATGTGAACATGGTGTTTAGGGGGACACAACATTTGTGTCAATATTGCTTACATCTGTCATATAAAATTACATCGTATACCCAAGCAGCATGGTGACGTCATTATTACGTTCTTTTAAGGTGATTTTAGGTCTAAGACGTCAAGTGACCAATATGAGGCCGAACATATGACGTCATTTCTATGTCGTCTTTAAAACGTCACTTTTTTCTCGTCATTCAGACGTACCTTTTTAGGATTAGTAACGTTAGATTGTTACTAATCCTTAGGACGTCATGAATTTGACGTCAACTTGACGTCATATTATCGACGATCGTTTTTCCTCCCTTTCGTTATACTTATTTCTTAATTGTCTACAATAATTAATGTTAAGTTTGAGACATTTCAAAATTTAAAACATAAAGGGCACCAGAGCCAAATTTTTTTGAATTTTATCAAAAAATTTTGAAAATTTTTTTAGTATTGTTATCAAAAAATTTTGAAAATTTTTTTAGAATTTTTTCAAAAAATTTTGAAAAAATTTTATGAATTTTTTCAAAAAATTTTAAATTTTTTCAAAAAATTCAAAAAATTTGGTTGTGACTTTTTCTTGTCATTTTGACGTCTTTCTTGTAGTTCTTTTAACTACAGAATTAGAATAGAATTTTATATCCTGGAAACAAGACCCAGAAGCAATTTTTTTTTTCAAAAAAATTTTGAAAAATTTTTCAAATTTTTTTAAAATTTTTTGAAATTTTAAAAAATTTTCAAAATTTTTTCCAAATTCTAAAAAATTTTTCAAAATTTTTTGATAAAATTCTGTTTTTTCAAAAATTTTTAAAAAAATTCAGAAAATGTTTTCAAAACTTCAAAGACCATTAACTATTTTTTTTTACTTGTGACATATAGCATTATTACAAAAAGTTAATAGCATATAGCATATAGCATTATTATAAAGTAAAGTTATTACTCGACCAATAGGTCGAGTAATAACTTATATAAATGCAACAATCCTAATAATATGAGTGCTGATTTAAACAAAGAAATAGAAAGACATCTAGATTTTTCATTAGAAGAATATAAGAAAATAGTATAACTAAAATAAAATCACAACATACTTTTGGAATTTACAAAATTCTTGGAATTTACAAAATTCTCCTTGTAGATACCTGATCCAAAAATATCATCCCCTCAGAACGACGTGGGTTAGCTCCGGCTTTGACATATCAACCCATTTGGTCGAATTTCTAGATCCTCAGGGAAAAAATGTTCGGAGCACAGCTGTGGATATTTGGGTAGGGGTTGAACTCCCAACATGCCAACCAGCTAAAGCCAGAGGTTTCTCTTTGGGAAACCTTATTAATCAGATCTTTTAATTATAATATGAATTTAATTGGACATGAAAATGGTATTTTGCACACTGATTATGTACTATATAAATTACATAATAAAAATTAATGAAATAATTATTGATTAATTATTACAGCAATATAAAAAGTTCATTTTTGGTTTCAACGCCGCCCCTGGCCAAGTCAAGCCATTACAGCTTGTAGATAACCTTAAAAATACTTATATTACTTACCGATGAAAAGTAACATTTTCCGGACTTAAATGATCCACCCTTTTACAAACTATACAAGAATTCACCATAGTTATACACTTATTGTTCACCTGAATCGCAATAAATACAAAGATTCGTAGAACACACTAAAGAAAACACAAATACAAGCTGTAGCGTTGCGGGAACCTCGCAAATTTGTTTCCATTGACAAATAAGCATTGTCGTAAAACTCGAGTAAAATTCATCAAACGACGTTGCCGTTGTTGAGATTTATATCTCAAGGCACAGTACATTTTCGGTTGTCTATGGTTTTCACCATATGTTATTAACGCAATAAGGCAAATACAATATTACGTTTGCCAAGAAGCTGTTTTAAATAACATTTTAGTATTAAAATGAATCAGATTCGTTGAAATGGTCAAATTATTTGAACATCTTTTACGCTATTCAAAGACCTCAAGTAAATTTCACAGTAAGCCTGGCAAACGTGCCGTTCAGGAGAAAAAGACGGACGACAAGGAGGGAATGATCTTGAATCGGCCAAAAACGTAAACAATTCTGTCTCTTGTATTAATACGTCTATGGTATATCCTTTTATCTATCTACATCTCATATCGATCTCAATCCTTGGATATACCTACTATTTAAAAATCAGTTTAATGAGGTTGCTTTTCCTATTTTTTATATGTTAATGTGGAAAAACATTAAAAAAGAAAGGAAAATGTTCAATAATCAAATGTCTCTTAAAGTCTTTTATTTCGTGTATTTCTGGCTCCGGTTAAACTACGTTCTAATACCGGCGGTACAAAACCTAACTGCGTATCTTGTGTCGTATCAATATTAAAGTTCTTGGTATCAATAAACATCCCTGAGTGAAGTTAGCCCTAAGCCCTAAGTGAAGATAGTCATCGGCATTCTGAACTGGATATGTTTTTCAAAATTTAGTTTATTTCCAGCTCTTATATTTATGCAAATACCATGATATTGTAACATAGTGTAGGTACCCTTTCAAAAGGGATTTCTATGGGGAATACCCGTCTCCTATTATGACCAACAGCTTTGATAACCTCTCTTCGATGTCGATTTATCCACTCCAACGTGTTTTGTAAGAGAAAATTTATTCTGCGATTTTCTAAGCAAATCCTATAATCTCACGCAGTGTTATTTCGAAGTTTATCAACCACTTATTTGAGAATATCTTTTATTAAGCCTAATCTTCAATAAGTTTTCCTATTTAGTTCTTAGAGAACCGATATCGGCTTGTAGTTGTCAGAAACTTTTTAGCATGCGACGCGACGGTTTAATTTCATTTAGCTACATGTATATTCGTTTTAGAACCGCTCACACAGTGTCTCTAAAACTTAGGCATATCACTATAAATATCACTATTCTATGAGCATGTCAACGTCAAACTCTCATCTCTGATTCTGACAGATACATTTTGTTATGTAATTATTGTTTATATATTTACCTTTCAACTTCAAATAGAATACGAGTAAAACTATTCCTCGATTTTGTTTTCTTAGTAATTTTCTTATTCCGACCATATTTTGTATGAAATTTTCCGGAACTGCGGCCAACCAAGCTTTCATTATTTTTGAAATATTGTTCAATAATGAAGACACGTTGTTCTATCGTGTAACGCTCCATTTTTACTAACCCTAAACCACAGACCACAGCTTAGAAGCTGTGCCTAAACTGTCAGCTATCGAATTGTTTTTTGTTTAGGGTTGCCAACACTTTACTGCACAGATGGCGGCAAATTCAAATCTTGCGTTAATTTTGAGACACGCTTTAGATTTGAATTATATACAAAATAACTACTAATGACATCAACAATTAAATGTTGAACTGATGAACATATTATGCGATAGTAAATCCACAAGAGCGTTTTTTAACGGATAAATTTCTCTTCATAACGAGTGTCGAGTGATTTTGTCAAATGTATTAAAAAGAGATTTGTCCATAAAAAGAGTGTTTTTGTGCCAAGATTAATAAACGAGAGAATATGTGAACGAACAACAACAATAATTAGATTTATTTATACAATTATTAGAAGGAATGGTTATTAAAAGGTGAGGTGTATTTAAAAAATCGAGGCGAATCGAAGCGTACTTCGATTAATGTCGGTTTTGGTGAGCTTTACGCTTGGCGGCGTTTGACAGCCAGATCTGTGTAGATTCTAAAGATTGTAGCGAATTCTCTGGAATTGTAATCCAACAAACCATCACATAATACTTACAACTACATTCTTATACACAATGCAGTTTAGTAATTATTATTTTTCGGTTACAGGTAAGCCGATTTACCTAAACAAGAGCCCGAAGGCCTACATAGCCGTTTCAGTGATTGAACCGAAACCCATGAAAAAGATGCCCAAAGATGAGGACATTACTCTAGAAAATCAATTGCACCAATTGAAGCCCTGGACCCATACAGAAAACCGGCAAAACAGCATGCCATATATTAGAACAAAGTGGCAGACTCAGAGAGACTATAATAGAACAAAATCTGTAGTTCCTAGTTTATAAACTATGTATAGAACACGTATTTTGTATGAAAATTCCATAAGAATTATTACTGTTAACGTTTTAGTTAGTGGATATTGATTTGGGAGTATTTTTGTTCGAGTAATAATTGAGTCAAAAAGTAAATCAAGTTGTAAAAAAATAAATTATTTAACGACATCGAAATTTCCTTCCAGTGTACTTATTATTGCGCGTCTCAAAGCATTATTTGATTTACTTAGAAATTTGAATATAGTGTAAATAAGAATATATTTATCTTTGAATAAGAACGGCAGATAACGCTAGCCGATAATCCCGAGGGGAGTTCCCGCATCAGGGAACCAATTTTTATATCGATGAGTTATTCAAATATAACATAAAATATCATATAATATATACCTCCCTACTTATGTGCAAATATCAACAGATAATCCGTGAAAATGCTTTCTACAATTTTTTTGTGTCTATTCACATATTTTGATACCCTACCATGCCATATGTACCTAAACAAAGTTAATATACCTATCTAACGCATGTTTACATATTTACCATTTTAATAATTATCTTTGATAATATTTAATTTTCGTTAAATAAATATTATTTTCAGTAGCCGCTCAGCGCCCGCATTGGTGTTGTCATAATAATTTTAAGTTTAATAAGCTCAGAAAATGTGTTTCCTAAATAATTTTTTAAAATAAATTCAAGTGTACGCGTAGTCTCATGTATTTGTTTGAAATCATCTCTAGAATAAATAACCTCTAACTCAGTCTTTCATGATTTAAATCAGTTACACCTATATGGCTAAAATGTATGGTCCATATCTTTGGAGTATAACATAACAAACATGGAAATTGTTTTCCATGTTTGTTAAATGTCCATGTAAAAAGGAATTCTCGACATTGCGTCCACATGTCCATTTGTTACGATCGTATCCACTTTTAGTAAAATTCCGAGGAAAAGACCTACCTTCTATTTTTTTCGTACACGTTTGATTAATTTTTAAATCTGGTGTGGGACGTCCTAAACTTTTAATCTGAACCTTAGGAATCAAGTCTAACAGTGAAAAGTTAACTTGAAAAATGTTACCCACTGAATTTCACATCACAGTCGATCATTTCACATTGAACATTACCATTGGGTTGGAGCGCCGAATACTCGTAGAAGCACACGACCAGTGATATCATATACGTATGTATTAGTGGTTGCCGACTCTGCGATCTTCAATATACTAATTTTGACTACAGAGCTCGTGTACATGTGGCGCGTTCTGTGGCGGAATATGTCGTACCGTGAGCGCAACAGTGCTAATGTTTTAGATTTTAGTTCTCTTATAAGCTATTTCCTGTAATACTGCTGCATAATTTGAAGTCCCCACTATATTAGTTACCTTAATCAATTGGAATCTGTTCAGCGCAAAATTTGCATTTATATTCTATTTAAATTTAACATAAACAAGAGTAATTATGTGTTATGATGGCAGACTTAATCTAATGAAATGAGATTCCCCTCCAGCATCAAAAGACAATGTGCTTATTTAAAATTTACATATAATAAACATATAAATAATTTACATATAAATTCAATGTAATTGAATATATGTCTACCACAGCATAGGACCAATAGGAACAAAGAAACAATCAGCATGCTAACTCTGTAGTTTTACCAGTGATCAAAAGCAATTATTCACGTTGTGACGTCAACGGATTCCAAGAGGGAAGTCGCAGGACACAGCAAAAATTTTGATGAAGATGTATAAACGATTGTGTGTAATAAAGTATCAACAAAAACTTTTGTTTGTCGAATTCATATATTGAACAGATAAATAACATTGCATTTACAAAAGTGTATTTAACTATATAACTGTAAAACTATAGTTATACATAAAATACATTATATTAGCAACATTTTTAACTAAAACAATGCAAGTGCATCAATTTGTAATTACTCAACGCTGCTTACTATATGCTCCTAGTTTAAACCTGTACCAGAATGACGTCACGCTGTCGGACTGTAAAGTTACGAGGTAACCTATCTAATTTAACCGATCTTGCATTTTGCCTATTGCTTTGTAGAAGTTTTGTGGTAATATCTATGAATATCTACAGAACGACGGCAATTTTTAATTCCGGAGGCCTGCAGGCGCTAGCTGTTTACGATGGCACAGATTTACTAAATTCACAGTAGAGAATTCCATAGATATCGAATTCGAATCCCTCGCAGCTCCTGTTGTTTTTCCCTTTATTTCAATTTAGTCAAAAACTTTTTTAAAAATACGTGTACATGGCATAAGGTCTACCAAGGAGGACCAGTTTTGTCGCAATTACTTTTGTTACTGGTCAATGACTAAATCATAAAAATACGTGTACATGGCATAGGGTGTACCGAGGATGACCAATTGAAACATGTATTTACTATTTAGTTCTTCGCATCCAGTAGAGCATTCCATAGATATCGAAGCCCCTTCAGCTCCTGTTGTTTTTCCCTTTTTTAAATTTAATCAAATTTAAAAATACGTGTACATGGCACAAGGTCTGACAAGGAGGAGGTTTTGTTGCGATTACTTTTGTTCGGGTCAATGAGTAAATAATAAAAATACGTGTACATGGCATGGGGTGTGCGCAGGATTAACAGTTAAGTTTCCCAAGAATGTTTTTAGCTTAATGCGTGTAGGAGTTTTGTCACAAGGTTGCTTCCTGAGCCTCGGGATTCAATCTATCGCTACGATCACAGACAGCCTACTGCAGGCCGCAGTCTTGTCGTGTTGTCACAGCACAGGAATTTTGTCATAGAGAAAGTTGGTGAATGGTGAAGTTGGTTTGTTTTGTCTATGCTATGGTACGGTAATGTGTTAGACATTTGTTGACGTTACAAATCTAATATAAAGCAACAAAAAAAGTAATAATTAAACTCAAAAGTAGAACAAGTAGGTAATCTTTTCAGTTTTATACTCTACTTCAAAAGCTAAGTTGTAGGCAAAATGCCGGCGGCGGTACAAGAGACTAATAAAGCAGACCATTCTGAACAGATGTGGAAAGTTTTAAAAGCACACATTCTACGGGAAAGGGCACGGAAAAAACAAGAAAGGGAGCAAGAAGTTGAAGAGGAACGTCTGAGGAAAGAAAGAGAGGCCAGGGAGCAGCAAGATGTAATGACACTGGGAGAAACACGGGAGCAGATAACGCTGCTGGAATTGAAACTTACACAATTAAAGGAAGAAAAGCACCAATTATTTTTGCAGCTTAAAAAAGTTTTAAATGAGGACGATAACCGGCGAAAGCAGCTGATAAAAGAAAACATGTATGTGGAAAAGTATGTTATAAATAGTTGTAAGTATTTCAATTTACCTCACCCGTAATTATTTTCAGCGAACAAATGATCGCAATTCAGTCGTTACCCTCAAATATGGTCCATCAGCAATTGTACATACAGCAACTATCTAGACCTGCACCGATCCCTCAACAACAGCCAAGTACATTTAAAACCCCCAGTGAAAGAAAGAGGCCCCGTAGCCCTAGTCCTCCACCTCAGGTACCAGTATCATTATATCACGGTTATGGATATAAGCCCCCAACAGTTGGGACTTCATCATACCAAACTTCACCACAAAGTAAGTTGGATTTTATCATACTACCTACATATAGAGATATACTTACTTGAATGTCAAAATATGTCACCTGATGAAACATTTGCATTAACATAAATTGTCACAATCTCTATGGTCTGGATATATATTTTATAATTTTTGATTGGAAAAAACTCAACCTCTATGGTCTGGATATAATATATATTTTATAATTTTTGGTTAACCTTGCGATTGTCATCCATGGCAAGCCTTAACAAGTATGTTTCATATGATTTTCATTAAAATCGAATTCAAGCAGAGGGTGACATATTTTTCGTTTGCTAGTATAAAAATAGGCGAGCGAAAGCCTGCAGAAATTGACTTGTTGTACAGCTTAATATTTTCTTTATTTACAGAGGATGATGGTAGAAATAATGAATTTGTTCGAGCAGTATTATGGAACAGTGAGTGTTTTTTTACACCACTCTTTGCTTTGTGCTATAATCATATTTAATTTGGTTGGGTTTTATGAATTTTCGTTAAGCTTTGCTGCATTAATTAATGGCCACAATAATTTTTTTCTGCCATTTTAAAAATTCTATTTATTGAATTACTGAAATAATAAATTACTAGCTAATTAAATAAATAAGTATCAGTTAATATTTGATACATTTCTATGATTAATTGAATTAATATATTTCATTATTAATTATTCCTTTGTTTATTTTTTTTTAATTTGCTGATAATGTGGCAAGTTTGCCATTGTTATTAGTGATGTAAACTGAAAAAAAAACCGTTTTTTTAGTTTTTTTTTAAATATTTTTTTCAGAAACATTGTTTTTCCTTGATAGAGAAAAGAATAAACTTGAAGCAGAAAAATTTTGCAACTTTTTAAAAGAAACTTTATTTATAATAGAGGCATTTAGGTAAATACAAACAGATGAATCTATGAATATTAAAATAACAACTAAAACAGTATTTTTATTTTTTATTATAAGAAAAAAAAAATAGGCAAGATCTAAATCTCACATGTCAAAGTAGATAGAGGTAAATTCAAATGGAAAGGCACCAGGAAGTGACGTAATACGCGCCGGCGGCCATCATCAATCGCTTATTCAGTAGCGGCGTCAATTTTATTTTCCAAAGGGGTCACGACGAAATAAAAATAAAAATGTGGTTATATTATTTAAAAAAAAATCGTTAACATACTTTGACGATTGTGTGACCTAAAGTGGGTCGTAGCTTTTAGCAATAAAGTGCAAATGGGATAACACCATGGGACCCGGGAATTAATGTAGCAGAATATCTGGATTTAAAATTAATGAAATAAAATTGAGTTAAATAGAAGCACATTAGATACATTCAAGAAAATAGAAGTATTATTGAATTAAATTATGGACTCATTAATAATAACGAATAATTATCTAATACTAGAACTGATATTTATTTATTAAATCATTATTTCCTTTGAATTTTTTGTGTAGGTATATATATTTTCGTGGGAGAGGCATAGAATAGACATAGAATTTTTAAATTGGCAGCAAACATTATTAGACCAGGGTCGATAATTTTTGAAATAAAAAAAAATAATAGTAGGATGAAACCCATTGGAAAAGGAAGGGAATATAACAAAAATGAAAGGAAAATTAATTTACCGGCGATCTAAGGTCGGGAAGTGGAGGGGGTGAGTTTTTAAGGGTGAAAAAACGATTTGTCTCGACTTTCGGCAAAACTACAAATCCTATGGAAAAAAGTTAAATGGCAAAGTTGTAGGTAATAAAAAGATCTACAACTTTAGTATTTACACTTTTTTCACATAACCTCAAAATGTATGTGTAAAATTCAAATAACCAAGTTTTTGGTTTTTTATTTTTGTTTTACAATTTTTTTTTAAGAAACGGTGAAAACTTTTTAAGTCCCAAACACACTGTAATTCTTTTGATTTGAAATATTTATTTTTTCACCTTATTTTGACTTAATATCGAAAAAGTATCCTAATTTTCAATCGAAAATTCTCGCGTCTAAATATCTGCTTTTTTAAAAAAGTCGGTGGTCTTTTGTTCGTTGAAGTCTCTACTTTCTGATGGTGCAAAAAAAATATACATTACTTCGGTGAATGTTCTCAGAAAATGCAGATACAAAAAAAACTCGAACCCGAATTTTTTTTTTAATCTATACAATTTTGAGTTATTTATTAAAATTTACACTTTATTTACTCGAAATTTTTTTGTTTATCAATGTAACATGGAATCTTACGGTTTTCGAGTAATTAAAGTGTAAATTTTAATATATAGCTCAAAATTGTACGCTTAAAAAAATTTTCGGATTCGTTTTTTTCGTTTTTTTCAAAAAACGTTTTTTTTTCGTTTCGTTTTTTTCAAAAAAAGTTTTCACCGTTTCTTAAAAAAAAAATTATAAAAAAAATAAAAAACCAACAACTTGGTTATTTGAATTTTTCACATAAATTTTGAGGTTATGTGAAAAAAGTGTAAATACAAAAGTTGTAGATCTTTTTATTGCCTACAACTTTGCCATTTAACTTTTTTCCATGGGACTTGTATTTTTGCCGGAAATCGAGATAAACCATTTTTACCCTTAATTTTACCCTTAATTTTTGCCATATTCTCTTCCATTTCCAATAGGTTTCATCCTACTATTATTTTTTTACATTTTTTACCATTTTCGACGGCTTCAGCCCTGGTCTATATGTACATATCACATGTTACAACTATTTTGTAGCCCTGCACCTATTCCTACAATGTTTTGTTGTCTTATTTATTTAATTAATGGAAAATATAATTTTAATTAGTGAACATTTTGGAGAAAGCGAAAAAAAATTGTTCAAAAGTGCAGCTTCTCGCCGGGTAAGCCAAGGGTTTTTTACCCTTAAAATCTCACCCCCTTCCACTACCCGACCTCAGATCGCCCGTAAATTATTGTTCCTTGAATTTTTGTTACATTCTCCTTCCTTTTCCAATGGGTTTCATCTTACTATTATTCTTTTTCGCTTTTTACCATTTTCAAAGGCTTCATTCAGCCCTGGTCTATACTAGGGATGCCGCGAATAGTAGTTTTCATTATCCGGCCAAACCGGGTATCCGGTCAAATACCAATCGCCGGATCCGAATATCCGGCATTAAAATACGTACGTACGTACCGTATGCGCTCGGTCGTACTGCCGCATCACAGCGACGAGCGAATCGATTTACTCGACGTAACACACGCTCTCTTAACCGGTCGAATCGCACGTGAGCGAACTGATGACGGATGATATATTTAGCAGTGTAAAGCGGGTTCAAACATCTAGTGGAACAGCCCGATTCAAGATTAAGGCCTGATCCCCGAACGAGCGTTTTCGCGGACGACATTTTATTGATTCGCCGAATTCCACGGAGACCCTCTTCCCAATGCACTACTCTGTAAATGATTGAACATAACCTAAAAACAACTATTGTAGTAACTGTCATGAAATTAGAATCCAAAGTAAAGTACATATAAACAATTTAAATATTATGGAGTCGCCATGAAGAAAACGTTTAATGATGTTGTTGATGATACAAAATAAAATCAACAACTAATAGGTTATCTCTTACTTACGCCGAAAATGTAAAATACGCCGAAAAGTTAAAATAAAACCAACTTTTCGGAGAAGTTTAATTAGTTAACATTACAGGTGTACTATTAATAAGGAACTTATTTTAAAACAAAATACCCATACATTATAAGAAAACAAATTATTTAAACATTAAAAACTACTCTTTTAACTTCAAAAACTGTTCCTAACTCAACTGTTCATAACCTCAGCGAAAATGCCGAATACTTGGCCGGATAGTTGAGTACCCGGTAAAACCGGATATCCTGCCTATTCTGCCGAATATCCGGATCCGGCCGGATAATACGTATATTCGCGGCATCCCTGAGTCTATACTAAATGTAAACCAAACAAAAAATAAATATATACTTTTCGGTTTTCGTCACTGGATGAAGAAAAATTCATACCTTATTGCGGACCGATTTTAAGTTCATATCACATGATTCATTTAATGTAAGTACATTTTCTTGCTCCCTACGCTGAAAGTGCACGCTTTCGCGTCCTATCGTCCCCGAAACAGCGTCTTTTTTGTGGCCGCTCTGAGACTCAGCGGACTGTGGATTTTTGTGGCGGCCGACGAACACACGAAAAAAAGTCCAGCCGCTGACGGGAATCGAACCCGGGCATCCCCAGTGACAGTTCATTGCTCTACCGTATGCGCTATATATCCCACATGATAGAAGTATATTTTATCTCTATTTCAACGCAGCGCTTACTGATACTATTGTACAACGTTCATTTTAATAACCAATTCTGCGTGCACTTTCAGGCTGGGAGCAAGAAAAGTCGTACAACTCACACGGCCAGATGGTTCGACTTCCTGGCCGACGCGGCGCTGCCGGAAGCTGCCGCCCAGGAAATCGAACCTTCTGGCCTAGTACTGTAATATACATTTAAATGCACTATCCGAGGAAAGCTGACCTTAAAAATATTAAAGGGCTCCTTTTTTTTAATCATGCTATGGAATAAAGGTAGAGGGCTCACCCCCCTTACCTCAATTTTTTCCTGGATAGTTAATAAATCACATTACTTTCAGAAACCCCACAATATGCTAATCAGCCCAGTGCATTCTATCCTGTTGCACCACAAGAACTGTCGATATACTATCCTCTACCCAGGGAACCATCTAGGAATGTGTATGAGAGTCCAAGGCCACAAGCGTTTCATTTAGAACAGAAACTACCGGAACACTATGCTATCAGAACCCCATCGTCACATGGGCATGTCATTCATCCAGGTTCCTTACCCATTAATCCGCAGCAGGCACAGCCTAAAGGTAAAACAAAAAATTCACAGATCTTGCATCTTACGCAAGTATGGCAAGCAAGAAAATATAACTGGTAAAAATTTCTCCTAAAAAACTGAATTGAATAAAAATAAAACGCAGTTGTCTTACGATTTTTTTTTCGATAAATAAGATAAATAAGATAAATAAGGTAAATAAGATAAATAAGATAAATAAGATAAATAAGATAAATAAGATAAATAAGATAAATAAGATAAATAAGATAAATAAGATAAATAAGATAAATAAGATAAATAAGATAAATAAGATAAATAAGATAAATAAGATAAATAAGATAAATAAGATAAATAAGATAAATAAGATAAATAAGATAAATAAGATAAATAAGATAAATAAGATAAATAAGATTAATAAGAAATAAGATATATAAGATAAATAATATAAGATATAAGATATATGATATATAAGATATATAAGATAAATAAGATATTTTCTCTTTGTAAATTTTGAATTTTTTTTGGGGTGGTTTTTGAGGGTGAAGCGACCACTTTACAGTCTATAACTTTTTTTATTTTAAAGTCACTTTGGGCTGTTATAATCCCCAAATGGCAAAACATAATTTATTTTTTCTATTCTTCAATTTATTGTCTAATATGATTGTGGTATATGATAAATGTACATATTTTCGTTTACAGGTAGCATAACAGCGGGATACCCAGTTAGGAGTCAGACACAATACCAGCAAAGTCCCGCGCCCACTTCCTTGTACACAGCACAAAGCAGACCACTTTACCAATCATCGGTGCCTCCTATGAGTTACCCTACTAGAGATTAGGATAGGAATTTTAGTGCTTTTATGTAATAATCATATTTAATTGAACAATATTATACTTATATAGGATGAGGTACATTAAGTTAAAGAAGTAAAAAGGTGGAGACAAGAATTTTTTTTTGCAAAATATACATACATAGTATATACATACATAGTATATTTGAAATATAACTGTTTTTTTAATATTCTGTTGTATTATTGATCTGTTGATATTTTTTTAATTATTATTAAAATACCAGCTCAAGAAATGAATGTTATACATGATGGTGGGTGACATGACGGTACATGACATTTACATAGAACAAAAATCTCTGTTCAGTTCCAGGGGCGTGCATTTCATGGAAGCAAGAAAAGTGTTGGATCCTTTAATGTACTTAAATTTATTGTATATTAAACTGCATAATTTACGACCTCGTTTTGTCACTGGACAAAAACTGAAACTAGATTATGTATTATAATTTTTAAATAGCAATCTCACATCATAATTATTTTTTTTTGAGCCGTTTGATAAAAACGCCTTGTCCGAGTACACGCGACCACGAAGAACATGTCATTGATATGAATAATATGATGTGCAACGATTTTAGTTAAAATTATAAGTAAGTATATAGCGGTTGATAAAAATAGAAACATTAAAAATACTTATTAATGAAACTTTACGAACCTAGTTTCTTTTAAAAGCCAAATACGGCATTTGTTTAAAACAATCACATAGTGGCTTGCATTCTAGTGATTGTCAACTGTCTGTAGCTACGCTACGCCAAAAATAATAATAAAAATTGGGTTACACTCCAAATATGCGGGTTTCTAAGGATTGCTTCCCTTATTTGAAATGTTACTGCACGCCACTGTTCTCTTGGTGTTTTATATCATTCCATAGAGTTAGCATTTTAGTCGTTTTGTCGGTGATCTCTGGCAATTTTATTTGGTTAGGGTTGTTAGGAATCTAGGATGGATGGATGTCATCAAGGGATGGATTACACAAAAACGTTTTTAAAATAAAATTTTGTTTCATGTTATATATTATATACTAGGAATAGTCATAGTCCCGCAGTGCAATCTCAGTCCCATAGTGCCCTCAATCCAATTTTCAAAGAGGATTAATTGTGGCGCTCGATGTTCTACAAGTCGAAATTACGGATTTTCCAAATTTTATCTCATTTTCAACTCTTTCGACGACAGCTAAATGTTTCTCGTTCGCCCTGCTATATTTCTCATGCCCTCAGTCTAATTTTCCAAGAGGCTTACTACTACAAGTAAGCCTCTAAATGATACTGGTTTGGGCTGCTATAAAACAATAAGCAAAGATAAACAAGAAGCTGGATTACAGGAGGAAATACATTTGTTTAAGCGGAAAGAAGTTCGGTAGATTCATGTTGAAGGATTAACTGTAAGGTAATGGCTATCTAAGATAATTTTAATTTTAAAGATTAATTGTTTCTGTAAGCTTAGGCCCATGTCAATAGCATAAGGTACGTAGGTTTTGGCCTAAATTGATCTGAGCATTTCTATTTATTTTATTGTCTATGTTGATAATCACATTTCCTACTGCAATTTGATTTACAGATATAAATTTGTCTTTGCTGTGTTGTTTAGCTTAAATTAATTGTCCTCGTGACAATGCAATGCTTCCATATTTAATAATAAATACTTCTGTATATTCAGCTTATGCTTTATCTCTCACATATCAAATCTTCCATAGTTATAAATATTACCACGTTTCAATATTTCACACTAAGATTATTATATCCATTTACCATTCCATATAATTTCAATGGTCAAGCACAATAGTCTTTAAAAATTGAGAACCTAACTGAACCTTCTCTAACGGACCATAGACAACTCATGCTCAGCAGTTAATTTCCATACCTACAAGAATTAAATGTACATAGAACTGGCGCCCAGGGAAAAGAGGCACTATAGAGTAGAGACAGTGTAAGTATATTGCAAACTTATCAGGTGTCTCTCCGTTGTGCATTCACTGCATGTTTTCAATCATTTTGGCCACAATAATAATACTTTAAAATCAAGAAAAATTTGTTGAGCAAATAAATTCTTACATTAAATATATATATTACAAATTATTGTAATTGGTGAGATAATTTGAGATATATTTTATATATTTTAAGGCTTTTGAAATAAAGATATTATATTTCTCTAAATATATTATATTATATACATAATATGATAAAGAAATATTTAATTTGTTTATAGAATAGGGTAGAGGTACCAGTGAATGAACACTTAAGCAAATTTCCAACTTTGAATTAATGGTATTAGTGTACCATTTGAAATTAGTTCATACACAATGTTTCTACTTGATATTTACACAGATAACTTTGAAATCGAGTTAAAATGACATTTCTGATAAAGACATCTTGAATAAAATAATACATATATGTAGATATTGAAAAAAATACCAGTAATTGAACATTCGATACCAATGAATAACCACCCTGATCTAATGAATGAACTAATTAAAGAAGGTAAATGAAAGTTGCAAAATTAAAACGTTTTTATTAGTAAGGAAATTTAGAATTTAGATGCTTACAAATATAAAAATATTAATATTTACAAATATAAAAATATTTAAACATATTTCCATATTTCTGGGCATTCATAACAGCCACGCTTTATCAGTTTGGGCGCTACTGGGGTCATTTACTGGGGTCATTCTACTGGGGTCATTTAGAATTTCTGCACAATTTTCGTGTTGCAAATAGTCGTTCAATTCCTGGAACCAGCTGCGTATGCCTGCTTCTGAAACTGAGGCTCTCGCTTTAGAAATAATTTCAGCACTACGTTGGGTGATTTTCGGATGTCTGTTTAAGAACAACTTTAACCATTTACGTCCAGGTCTATCGTCAACAAATGGATTTGAGCGACTTATTGTCTTTAACACACGCTGAACAGAGTCTTTCAGCTCATCGGGGTGCATAGGAAAACCCAGCAAAGCTTTTTCAATGATCCATTTCTCTAAATGCGATTCCTCAGCAACGGTTAAAACTGTGTCAGGACCCGTCTTTCTTATTAAAGGTACTTTGACTTTAATTTTATTGAAAAGAGTACCCTTAGGTATTCCATATTGTCTACTAACTGCAGAAAGAGACAATCTCTTTTGCCGTATCTCTTCTAAGGCATTTTGTAGGTCATCGTCCGAATATTGAAAACTTTTGTATTTTCTAGTTCCCTTTTCCATTGTATGTCTGTAGTGAAAAAAACAATCCAATTGTTAGAACACTAAAACGTTATAGTTCTTGTAGAATTTCCATTTAAAAATGTCGTTCATTTACGGGTCCAGTGAATGAACGAAACGTAATCAGCCGTTCATTTATTGGATAGAGGCACTTCTCAAATATTGTAAGCCGAAAATTTTAAATCACACGTAAACACTATGTATTTAGGGGTCAAAATGCTACATTTAAAAAATTTAAATTAATTCCAGTAAATGAACGGACGTGTTCATTCATTGGGTTAGCACAGGACCCAGTAAATGAACACAATTAATTGCTCATTTTGGCGCCAATACTTTATATTTTGAGGTTATATCAGTTATGAAACAGTATAGAACATGGCAATAAGTATGTATAACAAAACATCACAAAGCAGTAATACGTATTATTCTTATTATTATGGATTTTTACTTACATTGGTCCTTACAAGATTCGTAGAAACTGCCGAAACTCACCGCCACGTTCAATCACTGGATGAAAACTAATAACCGCTTCACCCAATAAAAAAAGAGAATTTGGAGACTGCGCATTAGCCCTTAAGGAGAGAAACGGATATAATCAGTGCTTATAATTCTTATATTACGGTTCAGCTGTTCATTTGCTGGTACCGTTCATTCACTGGTACCTCTATCCTACTTCCTCTTATTTACTTCCCTATTGATTCATTCTCTGTTATTATGGGCGCCAGTTCTCTGAGCAAATTCTTTTAATTTGCTTGAAGGATGACTTTAGAGTCATGAGCACTCTATCGTCTTAGAGGGGGTCCAATTAGGATTATTAGTTTAATATAAAATTTCTTTAAAATGATTTGTTGATAAATGAAGTTAATGACTCGTCATCATTGAATTTGTATGCAATTTTTTTTTAAAAATTAAATTTTTTACATATATGCGAATATGCATATGTACAAACATATGCACATACGCATATATTTTAAATTCACCGTATACATTGTGTGTAGACGAAATGTCACACTGTAATATATGCAATGCATGGATCTGAAACGTTGTTAAGTACCAACTCTCAAAGATGTAGTTACTAAAAGCAAATAAAATACTTTCTCCAATTTGCACATTATAGTGTTACACTTTGTCGCCGGCTGAAAATTCATCTACAGACCTGAAAGCGCGCGCTTCATCTCGTTTTCAGGCGCCGTTTTCGTCTACATCCTATGCCGCGGCGTCGTCGGTGGTGTTCAATTGCTAGTTGCTAACTTTATAGCATGATGTACGGACGTAGGGGTCGCGCCGCGATTGCTTCTGTGTCTGTGGCGTGTTTCCCATCAGGTAAGATTTGAATTATTTACTACCCTCGCTCGATATGTTAAAACACGCAGTGTATTAACTTGAATTGCTTCCTTGTCTAGAACAGCGAGGTACTTGCTGAATTGCCATCAAATATAAATATACCTACAATTAAATTATTTCCTCCTGAGTAGAAGTTCCATGGCTTTTGATGGCCCATGGTCCCAAACACAAACTACTGACAATCACTAAAGAATTATAGAATTCGATCTCAAATTCTCTTCTAGACAGATATTACCGTTTATTAAATTCTACGAATTTCTCTAATTGTTTTATTGAGTCCTCTTAACGTTAAATATAAATAAAGATCTAAGTTGGCTGGATTTGAGCCTATAAGAGACAAATGGCTTTCCTGATTGTCAAAGTGAAGGATTTTCTTTGCTTGAATTTGAATATTTTATGAAATATTTGATACCTTCAGAGAACAAATCTGGAGGGCATCCACCCAGATGGAGAAAGAAGACCCAAAAAGTGCCTGGAAGAGCACTCAATATATATATATACACTCAATGTAGAACAGATTCAAAATATATGACTAAAACTATTATACAATGAATTATACACTCAGTTCCAAAAAAAATGAAGCCCTCAATTTTGGTTGCCATGTTATTTCTGAACGAATGGACCGATTTGATATTTATTTTTTGGTTGATAGGTAATTATCTTGTCTTTTAAAAAAAATTAAAGAGGTGAAAATTTTTTCAAAGCCTCCTAAATGGTAGTGGAAAACCTCGAAACATGTTTTTTTCTTAGTTTTTAATTCACCCTATATGTTAACCAAGTAATGGTATCGAAAATGGTTTCACTCTACATGAAAGGCGCCTCTTTTACGAGAATTCTGTTTCTTAATTCACTGATCTATCTCTAAAATTGTCCAAATTACAACTCTTTTGCCGAAACCTTTCGTTCATCGGACACATTAAATTTATTGTAAGATCACATTGTCTATGAAAAAAACAGTTACTCACTATTTCACTCTATTGTTGTGTCATTAAGTGTTAGTAAGAAAGTTTTAGAGACTGTCACGTAAAATGCCTCAAATAAACTCTGAACAAGTAGCAAGATTAGTTGCATTAGTAGACGATGGACGTAGTAAACGTTACGCCGCTCATGCAGTGGGAGACATTGGTCGTGGAGCGATCCGCAAGTACGAACAAACAGGAAACACTGCTCGGAGGGTGGGTTCTGGTTGCTCTCGAAAAACTTCTCCAAGAGATGATCGCTTCTTGAGATTACGGATTTTACGAAATCGATCAAATACTGCTGTAAATGTTCAGCAAGATCTTCGCCAAATTCGTGGTGTTGCAGTAAGTAAGCAGACGGTATGTAGACGATATCTGTTAGAAGTTAATTTAAAAGCTAGGAGACATGCAAGAGGTCTTAAATTATTGCCTGTACATCGTGCTGCTCGAAGAAATTTCGTTAAAAATTATGGACAGTGGAATATTCATGAATGGTCGAATGTATTGTTTACAGATGAATCAAGAGTTTGTCTTAACATGGTAGGGAGGGATTTTAACAAATGAAAAGACACCCCTTCATGTTTTTCTACCGAGCCAGTCGATGACAGCCCGAATCTACATTGACATTTTACAGCAGTGTGTCTTACCTCATGCACAGTTAGTGGGCAATAATTTTATATTAATGCAGGATAATGCACATACCGCGGCAATAGTGCAAAATTTCTTAGAAGCTACGGGTATCACTACTTTACAATGGCCTGCGAGAAGCCCCGATATGAACCCTATAGAACATTTGTGGGATGGATTATGGAAAAGGGTACGTTCTAGTGAGAAGCCTCCGGAAAGTCTTGCTGAAATGGCATGTGCATTAGTGGAAGAATGGGATCGTATACCAATGGAAACGATAAGAAACCTAATTTCCAGTATGCCGCGTAGACTAGAAGCTCTCAGAGTTCCCAGGGGTGGCAACTCTGATGAATAATTCTGAATAATCACAGGAAAAGTATATTCAAAGTATATTTTTCTGTGATAACACTTTTTACATACTCAAATAGTATTGAATACTTGAATATTTTTAAAGTATCATGCTTTTATCACATATACACACTATATAAAAAGTCTTCGCGTTATTTACATTTTACAATAATTTTTTTTACGAACTTTGAGGCCATCTAGCGGCCAAACGAAACGATTTAGGATACCAGTGGATTAGTCTTAATCTGTGGTCTTCCGTTGAATGCGTTATTATGTGACAACCCTGTATAGATTAATTAAAGCGTATTATGCACAATTAAAGCTTATGATACATAATAAATTAGACATTAGACTTTTATAGTTTAAAATTATGTTAAACAAATAGGTAGTTTATGTTTACCATCGAATCTTATTATTCTTATGAAGTTGCGACATGTGGGGAAATTGTAAAAAATAACGACATTTCCATATGTTAAATGAAAATATGTGGGGCGAATCATCCATGCAAATACAAAGAAATATGTTTCATTGTTATTTGTGGAAAACTTTCAACTGTTTGTTTTATGGTGGAAATTTACAAATGTAAAGATATAACCTGCATATATTTTACCTTGATCCAAATAACATTATAACAATTTGAAACCATTCGAACGTTAACTTAAAACCTTGGGTAGTATAGTCGAGAGATAAACCTCAATCCTTTTTTTCCACAGATTGTCGCTTAACGATATGCCTTATATATACATATACATATACATATACATATACATATACATATACATATACATATACACCAAACGAACACAAGATTAGTTTTCTAACTCGTCATCCTCTTCTTCGCAATGGTTCAATAATGTTTTTTTAAAGAAAAGGCAACCCTCCCAGGTTATTAAATTTTTTTATAAGCCTTGAAACGTTTAAAGACTCCCAAGTATTCGGTTATTACTTTCACTAGAGACTAAGTCCTCTTAGGTTTTCAATGGAAAAGAAAATATTGTGAATTTGGCTCTGCTTTATTATTACTTCTCCAAGAGCTTTAATGAAAATAATAACGAGATTATATTAAGTAATAGGAATTCAGTAGCTAAATTGTAATCAACTCATGTGATTAGCATAAACAGAATCCTGAGCACATCAGGATATTATATTTGCTATATATTTTTTACTTTCTACGGAATTAAAGTAAATGGCTAGGTATATGGGTATACATTAAATTTTATTTCCCCAACTCATTTTCCTCTTTGTCTGAGTATACATAATATAATTCCCTTTATGAGCATGAGGAATATGCTATGAGAAAACAAGTTTATGTCGAACTTTTTTAATTAGAGTGGTATTAATTTAAACAACCGTTACTTTTTCAGATGCCGAATGCTTATTCATCAAAAATAAATAACTGTGGTCGATTTTTAATTAGAGCTCTCTTTGTGTGTATATACTGTATATCAATAACGCTTTTCGATATTCATCCAGGCTTATATACCTGTTATGAATATATTACATTACATACATTACATAATTTATATACAAAAAATGTTTTAATAAATAATAACTATCTACAATTCTAAAAGTAGGTACTACAATTCTCCACAACCAATAATCAATGCAACTAACACTCGTAAAACATATATTGCCTTACCATATATAACACAACTATCAGAAAATATTTCAAAACATACTGATATTCACACAGCACACAAAAATGCAAAAATTTAAAATTCCTTTACACAACATTAAAAGACAAAAATTCACTTGAAAAAACTACACACTGTATATACGAAATTCCATGTAAACAATGTGATAAAGTCTACATTGGTCAAACAATTTTAAAAGGTCACAAATATTCAGCTAATATTGTAGCTCTAAAAAAACATTCTACTGAAACAGGTCATCAATTTAACTACGGAAATACTAAATTTTTAATAAAGAACAAAATTATAAAACACGGCTAATTATGGAATCAATTTGTATTAAAGAAAATCCTAATGCATGTAATAACAAGAAAGATACAGAACATCTTTCTACAATCTACAATTTGTTGATATAAAAATATTAAATAAGATAACAAAAAACATTCTCTCTATATATAAACTTATATACGCACATACATACCTACTTACTATAAATATACATCTACATATTATTAATATATCCAAAATTAGAATAATAATGAAATATAAAATAGCCTAAGTTCGTAGGGTTTCTTGACCTTCCCTATGATACTAATCGAAGAGTCTAGTAACCTTAAAAATTAAGCCAAACTGTCATTTTTGCCTATATTAAATATGTCATAAATAAAATACTCTTTTGATAAAGGCGCAAAAAAGGGACCGAAACGTCAAGTAATATAATCAGTCGTCTTATCGCTACCATCCCTCTAAAAATAAATAAATATAGCAAAGAAATTAGAGATTTTCAACTTCTGGCGAATGCGCCGATGTCAGTGACAGACTGTATTCTCCATCTTGACAAAACACTATTGTAGTAAAGAATTCATATGTAATAATAATGTTAATAATAGTATGTTTATTAGCACATAACGGTAGTTTTTACAACCACAATTTTTATTAGTTTCTTATTTAATTTAAAATAAGCGATGTACAGCAAAATAAAAACAAAGACAAACCCAAACGTTTTATATGAAAATCGGTATTCTGGTGAAATTGGCTGAAAATTTGAAAAATGGTTCATTTTGTATCCCCCCTGATAAATAGTCTCAATGGGGTCAAAGCTTGAAATGCCCTTCTTTAGGCAGTACGGCCATTTTTAAGGGGCAAAAGCGGCAAAATTCAATTTTTTGCATGTATATGTGTTTTTTTTGAGTCTATGTGTGTGTGTGTGTTTGTATTTGCATGTAGGAATGAATGTTTGCTGTATTTATAAACCATGATATGCACAGGTACGATAGTTGCCATTCATGCATTGCCCATGTGGAATCACAAATACAACCTGAGACTAACCTAACATAAAAAGTGTGACATTTTCACCCCCCTCACTTTCCTTAAATGTGCCACTAAAACACGTATGGAAAAAAGTAGATTTTTTGTGGATATTTGGAAAAAAGTCGGCAGCTAATTAATATTTTGTATAAGCCCAATCATATTAGCATAAATAGAAAAATAAAGACATTTTTTTTATCACAGTACACATGACTAAATTTTTTATCTGATTTTGCAGTAGGATAGTTAAAGCGTCTTGAACTCATTTCTACACCCCCTTGAGGTAGAGCTTCTGGCGTGTTTTTTTCAGTGGTTTCCCCATCAGGCACTTTTCTTTTCTTTCAGGTGTATTTGCATTTTGCATATTTTTATTTTAACAGTCTTTACCTTTGGCTTTCAATGACTTTTATCTTAGGGGTGGGTTCCAAAGCTAATTCATTTTTATACGGACTAGCTGTTAAAATAGCAGCTTTTCCTTTTTAACATTTTTCCACTCCTTGAGCGGCAACCCCACAAGGTCGCTCACGTGTACTATCAGGGCACCTATGTTTACCATCCCATCAAATTTTATTTCTCGTACTCGTTATTTTAGATTTTGGATTGCCTACCTATTTAAGTAAATAGGTATTCCTTACCTAAATAAAATAGAACAGTACATTTATATTTACTCTTTTTCATTGACAGTACCACCTATACTTGGTAAATCTCGTGCAAGTAAAAATATTCGAGAGCACAATTAATGGGCCACTTAGTTTAAAATACATTAAAATTAAATTTGTTGCTGGAAATTAACGCTCTTACCTCTAAGTGTTGGGATTATATTATATTTGGAGATAATCCCCACACAGAGGAAAATTAGTAAGGCGAAATGTATTATGCTTGTGACGCAAACTCCAGATTTCAGTAAGTTATTTCCGATTATCTAGGCATTCATTGAAAACATAAGCACTAATCTGTTTGGTGAAATTAGTACAATGGAAATAAGAAATAATAATGAATTAGTATTCATTTTAAATACGGGCCTTAAATAGGTATCCGAATCTCCATCTATTTATTTCTAAATGAACGCCCTTTTGTTCATTAATGGAAGATTCTGTTAAAATAACATGCTTACTCGAATTGTCTTATAAATCCCTTCTTTATTCTGTAATATCATGTTTTAAACGGCATCGGTAATATTAGGAGCCACGCATACCAAGAATATTGTTGTCTTCTGCAGGGATAAACGGTTTGACTTTTTACGCCGTTAGTTATTAACATTTTCATTTGAGCTCCGGACAGAACAAATATTATACCCTATAAATTTTGCCTATTTTATTGATTTAAAAAAATATATTGCAAACACTACGTTTATCTACTGCGAAAATTATCATATTTTGTATCATTATAACTTTGTAAATAATCAGTAATTTGACAATTCATTGAAAAAAAGAAATTTTTACTTTTGTTTTCTTTAAGACAAAAGAAAGAAATTCAAAATCGGTCAAAAATTGTTGTTGTAAGAAATTAAATTGTAGAGCATTGCAATCGTATTTTGAGATCCTGTATTCAGTATTATTGGCCTGGGACACATTTAAAAACTTTATGGAAAATAATTTAGTTCGTTGCATGAAATTAATTTTGGTATTACGTAATAATATAATTACTGAATACGGAATACAAGAAACGTATATTTATAAAACTATGAAATGAAAATAAATTTAACAGGGAGTCACTTTTAATATATGAAATTTATAAATTCACAGGCATCTATCTACACATTACCTCAAAAATTTAAAGCCACAATTATATAAAGTAAAAATATGTGTTTACTTTCAACCGCTCTCACTGTACGTTAGGCTGGGGTGAAAAATATGAAAATAGTAAATTATATTAGTAACATATTATATATAAAGTCATTAGGCATACAGTTATCCAGAAGATGTTAAACTTTAAAAAGAAAGAATCTATTAAAACAACTACTTTTCCTAGCTATATGCTAGAAATTATTGAATTACATATACAGAATTCTGAAGCATTTAAAGAGGGAGTGATACAGACATTGCTTGCTTAGGCAAAACGAAACCTAAATCATACAGTTATCCTAATGCTTTTATATATAATATGTTCAAATAGAATAAATATAAATAGTAGAATAGGTTTCTATATTCTGTGAATTTCAGTTCCGTCAAAACTAATGTCACAAAATGTCACTGAAAGTGTTGAATTATTAATATTTAAAATTCAAGTATAAATGATCAATAAAACAAATCATACATCACTCTGAAGATCTTCAATGAAGGTGAAGAACTTGTACAACTTCTAAGTGGTTCGTTTCCGTATATATGTCCAGATATACAACTGGTAAGTAAGTGTGTCTTCCTTATTATTCATCTATCTTCTTATTTCTCTATAAATTGCTACAAACCCAACATTTCTTTTCACAATATATATATATATATATATATATATATATATATATATATATATATATATATATATATATATATATATATATATATATATATATATATATTTCTATCAAGAAAAGTTTAGTTTCGAAGAGTCATTAATCACCTTCTGTACAAATCGAAAACTTGAACTTTTTAAGGCCAGCTGACGATTTTGTTACAACGTATTACAAGTTATTATTACACAGAAAAGTTATACGAAGAGATGTGTTCAGGCTGTGCACGCGCTGGTATGTTTTCTTAAATTGACTTAATTATCAAACAAAAGAATATTTGATAGTATTTTTTTTAAATTATGGCGGGAATACTCTATTACATGAATACGCAATTACCATTTTGGTATCCAAAAAATCAAAAAAAATCTCTCAAATCTTTAGTTTGTAGGGCAAGATATTTCCGATATATTTCCAAAAAAATCTCAAAAAAACTGATGACAGAAATAGATAGTATACCCTCTTTTTAATACTACCTTAAAAATTCAGAGTGACACAGTTTGTCGTTTTGTCGTTTTTGAGAAAAAAATAATTATTTTTAATATAATTTGCAACAATAACATTGCTTTTGGCATAGAATATTTTGCCCACAAGGAATTACCACTCATTCTCTTTGATTACGAAATAAAAATAAATTGATAAATATGACTCTTAAAATAATATTTAATATTTAATATATCCAGTGTTAAATTGTTATAAATATCATCCAAGGGAAATGAGTCATAGGTACAACAGTCCTATACGTATTAGAATAAACAAACATATAAACCTCATTCCCACAAAACTGATAAATAACTTGATGACATGACCATATGATGCGAGATATGGAAATAATTTCATAAACGTCTCGAGCTATGAACCTCGGTATTAACTCAACAAAAAAATCTTTCTATTATTGTTTAAAATTCTCAGATAGTCAAAAACTGATATTTTCCACGATCCTTAAGTCAATACAAAAATCAAATTATGCAATAAAATATTCGACTAATATAGATAAGAAGCCATTGATGGTACTTTAAGACATTGGCTGAAACTAGAGGATTGACAAAAAAATGTGAAAGTGAATCTAATTGCGACTAATAGTTTTGTGTAGTAGTTTTTATCGGTCCACACTAAATTCTTCCCAACCACTATCACACCTATCAGAAACATACTAATTTATCTCTTTTATTGATTATCACAAAAGTATTTAATATCATACAGGAATTAGAAATATATTTAACACAAATTAAGATAATATGGCAATTTCTGCTATACCTGTTAATTTTGACATTTTTTTCTGACATGAAATTATTGTTTTTACAGTCAATTACAAACAGGGACTTGACTATTGGCCTAAAAGTAAATCAGCTGTTCCTACAGTACTTTGATAGATGGACACATTTTACCTCAATCCAAAGCGCAATAAATTTTTTATTCCGTAATAAATAAAAGCATATCTGAGTTTAATAAAACTATATAGAACTTTCCAAAGTAACGCTATAAAACTGCATCTCTTAGGTATAAGCTGTTCTATATATATTATATATAAAAGTTTTATAGCGTCTGAGCTTATGATTAAAAGTAATAAACGTTCAAAATATAATTAATATAGTTAATCCAACTAGCTCACAGTAGTACATTAAAATTATAAATGATAGGCTTTCAAATGATATATAACACGTGGGGTAGTTAGTAAATTTCAAAATTTGAGTTGCTGGGGGTTAGATAGATGAACATATCAAGACCCGTTGACTGTCAAAAATGAAATCAGTGGCACGATTTAAGTCGTTATGAAAAAATGGAAAAACATATTTCTATATCAACCGCATATAAACTTATAACAACTATTTAGAGCAATTTAGGCAATTAGTTATATTACTCGTATATATATACAATATAGTAGAGGGCCAAGGATGGAACCTTGTGGTACTCAACATAATATTTTTCCACTATTGGATTTTCCATTATTGGTCTCTATGAACTTTCGTCTCTATGCTACATCATTTCATGTTTTAGAGACTTATGTCCTGTTCAATGAAAATTTGACAAATAAATTAAACCAATCTCAAAAACTATCTAGACTCTATTTAAAGGAGGCAAAATGATTTAGATGAGCCAATTTATTTGTGACAACCCTGCCATAATCCCCATGGATTTATCTATTGGCTACATCAACTTAATTAAATTGGTAATTTGTATTATAGCGGTGTATACAACATCATTCTTTGGGGACACACCCGGTCACGCGATATAACGCAACGATAGAAAACAATCGATATATTTCACGAATATATCCGAATTCCTCTAATAGGCCAGTCACTGAGACCAAAAAAGGTATGAATGACCCAAAAGTTTTCAGATATAAACACAAGGTTGGAGATATGTTACTAAAACTAAATCTCAATTTTTATTGTTTCCGAATTTGTTATTAAATAATATAGCAAGTGAAAATTATTTAAAATTAATAATTTTATAATTTATTTTTATTACTTAATTATAATTATTTTAATAATTAGTTTATACTTAGCTTTTTCTTCTTTAAATTTATTTTTATTTTATTTATTATTTGAAATTCGCTTGACTCCCTTATTTAGTGATTGTATTTGATTACATTGTTAATAATATCCCAATTTTGCAACCTCTTTATTGAGGCCATTATGGCATGACTTTTCGAAAAAAATACAAATGTTTTGTAAATTATGAATTACGTTTAAAATAATGTTCCCAACCTGCAAATTTTATGCAAATTGATATTTGCATAACATTTGAGAGAACGGAAATAAGTTTTATACCTGAGCTGATAATTTTTTTAATTATTTTTTAATTAATTTGGTAATGTGTCCTCAACTTTTGCCAAAATCTGAGAACTTTTGCAATTTTTTTTAGAACATTTTACATTTTTTGTAGAACATTTAATTTAGAATATTTTAGAACATTTTTTAGAACATTTTTAGAACATTTTAGAACATTGAACATATTAGAACATATTAGAAAATTAGAACATATAATACACAAATTGAACACGTTCAACTGGGAATTCCAGACGATGAAAATGCGCTTGCAGTTCCAATCTAGAAGGAAATTAAACTGATGTATTGATGAGGACGGAGGCTGGTGTGGACGTTGCATGTAATTGCAAGAGTTAAATTGAAACACTCATTCATCCTACTCATTATTTAACAGCCGGGAATTTTCATGGAAAGTTAATTATATTTACTTAATGGAAGAATTTTGAAAGCAGATTACGTACACCTATACTGCTCACAACAAAATATAATTTCTGTAACGATGTTAAGGACAGATTACGTTAATTCCCAATTAAATACGAGTTAATTAAAAGTATATTACTTAATAAGTGAATAATGGCAGCTATTACTACACGGGTATGAATTTTGATATATTTTAATGATACGAGTATAATAATAGTCATTATTCATGAATACAGTTACTGTGAATTACTTATTTGCTACTTAATTTTCTTTAGAAAAACGATTCGTGTGGCTACCTGTTCAGTGCCTTTCCAGAATGCCTGGTATAGAAAGGATGTTACCCCACACATTTCATTGTTTTGTTAAGGTAAAGCAACAACAACAGAAAATAGTAGAGTAGCTGTTAATTTCGAGGTAAATAGCGCCAGTAATTTTCATTTATATTGTGTCTCACTACAAAGATCTAATTTCGTGTTCTGAACATATAAAATTGTGTTAAAAGACGCGACGCCACGCCAACGTATTCAGACCATGAGAGCCCTTTGTTTAATAGTTTTGTGCCCATTACGGTTTGCTCTACCTACACAAATTGTCACGCAGATAGCGTCATCTGGGGAAACACTTTTATTCTTCATCCGTTATTGCGGCAAATGCATTTCTCTGGTCTCGGAAATTTACTTTAAAAGTTTCGTTTCGTGAAAGTAAGAGGAGAAGATGTGGCGATTACGAATGGGGTCAGTGTTTAATGGAACCTGCATTATCAAACTATTTGCACGAACAAATTGTCTCAAAGTAATTAACTAATACATTTAAGAGAAGTTATTAGGTATATAATAGATACGTTTAATTACACAAAGGCCTGCTCAAGTAAATTAGATCACGTCAATAAATGACGTTCGTTGATAACGTCAAATATCGACAGAAACGTAAAATATAGAGTCTACCATTAGTGGTGCATTTATATCTAATCCCATTCAGAAGTACCCTGGGTTATAATATACTTAGTCTTTAGACCCCTGTCAGATCGACAAATCATGATATGTCATATAAATTATGGCATTCGTTATTTATCACTTATAGGATCCAAGAAAACTTATAAATAAGTCACCCTGGTCAAATACCGCAAAACTTTGATATGATGTGGACGGATCTCGACTTCCTTAACTAGCACAAGGGAAAGCTTTGGTGATTTTACGTGCCCTTAAGAAATTCCCTCACGACCAACAAATATATTGACAACATATTACAAGACATGTAATTCCTTTTGCCCCCTTTATAGATTGAATGATTTTCTCTTTACTTCCTACTTTCTTTACTATTTTATTACTTTACTACTTTCTCTAACACATCGTAGAAATTAATGTATGTTAATGTATGGGCAGGTATTATTGGTCAATACATAATTGGTCCTTATTTCCTCGAAAGTAATCCGAATGGAGAGAGGTACCGTAAACTGGGGGTATACTTCGACATCCTGGGAAACTTACACCTAATATAATTTTGTTTCTTTTTCTGTTTTTTTTAATTAGGATATATTTTTTTTTCAGTTGACAGGTTTCTCTTTGTTTCAGATTTATTTTGATTAACAAATTAAAGTAGTCATAAGATGCCACGCACGTATGTAATGAAAGTGGGGGGAAGGAGTTACCAAAATTATCCTCCGGAAAACATGGCCAAAGCTGGGGAAGCTGTGAAGCAAGGGATGTCCCAGTTAGCTGCCAGCAAGAAGTTCAAGGTCCCAAGGACAACTTTGTTGGAAAAAATCCACCAAAAATATCCCGGAAAACCAGGTCGTCCTACTGTACTGACGACTAGGAGGAAGAAGAGTTAATAGCAAAATCTCTTCGAACAGTGAGCGACTGGGGTTTCCCAATGACGCCAGCAGATGTTCGCCAGGTTATTTCAAAATATGTGACTAAACAGGGCAGAAATATCTCAGAATGGAAGAATAATCAACCTGGAGAAGACTTGATATATTGCTTTGCAGCAAGGAACAACTTTAGCACTCGCTTAGCAACCAATATTAAACGCCAGCGATCTGCGGTTGGTGCACCACAAGTAACCGAATTCTTTAATAACATTAAAGGTCAGTTACAAAATGCTCTACCGCAAAATATCTACAACTATGATGAGACAAATATTATCGACGATCCCGGCGCCATGAAAGTCACAGCAAAAGGTGAGTTGCTACCCCCGATGGTCGTATATAAGGCACAACATCTTTACGAAAACTGGACGATTGGGGGGGCCTAGAGGGACAGTGTATGATTCAATTGATATGGTGACCTTCGAAAAGTGGTTTTTTGAAATATTGCTTCCTTATACCAAGCAAAATAGCACTCCAGAGGAAATAAAAATTCTAATAGGCGACAACCTAGCATCACACTTTTCACCTCGCGTTGTAGAAGCTACCTTAGACAATAACATCTACATGACGCCCCGGCAAGCTCTACCCACTTAATGCAACCGCTGGATGTCAGTTTCTTTGCTCCAATGAAGCGAAAGTGGAGGGAGGTGTTGGATGGCTGGAGAAAGGAATCGCGTCGAAAAGGGTCCATACCGAAAGAGCAATTCCCATCGCAGTTAAACCGGTTATGGGTATACATAAATGAAAATGCAGCAAAAACCTGCAGTCCGGATTTCGATCAACTAGCATAAGTCCTTTTAGCCTTGAAACCGTTTTAGCCAAACTTCCATTGACACAGTCAAATTCGGAAAGGTCATTGGATGAAAGTTTATTGGAGTTTCTGAAGGAATCTCGTGGTTACAATGAAGAGCCAGCAGTTCGTAAAAGCAGAATGTGATTTGTTTTTGTAAGCCAAATGTGCCTTAAAACCAAAGGTTTTTATTTTAATACAATCGTTTTATAACATATGACCTTTTATTGTACTCTTAGTTGATACTTTTGACCATTTAAATATGGTTAAACTATGTAAAATTAACCGAATTTTATTTTTTTTGATGTCGACCTTACCCATGAGATTTCCTAATTCGACAATCTACTAAAATACATAGGGTGTCGAAGTTACCCCATAAACCTGCGTAACTTCGACACCAAAAGAAGACAAAAAAGGGGGTTGGGGGTGGGGGACAAAACTGATTTTTTCGTGGTTGAAAGCCAAGACATCAAGTGTGACAATGGCATAATAGTCAATGATTTCCAGTTGACACATTTTCATGGGCGAAGTTAAATATGTCAAATACCTGTCGAAGTAGCCCCGGTTTACAGTATTTAAATTTTTTACCAAATAATCTACAAAATATAGAAATATAGAAGATTTAAAAACCAAAATACGACATGCTTTTCGTACAATTACATTGGAAAATGTACAATGGTCATTAAAATGCGAAATTAATTTTTAATAGATCTTTTTATTGCGTCCTGTTCTTTGACTTGATAATTAAATACATACTGGTACAATAGACTGACTAGTACAATAGTTAGTTGTGCCTTAAAGCGTAGAAAAATATGAACATTGGGGATTTTACAAATAATTTTCTCACTTGGTGATTTGGAAAAACAAATATCCATCCCTACGAGTTATTTCTTGAACTAAAATCTATTCACTTGATGGTTCTTAATTTTTAATTTCGATTTCGAAAGGAAAGAAGGCCGAAACTTAGAAAAGGGAAACTGGGAAACTTGGGAACTTGGAATTGAATTATTTAATAAATGGAGTGAAGAGTAATACATTTAGCGGTTAGTCTAAAATAACCTTCCTAAGTGCCTAATTCTGCCCTACACGAATTTGTGTAAAACTCAATTTCAGTTAAAGTGTTCATTATTATTATTACTTGTCATTTGAGCGGAAATATACAGCATTGTGTATTATGTAAATATCATATTCGGACAAGCATACTATGAATTCCGCATTGTCAGAGATAGGCAAGTTATCTGTTGATTATATTATATCGAATGTAGAGGTAAATTAGTAGGTACGAGACAATTTTATTGTTATCAGTTTCAACATTATTTGGTTGCTATTTTGGTACAACACGGCAAATTTCATTATATATTTCATGTTTTGTTGATGATACCCAAGCTATTTTTAGTGCTTAAACTTCCTACTCAGAGGAATATAAATTCAATATATACTGATAATAATTATGACTCCCCCTTTTATAGTGTTGATATCGCGAATAGCTTTACTATTATTATAAAATAATATGACCATATTAATATATATATACAGGGTGTTTCAGGATTATGTTTACAAATTTTAAGGACACATTGTCCAGGTAAAAATACACAAAAAATGTTATATAAAGATAGGGCTGAACGCTTCGTTTTAGAAATACAGGGTGTTAAAGTTTCCAAGAAAAATATTGATATTTCTTAATATCTCGGAAACGGATAGAGGTATTTAAGTAAAATTTGGCGTCATATATGACAACATAATATGTTCCCAAGCAGCATGGTGACGTCATTATTACGTTCTTTTAAGGTGATTTTAGGTCTAAGACGTCAAGTGACCAATATGAGGCCGAAAAAAATTCTCAAAATTTGGTTGTGACTTTTTCTCGTCATTTTGACGTCTCTCTTGTAGTTCTTTTATTAAAAATTGAATGTAGAATTTTTCGAAAAAAATTCAGAAAATTTTTTCCAAATTTTTAAAAAAAAATTTCCAACATTTTTTGAAAAAATTCTAAAATTTTGAAAATTTTTTGAAAAAATTGTTTTTTCAAACATTTTTGAAAAAATTCAGAAAATCTTTTCAAAACTTCAAAGACCATTAACTATTTTTTTTACTTGTGGCATATAGCATTATTACAATAAGTTAATAGAATATAGCATTATTACAATAATCAGTTAATGACGTCGTTTAAACGTCAAATAAACGTCATTTGGCTGTGACTTTTTCTCGTCATTTTGACGTCTCTCTTGTAGTTCTTTTAACGTATTTATGTCCTAAAAACTGACGAAATAAATACGTCATAATAACGACACCATGTTGCCTGGGTTAGAATATGACTAAGTAACAAGTATTGCGAACCACCATTGGCGGAGATACGGATAGGCAATACAATTAATTTAAAAAAAAAGTATTACAGCCCTCCAAAAAATAGGGCCATTTTTGAGTGTCACAGTCTATTTTGGATAAATATTATCTCTTGGAATTTTCTCGTATTTTTAACCGTTTCGTGGCAAATTCATTAATTCATTTTACAAATTGGTGAACGGCTTTTAGTAAGGAAAACATGCTAAGTAGGCTGCTGTCAAACAACGACAAGAAGTTTATAAATGAAAATTATTGACTAGTGAAGTATAGTACTTTCAAGTAGAATTTTGATAAAGGTATAAAACAAGAATGCCGCCGATATAATCAAATATGGAATATGCTGCTATAGTTTTTGTATATGCATTTTGCAATGGAAATTCCACCGCTGCTCGTCGTGAGTATTTAAGAAAATATCCACGTAGACGATTACCTGCAAAGAAAACATTTTCTGTAACATTCATCCGTTTAAGAGAGACTAGCTCTTTCAATATTATTCCATATGCGGATGGACAATTTTATCCGCTTCAGAATGAAGGTAGAACGAACAGAATCCTAAACCATTTTGATGATAATCCATCTACAAGCATTCGAAGATCTACTCGGGAGTTAGGGACTCATCAGGTGCAATTTGGAGAACTCTTAGCGCCGACGGTCGTCTATTTTGCGAGTAGGTATTAAATCACGCAGGAAATCATGTCACAATTACGAAAAAAATATTGTGGACAGATGAAGCCACTTTCACTAGAAAAGGGATGTTGAAACCAAAGAAATAGCCACATCTGGTCACACGAGAATCCTCGGGCTGTAAGGGAATATAATTTCCAACACGAATTTCAGTGCAATGTATGGTTAGGTGTATTGGATGATACTGTAATTGGTCGGTACTTTCTCCCTCATCTTCTAAATGCTGAACTATTTTTGGCATTCCTTGATTTTGAGAAAATGATTTTCACGATCTATTAGAAAATGTTCCTCTAAACACCCGAAGGGGTAGCTGGTTTCAGCTGGTTGACGACCCAGAAGATGGCTTGATAGTAATTTCCCCGGGAGATGGATTGGTCGTGGTGATCCTGTAGAGTGGCCTGCGCGTTCCCCCGACTTAAACGTCATGGACTATTTCATATGGGTCCACTAACTGCATAATTAGGAGGTTCCGTGCTTGTCTGCAGGCAGCAGGAAGCCATTTCGGACAAAATATTTTCTAGATTATTTATTATTGTTTTAAGTTTAGTTTTTCATGTTCAACTTGTGGTATTAACTTATGGGTTGATTTAATTATTGTATTAACATTAATAAATCTCTTTATGTGTTATTTGTTGTTTACTGTTTACTGAACTCTAAGTTATTTAATTTACTGAACACTTTACACATGCTGTTTTTCGCAGCGGCGGTATAAAAAGGAATTTTCCACGAAACAGTTACAAATACGAGAAAATTCCAAGAGGTAATATTTGTCCAAAATAGACTGTCTTGTCGAAATAGACACTATACATTATACAATTAACTGATTGTATATATTATTTATTTTTTAATTATTACGTGAAATGGGACACAGTCTATGTAAGTCTATCACAAGTCCCCGAATAAATCCAGTTAGATCAACTTACAAAAGTCCAAAGTGAATCCAGATAGTTTAAAATTGTACCTTTACATAAAAACAGTGATACTGAAACTTAATATTTTTGACATTCTACTTAAGTTATGTGCTATATTTCATTTTATATATATAGCTACCAACCATGTAATAATATTGTAAGTATATTTCCCGTGTTCGTGTCGGCATTATAAATATAATCGAAACTCGGGATGGACATTTACGTCGCTCCTAATTAAATATCTCACCTGTGAAAATAACGAAATTCACGTGGGAAAATTAAATAATAATATCTCTGACAAAACATTTGCTTTCGAATGTAATTTCTAGTAAGTTATGATCTACCATAGTTATTATTTATAATTATTGATAAACTACGGCCGCTGTACACATACGAGAATCATTATCATTCATAAATATAGAGAAATTAAGAGCAAATACGAAACATATTTGCTATATCAGTATGCCAATTTATGTAAATCATCATACGAAAACTCATAAAGAGTAGGTAGCATGCCATATTCTGCAAAATTCGTTTTGTCTGGAATTGAAAGTTTTTCTCTGCAACTGCTAAATGTCTAGTAGTATCTTATTAAAAAAGTTTGGACCGTATAATAATTTATTACATTCTGGTTTTTAACTTATCTGGTGTAATCTAAACAAACTTGATATCTGTGCCTGGTGTTGAAATCATGGATTTCTCTGTGAGAAACATATATTTTTGATATTTTGCTCATCGTGCATGAGCGCCATTAGAATATAATACCAGAATGAATAATAAATGTTATTTATTCTTGTGAATATTATAGCCTAAATGTCAACTTTTTAATTTTTCTCAGAATACTGCTCTGCAAAGAAGATATTCTGGGTAAATGAGGTAGAAAACACTGAAATTTTGAGGTAATTCTATTAGATTTCTCATCAAAGACAACTTTACCGAATAGTTTACCGGGTATAGTCAACATGTTGATCGTAGATTTCCCGTAGAATTCACGTAAAGCAGATCATTCAAAAATAGAATGTGTCTTCGTTTCTTTACAACAATATTAGAAAGTTAACAGAATAGACTTTAATATGCTAAAAATACTGAAAATTTTAAATTAGTCAGATTTTACAAGTTTTAGCCATATAGAGATACCAGATATAATCATATACTTGTACCGGATATAGCCAGCGTTTTATTGCTCTCTTCTGTGTTTAGGCATTATTATTTTCATAACATTTCCCTTTTTTTTTCCACTTTTCTCCATTGCCTGGCATGCTGCCATTACCGTTTCCTTATTAAATTTCAAAATCCTTGCTGGATAGAGTGTTTTATTATCGTGAACAATAACGTGTGATTCGATTGAATTTTCTTTTTAATAGATCATTTATTGCCATTGTTTATTTCTAACTGACGATCTTTTTTTGCTACTCTCTTTTTGTCCTTACTGTTCGCATTTTTCGTCTCCATTGTCTTTTTCTATTTTAGTCCCTGATTAATTTCTTTGTTTCCTTGGCTTTAAGTTTTTCTGTTTTCTTGTTCTTTGGCTTCCAAGATTTCTGTGCACTCATCGTCGTTTTTGGTCAATATCGATGGTAAACTTTGAACCTATCGTTTTAGTTTTAGTCATTTTCTTTTCCCATGACATATTTGGGCCCAACTTTTCTTATATCTTCTGAAGGGGTTGTATGCCACTTATTATACCAAGTCTGGATTAATAAAACAGAATATTCCTTCCTTAAGGTTGAGATAATATTCGATCATAAACCTGTGCAATCTAAGAGAGATGAAAGCCAATAATATTTTCCTTGAAGGACTGTAATCTGGCACACTTTTAGCGAGTCGAAATAATAAAATTGGTGGTTTTCCTTCATATATGTGTACATATTCAATTTTTTATTGTACATATAACACTTTCTAGAAATATAGTTACATATATGTTGTATAACTCTATAATATGTACTTGCCATGTCTTTGTAAATATAATAGAGGGATTATCAAACATCACAAGCGTATTATGGATTCTCAGTCTCTCAAATAAAGCTGACCTTTAACAACAGAAATATTTACTGTGTAATATTGACTTATCAAACAGAGACTTATCCTTAGAGAAATACTGTAGCATTTGGCCTCATTCCTTTACTTTGAGAACGGTTAATGTTTAATAAATATACAGCTCTAGGGAGAATATGTTTCTAATTGCCCCGCATGTGCTGTGAATCAGACATTGACGAAATGTTACTCCAAGTAATGCAATCTTGTATTACAGGGTATTTCAAAAATAAGGATACAAACCTTGGGACATGGCAGCCTATAATTCAAGGCAAGATTCCATAATACCCAAAATGTCCTCTAGGAACAGGTATATATCTAGAATTTCTTCTTAAAAATGACCTATATTTCGAAGTCATTTATCAAAAAGCAATTGTTGGAGGTAATTAATACCAAACAATGGGAAAAATAGTATGTGATTGACAATATAGCACAAAAAAATGCCATACTTTTTTTACGGTTTTATTTTTATTGTACTGTACTGTATTTATTTGCTCTTACTTTAAAAGCTGTTAACTGTTATTTATTATGTATGTTTATTAAATTACAAATCTTTGCCTCTCTCCTTATAATTATCTAATAATAATTATTATTATTATGTACCAACGGTGAAAGTGCTTCAATACGACCTCTTAAAGTTAATAATATCGTATTTTGAAACTTCATTATGTTTAAGAATTTATTACACGTTTTTACTTTAAAATTATATCTCCGGTTCTTTAGTCAATTTCAATGTCTGATATGCCATTAATATTATGTAATTGCACATAATAAAAAATACAAGATCCCTTCTAAGGATTAAATTAGTGGTACTTTTCAGACAACTACAGCTACAAGTGGAGCAAGTTAAGAGGAAACTAAGCTGTCAAGCTTGACCTCACAAAGCTTCTTACTTCTTTACACTTCTACAAAAGTCTTAACTTTAAATTAATAGGTCAAACATTCTCGAGAGCTTCACCCTAAATCTGTTCGGCAGAGGCTGTAAGCTTTGATCCATTATATTACAAGATGTTAATGTTAAAAATGGACGGTTGTGACATAATAGGCGGCTATCGTTAGCCCCGTGGCCACAATTACCCGGACTTCTCCTAAAGAGTCTCACACAAAATAGAATGTGACATACCCGCATTATTCATTATAGGAAAATAAATATATTTATATCCTCTGTCGTTATATTTTTTGACAGATCAAAATTGAACCACTTAGGGCAAAACGATAATGGCCGTCATTTTGCCAACATGAAACTATTTTATTCAGGGTACCGATATCTGCAATTCGTGAAGGCTCAAAACTTCAGTAACCGTCTTAAAGACCCCTTGAAAACATTTTATTTAACACATCTTCAACTTCAGATACTTCTACGCTAAATTAAGATATAGGTACATCAATGATATTTCCTTAGCAACAATCGCATAATATTAGATATTGCAAGATCTACACTATAAAATAATAATGTCGGCAGGAGAATTCACGGTAGTGTCATCTGGACCGTGCATCCCACTGCTATTGACCGTAGATTAATTTCCTTACTTTTCATTTACAGCTGTCGATGTAAAGCGCCATCGCCCGTGTTCATTATACTAAACATTTACTGAAAGCCAAATTAATTATCGATTGTAATTTCTGGGGCATCGTCCTAGACCCTGACATAAATGAAAAGGCAATAGAAAACTCATACCGTCTTGGCTCATTAAAGTGCTAACGCATATATACGGAATCGAATTATTTTAGAAGCTCCACAAATTCTTTGGGTCTAATTACAACTCGTCAGGGATGACGCGCGATTTATCTACTTGAACCCCTTTAAATTTTATATCATTGATAGGAGAAACTCTTAATGGCACTTTTATATGACTTTACTTGTGACAAGCAATCACATTAAAAAAAGTAAGGCCTTTATAAAATTAAAACTGCCGTTAAAACGTCTTTCTCTTAACAAAATAAAATGTAAATGGCTTTAAGTAGATAAATCACACATCAATTCTGATAAAGTCCAATTAGTAGCCCAGACATATTAAGTTTTGCCACTGAAAAAAAATAGTGTAAATCTGAAAATTGGTAGGAATATTCTATTTAGTGTACTGAACAACATACCAAGAGTTCTAAGCCATCCAATGCCGGCTTAATAACATATTTTTGCTATACCTTCTACCTAAAATCGTCCACGTCCCATGCGAAAAAGATCGTGATTTTTTTACTTCTCGCGGTTTTTCGGTATCTTGTGTCATCGGAAGTTGAAATGTAGCAACTGTTAACGGCTCTTCCTCGAATTCCAGGAAGCCGACACGGGAGGGTTGGGGGACTCTTGGTATGTTGTTCCGCACATCAAGAAGAACATACATGCCAATTTCTAGCTTTACAATAATAATAATTATTTACCGGGTTAAAACCTGAAACTCCTGGGCTAATACCCGCATATGTCTTTTTTCATCATGAAGCTGGCATATGACGGCTTAGTACTTTTAGTATGTTGATCAGTACACTACATAGAAGATTCCTACCGATTTTTATTATCAAAACGAATCGTTTTCATAAATTATATAAAAATGGTAATTAAATCTGGTTCAATTCCTCTTTTATAATATTATTACTATGCCAATAATAAATATTTATTTTATTTTATTTATATATTAATATGTTTTACTAATTTTATTATTCATGTATTTTATTGAATAAAGGTTTATTGATTTTCATCTGGAGATTTACTTTATATTATGCTTTGTTTACCTTTTACCCTGGCTATGCTCATTCAATCTTCCTGTATGTAACGATAGAGCTATCTATTTCTTTTGTAGAGACATCTAGTGGAAGTTTATTAAATAAGTACAATTATGTTTCTCGTTAGTGAGATCTAGCGGAAGCTGTAGAAATAACAATATCGAAATTCTTATATGTATGTTTGTCTTGTATGTATGTAAATTATTATATGCCATAGGAAAACAGTTCTAGTTGCATATGAACTTACTAACTCTAATACTGCGTATATGGTTGTATGCTATTGAACTATTTCCTCTAGGATAATATTCTTATTTATTAAATATATTTTATCACTGACTTTTATATATAATTTAATAAATTTAATGTTATCGACATACATGAAGTATGGTAAATATTCGAAACTATAATATTCGAAATATTCGTAAATATTCGAAAAAAGATTCTAATCCTGCCCCATGGACCTTGAAACTTGAATGAGCTTGCTACAAGACTTGAACATATTTTGGACTCTGACTTTGACCAATACAAAATAAAAAGGGGGGAAACAGTTTAGGTTTAGTCTTCGTTGTGATGACATGACGTTTTCTCATGTACTTCTTATGGAACTGTGCGATTACATTGGTGGTCGTCGGTAAATTTTAATACAATATCCTTCGTGGATAAAAGCAAACATGATATAACTAGCTCATTCGCACTAGCGCATTCGCCATATTTGTAAAAAAAAATACCTACGCCTATAAATTGATAGCCAAAAATTAATCCAAAATTTATTAATCAAAAAACTTTGATTCTCTTCTGAATTATTTGATGTTTGGTTTGCTGGTTGATCTTCCACGTTATGGACACAAACTCGCAATCTCTAAAAAGATGCCGGTTATAAGGGGAACTAATCCAGTTTTTCGAAACCCATTACAGGATACAAAGATACATATTACAGGATACAAAAAACTAAAACAAATTCAAATTAAGTTCTTACAAAAAGTGATGCAGAGACTGCAAATCTTTTATTATATACAGAAATTACAAATAAATAAAATAAAAAACCAAATATCACTCATTATGCCGAGAAAACTGCTGACGTGTATCGATATCTATGTCTCTAGCGCAGCTTTCTATTTCAGTTTTAAACCCAAAATAAAAATGCCAACACAATGGACAATTAAAATTTAATTTAGAAAATCGTTTTCAGATGATATTTTAAAGAATTCAAATGAGCTTAACAGGTTAAACCCTATTCCGTTATGAGGTAGAAGTATTCAATGACAAAAAACACTAAAATGATAATAAAATTATTATTTTAACTTTTACCAACTGATTTATTTAAAATCAGTACAAAATTTTATTTTAAATTTAGTATAAATTCAGAAATAAAGTTTAGTATTGTCTTAAATAATTCATTTGGTAAAAGTTAAATTAATTTATAGTGTTTTATTATTGCCAACGAAATATTTGAAAATTAACATCTATTTGCTTGTATCGATTGAGACGCCATAAATAATAAATTCTGCCGTCTTAATCGATATATGAAAATCAGTGTTAAATTACACGACGTAAAATTTACGTCGATTTTCATATTTAGATTGAGACGATGTTACATTTTCGCAACAACAACACTTCAATATTATAAGTTAACACATTCTGGCATACTTATATCGCTTATATAAACAAATAATTGGTTCAATTTATAGTAGGCCGTAGCCAAATTCTCTAGTAAATGTTTTAATGTTGTAGTTTTAATGAATATGCCACTAAAGAGCACAAGGCAAACAATCTGGGTAGTTTCCCTGCAACATAGTTATATTATAATAATATATTTATTCATTAAAAATAAATACAACAATAGAAGTACATTATAATAATTAATATTAACATAAATAAACAAACTCTAATAATAAGTGATCCGATTCTAAACATGTGATAAAAGCTTGTGATATGCCTGTGACACTAAATAGGTGTTGCAGGCAATGTCACAGAGGCCGGCTGCTCATCTTTACGGAAGCGGTCGTGAGTTCGGAATTCGTATTTAAAGTAAACTCCGGACAATTTAATTCTTCTCTGCGCATAAGTAAACCAGCCCAGGCGCCATCAGATTTTAGTGAAATCGGCAAAACCAAATTGATAAATGAATACACGGCTGGCAGGATATGTGGCAGGTGCAAATAAAACACACTGTATCCGAATTCAAGTATAATAATATATAAATGTAAAAATATGTAAATGGGTATAGAGATATATGAATAAAGGTATTTGTAAATATAAATATGTATAAACACAAATAAAGGTAAATGTAACACGGATAAATAATGTGTCACAGCACTGTGTGACACAGCGAAATCACAATTTGGAACAACCAAGACAGTGTGTGAAGATCTGTGGTGACAGATGAGTTTGACACTAATATTAACCTACAAATGCCTACAAGTCGCGCTCTTTTGCAATGTACAACAGAGACAAGTTGAAATCTAATATAAATGGTGATCTTACTTGTAATAATGAAACCTACAATACTAATACAATATACTACCTAGGAAAGTAGGTAGTGATCAGGCCACCGATCAACAAATGACCAAACAAATAAGCTAAAGGCACACCATCTAAATTGTAGTTTTTACAGGTATAACGCCCTTACGAACAGCTGTCCCTAAGTTTACAAAATCAAAAAATTATGAAATAATCACAAACGCAAAGCTTACGGTAAGAGGTATGACTAAAGTTACAAGGATTTTATCACCACCCATACACTTTGTCCTGGAAGTGTCGTGACCATAACGTGAGACAAAGGTGTCCTCCACAACGCTATCATAAATAAAGAAAGTGGTACTCACAGTTGGGACTAAGTACACAAACCGTCTTTGACCGCTCTCGGATATCACTCTAGAGAACACTGCTAGTGAACCAATGTCCAACATTGAGGAGCTCCGATACACTCTGTGAAGGGTAAAGGCGGCTTACAGGCTTCTCCGACCCACCGCAGCTCTCTTCAGGTCTAACTAAAGGCTGCGCCTCATGGACCTCAAACTTTATAACAAGCTGCTCGAAATAGCAAAATTAGATGAAACCAGTGGTTGAGTGCACCGTACAATGCTCGCTGCTTTTGTCTAGTATTACTAGAGTCAATTTTGGCGTGAAGAAAGTAAGGACAAACAGTAAGAGACGAGAGGCCTGAAAATGTTCCGTTTCTCAGTCTCTCACATATGAAATTTATATCAAAACAAAGAGGAGATATTAGTTGTTACATACCTTAGCTCTTATTAGGCCTCCTTACACTTTGAGCCAGGATAATGTAGAAAATAGCTGTTAAAATTCACTATCCTGTCATGGCTTCCAATTATACACAAAAAAGGACTTCTTTTTGTCTCCTTGATAAAACTGATCTGATTAGCCAAATTGAAATAATTAAAATTATTAGATTTGAATTTGAATATAAAATGTTATTTCTTACTTCAATCAGTTGTTAATAAAGTAAATTCTCAAACAACCCTCTCTCTTATTTATTGTTATAATTTGTGTACTTAGTCTGTCTGTGTGAATAAATACCACTCCTTAAATTAATAGCTGTAAAATATGCTAAAACCAAATACAGTGGCCTTGAGGGTATTTACCGGCTTGACAAAGGCAATTAATATATATATATATATAGGTAAGTGCATACAGGGTGCTGAAATTATGACTGTTACATGCCTTAAAATCACAAGCAATTAATTCCCCCTTCCTTGGTGTTAATTTCTTCCAGGAAATTAATTTGACTTATGAACGTCTAGCTGGAATAAACGTTGACAATTTAGTCAATTTATTACATATTTGATGATACCGCGATATTGGACCTACATGTTGTTACGCTAGATTAGTTTAAACGCAATCAGAATCCAGTCAAACAAAAACGTTTCCTCCCGATACAACATTAATCCTGTTGACCTCGCCGCATTCGATCTCTTGCAATCTAGGACTTGTATACTTGTGACCTACGGCGGTTTAGAAATGGGATGGGGAATTTCCTTAAGATAGATAAATCTTTCCTTGAAGAAGGTACATTTTTAGCCTGAGGCAGGTCCTTCGTATGTCTGATGCAGACTAAAGTGGTTTAGATTTAAGTTTTGCTCTGTTAGTGTAAGTCAGCAAGCTCCTCTTTCCGTTTTATATCAGTTTTTTTAGTGGTTCGAATTACTTTATTTCACGTACAACTTTCCATTAAGAAATATTTTTGTAGGATAACCAATAAAGAACTTGATGTACAATGGACAATAATTGATATGTAAAATAATATTGTTATCACGTATTGATTTGTGATTTGAATCTTGTATTTTTATTTCCTTGGAAATATAAAATGACTGTGAAATGAGCCTTGAAAATCATTCATATTCTAGTAGACAGAGTAGCCAAAGGTTTTCACAATAATTGGTAAATACATATTTGATATTTTTCCGAGGGCGGAAAGCTAAATTGTGCGGTAAAACAATGTAATCTGCACATGAGTTTAGCACATCGTAGCGTCGGACTGTGTCAATTTGTTCATGTAATTACATCCCACGTAAAGAAAAATAAACACAGGGGAGCATAAGGACAGAAATAACAAAGTAATGCCGAGCGGTATAATCTACTTTCCAGATTCTAATTACTCTCGTCTCTCTGAAGAGAGATAAAAGGAATTAAAATTCACAATGAAATTTTTGTTGCATACAGAGATTTATTTCACCCCATTGGTACGTGGGCTTATTTGCCGACAAAAGGTATTTTATTTTTAGGTAGGCACCTATTAATCTCTCGCGTGGTCGCCAGATATGGTTTCACTTTTCGATAATATCTATAATACTAACAGTCTCTCACAGATATAGCCGTATATTTATTGAGATAAATGAAACATCAGCACTAATAACAGCTGTAAATCAATAGGCAAATAACATGAAATATAAATAAATCATATAGCATGCGTCAGAGAGAGAGAGAGAGAGAGAGAGAGAGGAACTGCTAAAGCACACAATATTCTGCTCCCCTGTGCTGAAAATGTTGGTGGTGATTTAATTTTAGTCGATGACAATCCAAGATTTCATCGCGCTAGAATCGTCACACTGTTCTTGGAGGATTACAATATTGTAAGAGAGAATGGATTGGCCACCCTTAAAATATAAGTCTGATAGAACAAGTCTGAGGTAGAATGAAGCTATTCCCAACATTTTTTGAGCAACTTGTTAGAGGGAATACCCAGAAGAGTGGCGACAGTTATAAGAACTAGAAGGGGTCCGACAAAATACTGAAATTTCTCTAATTCCCTACAACTTATAACATATGGATTTGTTGTCAAAAAAATAAATTTCATATTTCGAAAGCAAGTTGACTTTAATTGAAGTGTCTCATAATACAAAATTTCAAGAGTTATTCAGGTTTGGTTCAGATTATACATATATTTTTATCTCCTAACAGTTTCTCAAATCCTTTCTAGAATGGTTTAAATCTATAAAGTGATGGTTGCTAATTTCATGTTTGTTACAGAAGGACGTCAACTTGAAGCCAAATCCAGTTCATCACAACGCAGGCGCCAACCCCATCAGCCATAGATCTAATATACCAACAATATCAGCTCAACACAACAAACACCAACAGCTTTATCAATGAGTCCATGGATGCATTCTTCTTCAACCAAAGCCAGCTGGCCTTATACAGCACGAACCAGGTGGACTTCTCATCGGACAACCTCTCAAATCCTGAAGTCAACATCACCAGGACAATATCCCGGTTGACATCACCACTAGCTGTTACCCTAGCAGTGTTGCTGGTGTTTCTGTTCTCGCCGATGATCCTCATTGGGAACTCTCTAGTGCTAGTGGCAATGTATCGCTTTAAGAGATTAAGGACGCCAAGTAACTATTTAGTGATGTCTCTAGCTACGTCCGACTTGGGTATTGGTATGTTTATGCCAGTGGGGATGTACCTGGAGCTCGGTGGTGCTCAGAATTTTACCAGTATTCGGGTATGTCTCTTTAGTTACGGTGTGGCCATTTCATTATGCTGTGTTTCGGTGCTCGTTATGGTCGCGATAGCCGTAGACCGGTTTACTTCCTTAGCTCGACCGTTGAGGTACAATAATCTTATAACGCATTCGGCTGTGGAACGGTACATAGTAGTTTTTTGGGCGTACTCTACCTTAGTTGGGTTCACGCCCTTGGTATATGCCATCTTCCACGGGATCGATTATAGGTAAGTGAATTAATTTATTTATTCAATAACAAAGCCCAATTGATTTAGTCCTTTGATAGGGCCGAAAATGGCATTCTACTAAAATGTAAAACTGTGAAAATGGTACTATAAAAATAGATAATGTAGACATATAAACATATACATAGATTTACAATAAACGTATAAGTATAGTATCATAAAATAATCCCAGCAGTAATAAAAGTATCTAATAGCAGTAATAATTATTCTATTGATGATCTCAAGATATTTACAAATTTATTAAATGGAAAACTAAAATCATTGTAATATATATATATATATATATATATATATATATATATATATATATATATATATATATATATATATATATATATATATATATATATATATATATATATATATATTTAATTCAATAAAAAATAAAGTGGTAATCATATACCACAATAGAAAAAAATATATATGTGGCTTTTGTACCCACAGCTCACTTATATATATATATATATATATATATATATATATATATATATATATATATATATATATATATATATATATATATATATATATATATATATATATATATATATATTAAGGATAATAAAATATAAAAGACTATACCTGGTAACTTTGAATCACTGCACTGTTACAACGAAGATATATCTTCGAGAGCGTAAGGTCGACAGACTAAAGACAAGCCGGCAGAAAAGGAAAGGAATGAATCTTTGGCAATCCCGCGTATAAATGTGCGTGCTTGTAGCGGGGGAAAAGTAGGGGCAACCGTAGATGGTGAGTCGCGGTAAATTTCTACCAGGTCGCGCGGTTTTATTTCAAATATTTGATATAAGGATTCAAACATTTGCCACAAAACGGAACGGAATTTATTTACGTTAGAACGTTATCTTTGAGTTTGTTACAGTTTTCGAAAGAATCAATCTTGTATATTTTTAAATCATCAGCAAATAAGTGATATCTAACATATATTACATAAGTAATATCATTTATAAAGATTATGCACAACGATGGTCCTATTGGAAACTATTCTCCGGAAGGTTCTGCCGTGATCCAAGGAGGTGCTGCTCCTTCAGCGGTGACTTGCCTGGGACTGCCTAGTCGATTATCTGTGAGTACAGCCCCGTTCTGCCTGGTCGATTGACATTATAGCCTACGTGTTACCAAACGTAGTGTAAAATAATTCTTTGGTAAAACACGTCGAGAAAATGCTGAATACTTTTGTCGCTTACAGGCGATGAAACGTTATTAAAGCAATGAATTTAATGTTCGTTCAGTAGCACTAGACGCATATATATATATATATATATATATATATATATATATATATATATATATATATATATATATATATATATATATATATATATATATATATATATATATATATATATATATATATATATATATATATATATATATATATATATATATATATATATATATATATATATATATATATATATATATATATATATATATATATATATATATATATATATATATATATATATATATATATATATATATATATATATATATATATATATATATATATATATATATATATATATATATATATATATATATATATATATATATATATATATATATATATATAAAAGATCTAGTTAAACTCGGAAGTTGCATTATTTCTACTCAATAAACGACAAATAAAAGTTTTAGTGCAGACTTCTGATACCACGATGATTTCCATCCACTTTGACATCAGCGAATGCTGAGTGCAGGAGGGTCAGTAATTTAACAACGGCTTTATTACTAATATATTTGAAAATAAATTTAGAGACAGATGAGATGAGTGGATAGGATTTAATTATTAATGGGTTTAGGCTACAAATACTGATGGAGACAACAAACACGTATGTTTTAGATGAATAATACTTTGTAGCTATATTTACATACATTTGCAGCTTTGTAACAGGGAGGAAGCTCGCTGTTAATTATGATGCTCTAAGGCCCGTGTTTATAGTGTCGTTCCTTGTAAGGAAACACCAAGGATCATTTCGCAAGATCCCTGTTTTCGTTGCTGTTTAAATTTACATGCGAAGGGAGATGTATGGGGGTCCATAAAACTCATACGTCTCCTTACGAGATAGTCAAGGCGTCCTCAATACTTAAAGAGTATAATAACCTTTCCCAGTTTTGGATACTTAAACATAATGATTGCTGCGTATCGTTAAGAGAAAATAAATCCCATCACGGAATTTTTTAGAAAATATTAATGATTGTGCAATAGCTGTAGGAATATTGATGTTCTAATAATATCGCTTACAAAATCTCCAAAAGGACGGTTGTACATAAAACAATGGAATTTATTCATTGTTTTAGAAACATGAGCTTTTGAAGTCAAGGCTCTATACTTTTACTTTGAAAGTTGTAAGTGCCAGCCTTAGACACATGTGTGCTGACACACTAATGCATTCCTCATCCCCTTGGCGCAACAATCCTCTTAAATATTCGCAAACACTATTTTATTATACAACACCCTTCTGCATAATGTATCTTATTCTCTTGTTTGTTTCAGTACGAGAGACTGCTCGTTTGGTCATTTGGTCGCGAAGCCCGTTCAGCTATTCATGTTTTGCGCCGTCTACGGCCCGAGCTCGCTTGTTCTGCTCGTCTGTTATGGTTATATATACTTTGTTGCCCGAGGTCACGCCCGTGCCATTAGGTCGGAAGTGAGGCACTCCCTGCAGCACTCGCCTACTGGATCATCGGGGCCACCACGATACGGGCTTGCTTTGGCAATCACCGCCGGGATGTTCCTCGGCCTTTGGCTGCCTTTTCAGGTAGGTTCCCATGAACTTTCAACTCGCATACAAGACCTAATAATGTAGCAAATATATTCATGTTATTAGATAATGTGATATAGGGCGGAAGTGTCCGTAATTCAATGGTGCTATTCAAATTATTTTTCTACACTGATCAGGTGTACAGTAAAAAAATGTAACGTGTATTTATATAGCATGTATTTTCATGTTGAATAATGCAGAATTAAGCCCATTATTAGTATTTGCCTTGATTTGAATTTGAGGATTTTTACTGTAGTTCTATAAATATTTAGCCATTTTGTGCACTGTATGCAATTAGTTGTGGTGTAAAAGTTATATGTCATTGCATTTGCACTTTACCGGCACCCACTACTTTCGAGTAACTTATCTTAGAAACGGGTGCCGAAACGACTTATCTCGGGCGCCAGTTTGTGATTTATCATCTACAGTCCGATCACGCTTAGAACTAGCCACTTACGTCACTACAGAATATCTGCGCGGTTATCTGTCGATACCTCGTCTCATAGCAACCATCGCTGACACCGCCCTACTTGTTCTAAGAGCGGTCGGACTCTGTAGGCTCCACCTATCCTACAGGCGGCACTGTAGGGCCTTTATCTAAAGGCCCTACTACTATATATTACTATAGAAGGAGGTCTTCCTTTTTCCTGCGAATCACGTGACCTCTGGTCGATCCGATCTCCATTGCAGCTATCTAGCTGCAATGGATCTCCAAATCTCCATTGCAGCTAGATAGCAGTCGGATCGGCCAGAGGTCACGTGATTCGCAGGAAAAAGGAAGACCACCTTCTCTAGTAATACGATTTCTATGGTTTAATAGTATATTCCATTTACCTGAATTTCCAGGTTATATATTCTACCCCTATCTATGCACATAATATATCTACATACGTCATTGACTAATTATGAAAACTTTTTTGTGCAATCGGCTCATGCAAATGAGGACTGCTATATTTTCCTCATCTCCTGATGATGCTAACTTAGTTGGCTAAACCCGCGCCGGGTATAGTGTCAGTGTTTTGGTGTTTGTGGAAAATTACATCAGTGTTATATAGGGTATTTTTACTGTGGTGCGAAATATTTAAAGAGGTGAATGTTCCTCAAAAATCTCACATTTTATTAGTGTAAGTTGTCCGACAAATTTCATTCTTCCAAATTCTTCCATAGTGTATAAAACAGATAAAAAAATATTTTTACTCCAACATTAGATGGCTGTAACTTGGGGGAGAAAGGGTTTAACAAAAAATATAGCGTCAGAGTGGCTTACAGGAACCAAATTTCTAAAAATATAATGAATAACGTAGACAATAGAAAGTCATGCTCAAAGAATCCTAGAAAGACTATCAAAAGATTGCGCGAGAAAGACTGTTTTTATTTAAAAGCAGATAAAGGTAATAATGTTGTTATTTTAGATAAAGAGGACAATTATGAACTGGTAAACAACCTAATTAGTAATGGTCTTTATAAAGAACTTACTAGAAACCCTTTACCAAGAATGACCACTGAAATAAAAAATGTCCTCAAATCATGTAACAACGTTATTACTCCACCTGTTAAGAATAGGTTACGTGTATCTAACCCTACTGTACCTAGATTGTATTGTCTACCAAAAATTCATAAGCCAGGGAAGTCGGTGCGTCCAATAGTATCGTCTATTGGATCTCCGACTTACCACTTATCAAAATGGTTGACTAAGGAATTTGAAAGTTTGCCCATTGCACAGCCTGGTTTTTCAGTTAAAAATTCGATTGATTTCATTGATAAGGTCAAGAATATTCAATTGCAAGAGGGTGAAATTTTGATTTCCTTTGATGTTCGTTCATTATTTCCTAGTGTACCAATTCCACAGACCTTGGACTATCTTGAGGATTTACTCGAATTAAACAACTATAGAAAAGAAGTAATAGGAGAATATATAAACCTTACAAAACTTTGTATGAAACAAAATTGTTTCCGTTTCAATGACAAGTTCTATGAACAACATGAAGGAACCGCAATGGGTAACTGTTTATCGCCTTTCATTGCTAATGTCTTCATAAGTCGATTTGAAACTGAAGCAAAAGAAGAATTCGAGTATTTTCCTAGGATTTGGCTTAGGTATGTGGATGACATTTTTGCCGTGTTTGAAACTAAGATTGCGGATGTAGAAAACTTAATTTCCAAATTAAATAGTCGTTTCACTTCTGTAAAGTTTACATATGAACTAGGAAATAATGGAAAACTTCCATTTTTAGATGTATTAGTAATTAAAAATAGTGACAATAGGTTAGAATTTGATGTATATAGAAAAGATACCAGTACGATCAGATATATCCCTAATGACTCTCACTACTGCTATCAACATAAAATGGCAAGTTTTAATTTTCTTGTCCATCGTTTACTAGAGGTTTGAAAAAGAAAAAGTATTAATTAAACAGCTGTGAGTAATGGTTATCCTAGAGATATAGTTGAAGAACTAATTAGGAAGCGTAAATTTAAGGACACACTTCATAATTCTACGACCTTTCAAAAGGATATAGAGACTCCAAATATGTATCCATCCCGTACGAACCCCGGTTTACTCGTGGTTTGAGTAAGGTCTTCAAAAACGTGGGTATAACAGCGATTCATTCGTCGAGTAATAAATTACAACAATTTTTAGACAATCCAAAGGATAAAATTGTTCCAAATGAAAGGTCTGGGATTTACGAAATTAGTTGTAATGATTGTGATCGAAAATATCTTGGACACACGAGACGATCAATTAACACCAGATTTAAAGAGCATATGGCTCATCTAATATATGGAAGAACAGATTAGTCTAGTGTTGCACTGCACAACATGCTTTTGACAACAATCATAGAATAGATATTAGTAGTTTAAGATTAGTTAGAAATGTGACCAATAATAGACAGTTGGATGCATTTGAGAGCATAGAAATTGTAAAATGTAAAAGTAGTATGAATAGCGACAAGGGACCTATACCGTATAGCCCGCTTTACGCGTTGCTTAGCAACCGATCATTGAAGCGTGATTAGTCACGCGTAAATTTCACGGTGATATCATTAGTGACGTCACCCTGAAAATAGTATAAATATGGTAGATTTTGTAGTTTTTGTAAGATTAGTTTTAATCGTCTCCGGATGATGCCAACTTGGTTGGCGAAACGCGCGTCGAGCGAAGTGAAAGTGTTTTGGTGTTTGTGGAAACTACTCCGAGTATTAAAAAAATATATGAAACACCACTTTAATTTTTGATGGAAATGCGCCTATTAAAATATTACGCATTAATGTGGAAATACCCTGTACCTATAGTCCCACTAGGTTGAATGCGTTCTATTTAATCGACATCAGGCCCATACGTTCTATTTCTAATACTTATCTGCAGATTTTTAGGCGAGTAGATGCATCGCTACATCCCTAAAATTGGTAATTCTTCAACAATCAGGAAACATCAATGTAACATATATTAATTGTCATCAAATATTAAAATGTCATACAGCGGTTTCATAAGCAAATTTATCATACGAGGACAAAAATTATCATTTAATTGTTATGAAGTATAATAAATGTACCTACATACTAAAATAACAAACATAGTACTCGTCATTTGTCTAAAATAGAGAATTGCAAATTACATAAATAGAAGGTAAAACTTGACACAAATATATTACAAATTATTTAAAAATAAAAATCACATTGGCCAATATCGTATTGTAATCGACGTCGCAATTACGGTAGAGGCTTTAAGTTAAAATAATGTCATATTTTAAAATTAAAAAAATACTTCAGGCTGTTCTTTCTACTTTGATTTTTGCAGCTTCTTCTCTCAGAGCATTGTTAATTACGTCGAAAGCAACGTCCAAGGCTTTGTTCCATGCTGTCATTTCTTCTTTTGTAAATAATGTGGAAAACAGCTCGACAATCGCATCCTTCAAATCCTAAACCAAAATGAGTAATGTTAATATTGTTATTGTCAAACTACTATCCACTAATCACAGATTTACATAATAAATATTTGCATTAGTTAAAATTAAATCCAATAATTTTCTTCCAACATTAATTTAAAATTAATAATAATTACTTCATACATTACATAATCTTTAGAAAGTAGTCATCCAAAAATTAATCAATATTAATTGATTACTTTTTGGATGACTACTTTGGCAAAGATTTGAGCAAAATTAAAATTTTGCAATCCTAAAATAAATAAATATATAGTGTCATTTTAATATCAAACCAGTCTATTTTGAACCTTGAGGTATGCGTTTTCATGCTCTGAATTGACATTGTAATTTAACAAAGCTATAAAAATCTTTAAAATTTTCCAGAAATATTTCAAAGCAAAAGCGACCAAAATACAAACAGATATATCTTCAATATTGTTCACTATTGTTCAATATTTTGATATATGTTCAAAATTGTGAATATCAATTCACAATATTGTGAATATATTCACAGTATCGATTTTCTTGCAAAATTACAAATTTGACAGTAGCCATATGTAAGCTGTCAACTTTGAATTGGTGCATTTTAAGTAATTTTGGTAGCAGTGATTGCCACCAAAAGTTTTTACCAAACTGTAATATTAAAAAAAATCCATATGATTTTTTAAGGGGGAAACTTTAAGGGGGGAGTCAAGGGATCATGATATGTTCATTGTTGATCCCCCTAACCCCCAGTAACCGCAATTTTAAAATCTTAAATGGAACTACCCCACCTACACGTCATAGCCCTTTTCATAGCGATTATAGCATTGCATCATATTTGGAAACTGGTTAAGATTTAGGTACATACGATTTAAATTTATTTTGGTTACTTACAAAATATTAGAGGCCAACAGGTGCGTGATCATTTTGATTCACAGCGCCCGATCTTGTTGATTTTAGGAGAGTTAAATAAAAAAAAGAAATTTGGTCTCTCGACCTTTCTACACTATGAAAAGCCCAGTCAATGAATTCTCCAACAGGGGATAGAGGGAAATGGTAGGAACATAATTTTCGACCTTGTTTGATCTAGCTAGGAGATAAAAGTCCATACTGCTATTTTTAGGGGGTTATAGGGGTGCAGACGAATAATTTTGCGTCTTAGCATAAGGCTATACAAATTTAAAGTTGACAAAATGTGTAACAAGATTGACTCCACTAATTTCCTCGCTATCTCGTATAGTTCCGTGATATCTGCGCTCAAAATTCGCAAATTATGGAAAGGAATGCTGCCCTGGCTTTTTCTCCATATGTGACTTAATAACTCGACATAGATCGTTGTAGACCAAGAAATTTCCTTCAAGAATATATGATGTTTTAGAATTATGTCTACAACCGTTCAAAAGTTAGAGCAATTTAAATGTAAACCTTATGTTTATGTGCATCTAATTTCCGAGGTCTTTCAGCTCTTATATTATCCGTGACTTTTTATGTTATGCATTTTTCGGAGAACGAAGGGCCCTCGCGTTATTTAATACAATGTAGTAAAGTGTAAGGTTATAACCCTAATATAAGTGTACGATACTTACGAGAAATCCTTGTTCTGTAGCATTTCGTGACACATGGGACGCGCCAACTTTAACTAAAATCATTACTAATAAATCAGTCTTCTCTAGAGTATCTATTATAGAAGAAAACGCGTAAATGATATTATTTCCATGCGCCTTGTACTTGATGTTTGCGGGTAAATCTTCAAAAGGAACATCTCTAAACGGAAATAACGCTAAATACTTCGGATGTCGCTTCAGCCACCTGAAACAATATTATAAGTCTATGAGCTAGTAAAGTAAAAGTAATAATTATCAGCACTTAAGCAATAGTGTTAAAAGGGGATAAATATATACCCTCCAATTTGATATTATACATTACCATAGGTATACCAGAATAATCTAAGACATCGAAAACATCTATCGTTAATGTCTTAATGTTCTACTGTCTGTTATTTTGAAATAACCACCCTATTTTGAGATACATTAAACGAGAAATAGGGCATTATAAATTTAAAACGCCATGGAAATAAATCAATTATTCTAAAAGAGAACGTTACCATCTACTGGATTGTTTTTAAATATATAAGATTCCTCTCATAAAATATAAAAATGGTGAAAATTAAAAAAAATTGTATGAATCACGTTGGGAAACACAGACTCATTGGATTTAGTGATAAATAAAAACCTGTTTTAAATCTTGTGAGATTTAAAATATTTAATAAATGAACAATTAGTTTTAATCTAGATCACGCCATGTTTTACTGCAATAAAGATTTTGTCATTTTGGACATTTTCAATAGTAAACGAAAAGAATATTATTATTCAATAAGTGGATCTTCTAAAAAAACTGAAGATCGGTGTATCGAAATATGGCATTTAATTAAGAAAAATGCATTTAGATGCTTAGATGCAAAATAAAATTCGATCATATTTTTTTAATATTTTTCAAATAACACAAAAATGCATTAAATTAGTGGTACTTGAGTTATGTTGAAGTATTTTATTACATTTTATCGGAAAAGTGCCATTCGCTGGTGAATTTTTCACCAGAATAGTTTGCTTTTGGTATACGTATGCGGTTTAAAATATTACCACTCTACCAGCCATTATACAGACTTAAAAGTTGTCGAATGTTAGTAAACAAAATAAAACTCTTTTAGGATTAATTAATTATTCTTAAGTTAATTTTGTCCGCTGTAAATACATTTTAAGAACAAAACGTCAGTTAATAAGTTTTAATTTATGTATTTAAAAGTTATCTTGAGGAACTCTTTAAGAATATAAAATTAAAACTTAATGGTTTTAATACAGTTTTAAAATTTAGTCTTGAAGGGCTTTTTAGGATGGGCCCTTTTTGGCTAGAAGCTTATGATGGTCTCAAGGCTGTCTTGACTATCTTTTGATTTTATTCGAAATTTTATTGTGTAGTTTTAAAAATAAAGCGAAAAAATCGTTCGGTATATATACTTAACCCTTTCGCTACTAATGGGAATATATGTCCCAGCATGCTGTGGTGCCAAAAAACACTGTTTACATAACTACTAATGTTGTATTGTTTTTTGATATATTGCAGATGAACATAAAGATTAGAACCCACTGACAGTAAAATATATATTTTTTTAAGGCCCTAGTATCGAAAAAGTAATGGGACATATATGTCCCACTAGTGTGGTTTAAGGGGACGTATATAACCCATTGGTATAATAAAACAAATAAGTACTCAAAACAAAAGGTGTATTATTTTTTATAGTTACATGAAAAGATATGTATGAACTAAAATTATGTATGATATAACATAAAACCATTACATAATGGAATGTCGCATGCAGAACATATTGTTTTCGTTCTCTTTTCTATTTTTCTCTGGGTGCAAAAACGGCACCTTTTTCTAGTCATTGTAACAACTGGAAGATGATCACCTACATTTATAAAATTTTTTGAAGACAATGTTGTTCGACTGTATGAGCGTTTTCTGATGACGTTTGCATTTTTGCGACCGCTTCCTATAAGTCCTTCTGCCAGATTAACTAGAAAAGGAAGGAAAGGAGCATTTTGTTTACCGTGGAGCTCTTTGAAGGCGATCCAGGCATTAGCTGCAGTTGTCAACAATAGTTTATAAAACACCTTCTTCCACCATTTCAAAGACTTTCTATCAACTTCATACAGTCCAGTGAGCTGGTCTGACAGATCGACACCTCCCATGTGTGAGTTGTAAAACTGTATAGCTTCTGGACATGTCAAAGTAACCTTCGAACCATCTTTTGCTTTTCTTGTTATATCAACAGAATTACTTTGGTGGCAGTTACTGAGTATCATTACTTCTTTGGTATCCATCCAGAGAAAAGCTATTGTACGGGTACTATTTTTCATGCATTCATATTCACCCCTTGTTCGTTTTTTCTTTTCAAATTTGGGCATATTTTTTCGGGTTGAGATACATGTTCCAACTGCAGGAAATGGCAATTCATCTACTAAATTCACAGAAGTGAAGAACCGATCAAAACAAATTGAAACATTTTTTTCCTCACAGTTTCAGTAAATTTTTTCACCACACGTTCGCCCAAAGTACCTTCAGCAGCCTCGGTCTCTTTTCCTGAATATATGTTTAGATCATACACATAACCAGTCTTTGAATCACATCTTTCCCAAATTTTTACCCCTCTTTTGATGGGCTTTAGTGGTAGATACTGTTTCAAGGACGATTTGCCTTTAAATTTTGCCATAGACTCGTCTATTGACTGATAACTACTCTCTGATCTCACTTGAGAGTAAGTTTTTTTGAGGCAGCACACTACATCTTCAATATAATACAGTTTACTACAATCCTTAGGTTTCTTTGGAGCGTTGAAATAAAGTTTACTGGCTAAAAGTTGAAATCTGTCTCTAGAAATAGCTAACTTTATAGCCTCATTCCCCAAAGACTTGTTAGAAGACCAGTAGTGACATATAGCTGGTACTCTATTGTATGACATAATAAATAGACAACCTATAACAATCATTATTTCATGCGAGTCAGTAGGTTTTTGTTTTTTGTTCGTGGCTTGTTCTAGAATTTTTAATCTCTCGTTCGTACACTGAGCGATATAAATAAATAAACTCTTTGGAAATAGTTTCAAAAATATTTCTAATTCTGAAGATCCTCTGTTCAAGTCAACTAATATAGTACACGGCTCAACATCGGGTATTTTCATACGTGGACTAAAGCTATCTTCCACTTCTTCCCATATAACTACATCTGATTTTTTATTAGCAGCACGATGAGGGGTACTGGTGGTTGGATCTGCCTCTTCGCCATCTGAGCTTGAATCACTTGAAATATCTGAATTAATTTGACTTTGATCAATATAATTGTCTTCAGGATTAGACTCTGGTAGTTCAACTTTTTTTTTTATAATCCGGGACTTTTTAGGCACAACAAGGTCCGAATCACTACTACTGTGTTCTGATTCAATATACTCAGAACCGCTGTCTTCAAATGGGTCGACAAGGGATTCTATGTCTGATAAATGTTCTGCTAAGTGCTCTAGCTCTCTTTCATTCAAATTTCGCTTTCTGAAAGCAATGAACATTATATTACTACTGGGACAATGTACACCCAATGAAAAATACTACTGGGACATATAGGTCCCATAGGTTAAAAACAATGACTATCTTGTAAAATATAAGAAATTATTATCACAAAACGTAATATGGTACTTACCTAGACATTTTTACAATAAATACACAATTTTCAAACTTTATTTAGCTGCAGTAAGGGAATAATGTCGCTAAAACTGCTTCGCACGTGTGCACGCCAACGTAAAAGGTTATACTGTGAGTTGTTTCAGTCCATGCGAATATCGGCCTTACGAAACTGAAGTTAGATTTTCCCAATACGAATGGGACAACGTACTATTGATATACAAGGCAGAAATGTGACATCAGTATTTTTCAAAGTTGTTGTGGGACATATACGTCCCAATGGTAATTTATGGGCAAATATATCGAGTACAAAGCCGTATTGAAAGGGTTAAAGCATAATATACGAAATTTGGGTACTCACACGTTCAGAAGCGCAACTCCGCTTCCAGTAGGATCTTTTCTCACTACAGCCCATGATTTCTGAATCAAATATCTATCTCTGGATGTAAGTTTTGTAACGGGATCAGGATCGTCCGTTCGACCTGGAGTACCGAAATAATTATATAAACTGTATAAGATACCCATGGTGCACTGAAATCAACGACATATTACTTTGGTTAATATAGTTACTGATTATTGCTATCTTAAAATATACTCAGACGATAAAGAGTTATTGGTAAACACTGGCTATCTGAAGTCGCATCATTAAATTCAGAATGTAGTTGCGCAATATACAATATGTGTGGAAGAGCACATCGTAAATTTTAATTGAGTAATAATTTACTTATTTAAATTTTGTGGCTACACTTTTAAATATATGCTGTAAACCGGTATATATGCTGTTTATTGCATTTCTCGTTTGCAGTTTCTTTTGCGTATAGTTGTGGAACATAAAAGTGATTTATATGAAATGACATAAACACATTTATGTAGATCTATTTCAAGTTTAATTGCAATGCTTCTATTTCATTAATATATTCCTAATTCATCAAATATACCAGTCTTATTATTTTCGTTAATGTGTTTTTGAGCAATCGAGAAAAATTTTATTTATGGAAACTTGTCTATAAATGCTGCGAAGCAAATGAAGCCTATAAATGAAAAAAAAATCGCTGCTCTTTTGCGATATTACTTCAGTACCATATTCGTAACAGAAGCACATCTGAAATAATAATATACTATTGATCTGATAAAATAAGATTTCAACCAAACGAGAGTCAATTTTCTCTTGCGAAGATGTAATTTTTCAATGTACTAGCAACAGTAAAAGGGGTATTCATAGAAAAAAGGTATAATACAAATATTTTTCAAAAAATAATGATAATAGTAATTTAATAATAATAATATTTTCGAATTTTGACCAAAAAATTATTTAATAAGTAACTTTTACAATTGTTCATTCAAGATTAATGGGTGCTTTATTTTTACACAAATAGTCGTTTTTATGTTTGTTTACAAAAGTCAAACAAGAAACAATAATGGAAAACATGGCAGCTACACACAAAATTCCCTATTTTTGTCAGAAGACGCAACTTGGGTAATGTATTACACACTTCCTCCTAGGTGTCACACAATTCCTAATTTTCGTTACTGTTACCACAAATAGGGAATCATGTAACAAAATTCCGTGTCTGTGTGTCGCGAAGTTAAAAGGGTACATTCGTTCGAAACCATACCTATTTTGTGACAGGTCTTGACACGTTTTAAGTATATGTGTAGAAATTGCGTATAGACAAGTACCTGCTATCTATTTGGATGCGTCGCAGAAGCATTTTGTTGCACCTGCTTTTTAACTGAATCATCTTTAGACGCAGCACTTACACTTCTAAACGAACACGAATTTAAATGCTTTATTTTGCGGTAGTATGATGAGGTTGTTCTAAAATTTCGAACACGTTTACTAGACGACGACATATTCGACATATTATAATAACGACACGTGCACAAAGAGAATCACACCTAACACAATTTATCTTTTGTGTAAGACACGATGTCTGTTGTGTTGATACAGGAAAATAATGGTGAAACTGTTCATAAATGTATCACACGGAGCATACATGTGAGTCTTTAGAGAAATCGTGGGCAAAATTACTAATTTGTGTAACATGTTTATGCCCTTTGTTTTCTCAAAAACACCATACCTACAATGTGTCATACCACACGTTCCTAAATTACGTATTTGTGTCTTTGATCATCAGAGACACATCGCGGGAATTTGTTTAACACAATTCCTACTTCATGTTAATTCTCTATTTTTAATATGTAACAATGCCTTGTGTGTGAATTCAATTTCTACATCGTATAAAAGATCACACAATGCCTTTTTAGGGCCACATTGTGGCGTCACTCAATATTTGGTGTGGTTTTTGACGCAAAATAAAGGAAATGTGACTTAACAACGACGTCGACAACGACACATTTCCCTTTTAGGAAATTGCACATTGAACAGGAATTTCAGTACGTTTCCATTTGATACATTAAAATTGTTACTTGTGGTAACACTAGATATAATTTTTAACGTTACTTATTCATTGGCATTACTATGAGCTTCGTTACCAAATGCGAAACTTACGTTAATTAGTCTGGAGAAAACAAGTTAATTATCTTTCTACGTATTTTTGGGATGCGGACAATGACACTTTTTTACTGAAAAGTTAACTTGTGCGGAGGGAACGCGAATACAATTAATTTTGAGTTCTATACTAGCAGCCATAGCAAGTCAAATAAGAGTACCACCATTATTGAAAATAAATATCATTAATATCGTTGTGATTAATCATAGAAACTACATAGGTATAATAAAAATAATACATAAGTACATAAATTATGTAGATGTATACACATTGTTATGATACAAAAAAATAACTAGGTATATTACCTCAATAAATGTTGATAAAAAGCTTCATCAGTTGGAGGAAGTTCCGAAGACGGTTTATTTAATTTGTTGCCATTCTTAAACGCAGCTCATTGAGTGTGATAACACTGGAATCCTTATTTTTGTACAACAACACTGCAAGAAAACATGAAGAAATGTTTTTCCCAAATATTTTATAACTCTATCAATTGATATAAAACGCGTGTTGGTACTATGACCAAGTTGCACATATAACGTAATTGTATCGGGCATAGTGGCATAGAAGTGAATTGTCAAAAGTAATACATCGGTATCCACTGATGTAACCAATATTTTTTTACTGAATTTAGATTCGTATAAAATGTGTAAAATTATGCGGGTATTTGCCTCCTCTTGATTACCTTATAAATCATTTAACATTTGTATTAAAGTTTGTTTACTCATTAATACAACCTTTTCGGGTTCCTCAAAACCACCTGCAATGGTAACACTTCGTTCTCCTTTATAAATTCAGAATAGTTTTGAATAATGTATTCTGTCACAAACTGCAATAAAGGCTTTTCCCGATTTTAGGAAATCTCGATACTTAGGTACTTTTCTACTATCATTACATTGAATTCAGCTAAGTTACTTGTTACTACTTGTCGTCTTTACGTACTGTCTTTTACATGTAATACACTCCATATTACAGGAATCACAAATTATAATAAGAATAATAACAACTAGACAAAATTTGTAAAACTTCGCGATTCGGTACAGAGCCACGGGCTATATGCATCTAAAATGTAACACGTTCCAGTAACAAAGCAGATTTTTTTCTTTACTTAAAACTTCTTTATTGTCTTAGCTTCAAATTCCTCGCAGCATGTATATAAAAATTTCCATAAATAAAAAAGTTTGTCGCTTATCGAAAATATAAATACAGCTGTAAGGAAGTAATAAATTAATTGTTATTTAAATACAATAATAAACAATATTCAGTAATGATAATGCCACTGTTGGAAGCGCCCAATTCTATACTCAAATTTAAAAAAAAATGAGGCTGATAGCTTACGTAGATCTGGAAATATGACGATGTAAACGTAAAAAACACGGTTTTTAAAAATCTGCGATTTTTTACATTTTTTCGATATAAAAAAGTCCTGTACCACAAAAAATTGTCATAAACACCAATTCTAATTTCCGAATAACATCAAATAACACATAATTATTATTGTAGTCTGGTTCTACGTAAAAAAAAACTTTAAAGGAAATGCCCCTAGGCAAAATTTTTTCACTAGGTTGGTTGATGGCTTAGGTGCGATATTTTTTCAGTGTCTATCGCTGACTTTACCTTGGCCTGCTGGATATGACTTTCTTATGACCTTCCCAAAATTTTCCCTTCATATCAAGATTTTTGGCTTAAATTTATATTTATATCCCTTTAAATCATCCACAAAATATTGCATACATTTATTTAATTTTTTTCATTTCTAAACAAATTATAAGAGTGTGAAGCGACGGTCACTGTACTTTAATTTTACTTATAATCTGACTAATTAAAAAAATACTTAACAAATAATGTTTACCGGGATACGAACTTCTTATTCTTTCAATGGCCTGCCGGATGGCGGATATGATTTACCGATCTTTTACCGATACACGAGTTTTACTGATTATAGAAAACGTAGCATTTTTTTATAGGAAGCATAAACATAATTGCCTAACATATCATTGCATTATCAGAACATCAAAAGTGTATATTATGCCTATATTTATTTCACAATATTACAATGTTAATTCATAGGTAAACAGATAACAAAAACAGTGGATCGATCAAATAAACAAGAAATTATTGATGAGCATTTATTAAATTGCATATTAATAAATATTCCTATGTATACGTCATATTTCCAGTTTGAATATTATATAAAACTAATCATTTATAATAACTGTAATGACATGTATATTGGGATATTTAGATATGACGATATATTTACCCATTTTTACTATGCTATGACACACAGTAATTATTTGGTACACTATATACCTATGTAGTCTCATCGCTTATCCTGAATAATATGATATAAATCGCTAAAACTCATACACGATTGCAAAGTAGGGTACTATAGAAATAAATATTTTTTTATCAACATTACAAAGTACACAAATGTAGATGTTGATAATGAATATTCCGTTCTTGGTCATTGATCCTAAATTTATCTTATAATTTAAAATTATAAGTGCACACAGTTTTCATTTCTCGTAGAGCAGCGATTTCCAGACTTTACCATGTCGATATTTTTTTTGTGGCGTAGACCATGGTAAAACATGGTAGATATTTTTAAGCATCTCACTGGGCATATGAAATTGTGTTTTATATTTTTTGTGGCCTGCAACTATTTAAATGAAAAAAACTGAACAATTTGTAAGCTATCGATGAGTTTTTCGTATTGAAGTACACACTATTGCACTATTCTAGTACATAACTCCTTTTATTTTGGACCTAGCGCATTCATAAAACAGCAATAATCTCTTTGTTTTCTTATAAGCTTCAATTTTGGTCAATTCAACGTTTTTGAGAGAACGCGTAGATTTCGAGTTATCCGTGAAAAACCGTTCAAAAACATAAATTTTTGCCACGTTTTCAATGGCTAATAAATCGAAAAGTATCGATATATAGTTACCTATGTCCGTTTTGTACTGTTTGAGTAGGTATCGATATTCGTTAACAAAATTTCAGTTTCGGTCGTCTCTAGCTATTCCCGCAGAAATACGCCTGAGAAATGAATGCTGATGTAAAAACAATAAGGTGTCAACATTTTTATTACAAGCAATCACTATAAATCTCACATTGATCCAGTGAATTCAATTTATTAGGCATCCCCGTCTCGCTGATTTCGCACTCCTTGTAAATCTAAACCCGTAATATTACCTAAAATAGCTTTCAATGTCATTTTATGTCAAACCGTCGTAAACAAGTAATTGATATACATCTCCAGATGAAATGCAAATTGAAAATCATAAGCACAAGACTGCTCCTAAGCAAGGACATACCAATTTGTAATAACCCGCTTAATTAAAATAATAACAATGCAGATAATGGAATTTCAATATTACAAGATACTTTACCGACTATATAATTACATAATAAGACTGTTATACAGCGTATTTCAAATACGATGGCCTCTTAGACATATCTGGAAACATATTTTCTTTTTGAAAATTTGGTACCGTACACTGTGAAAATGACCTAACTGACCTACTGATTTGAAAAAAAATATTTGTGAGAACTGCTTTTCTATTCGCTGTAAATTAAAAAAAATAGCGTAAGAACGTAAAAGAACACACTTGCAGCTATTGGACTGTGTATTTATCACTAATAATCAAAAAATTAATTAATACCATGTGCAAGTGATTTTAGGTAGTTACTATTAAAGTACGAGTTGTCGTAACTTTGGGCTTTTGAATCAACTGATAATTTATTTCAGCATCTTCTCATCATCAATTCAGCATCAATCTACTTTCAGCCAACTAACAGAGCTAGTTACCACAGTTTACCCAGAGCTTGCAATAAACACTTTTCGTTCGATATTACAAGCTTCGGCCACCTTCGGCTTTTCCCGGTCGGCTACGGCTAAACCATCTCTACTGCCATGCTTCTCATCTCATTTTGTAATTTTTGTATTGCGTCGTGAGTCGTGAGGGAAGGTCAGCGGTGTTTTGTGGTTATATAAGTTGAATTCGAGTTGTCGAATTCTTCTTTTGCTTCAGTTGCAAATCGACTCATGAAGACATCAGCAATGAAAAAGGCGATAAACAGTTACCCATTGCGGTTCCTTCATATTGTTCATAGAACTTGTCATTGAAACGGAAGCAATTTGGATTCATACAAAGTTTTGTAAGGTTTAAATATTCTTCTATTACTTCTTTTCTATGGTTGTTTAATTCGGGTGAATCCCCAAGATAGTCCAAGGTCTGTGGAATCGGTACACTCGGAAATAATGAACAAACATCAAAGGAAATCAAAATTTCACCCTCTTGCAATTGGATATTCTTGACCTTATCAATGAAATCATTCGAATTTTTAACTGAAAAACTAGGCTGTGCAATGGGCAAATTTTCAAATTCCTTAGTCAAGTCGGAGATTCAATAGACGATACCGTTGGACGCACCGACTTGTGGAGTAATAAGGTTGTTACATGATTTGAGGACATTTTTTATTTCAGTGGTCATTCTTGGTAACGGGTTTCTAGTAAGTTCTTAATAAGGACCATTACTAATTAGGTTGTCTACCCGTTCATAATTCATAAGAAATTATGAAATGTAAAACTAAAATGGTAAATTGGTTTTTAACACTATATAGCTGTCACTCATACCTTTGTCATATAGGGAGTACTTAAATAGTATGGGGGCCTTCGGGATCGAGATTGGGACTCACTCACTGGAGATTGGATACTCACTGGCTTCGTTAGATTGGACTTTTTGCGGGTTCTTCTGGAACACAGGTTTTATATTTTTTTTGATCACGAAGAATTGAAATTCACCTGCTATTCTAGCGACTGCGCTTAAGTATATCGATTACCTAAGTATATGCACAGAAGAACTACCAACAATAAAGTGTTTACATTGACACAGAAAGCAGACTCTATTGCGTACAGGGAGACAAGTAAAATATAACGTTTCAGCTGACTTTTGATAATATGCTGTGAGCTGTGAATGCATTTGTTGCATCAGTAACTTGTGCCTTATCTGGCAAGTACAAAATATATATGAAGAAAGCTAAAATAAATAATATGTCATGCAATGCTATAACTTGTAAGGATATCAACTACCTCGTATAATATTCCCATCAATTTACAGTAAAAACTCTACTGGATTAAACGAATCCTTCCACTTGACCGACCTTTCCACATATTAACCTTAAATTCACTTCAACAGTATTTATAGAAACGTATAATGAAGTCATATTCTCCTAAATGGTCTTATCTATGTAATCTAGGTTTTGAGTCTCTACACTATCCCAGGGGCGAGCCATGGCGACAATCTAGCTCTCATTCAGCGTCACGTGGCTTCATCGTAGGTAGATCACCTTTAGCGCTGTGGCATACGTCTCTGATTAATCCCTAGTTTATTGTGTTTTGGCGGGGATTGCTATATAGCGAAATAGACTGACTGGATGAATGGATTGATCAGATCTTTGTTCTATATTTTATATTCGAGTGTTTAATTTTGAGTATAGGTTCATTTTTACATTACTTAAATATACTTCCAGTATAAGTATAACAATTAGGCCATTTTTATTTTCATAAATATTATATTCTTTAGTTTTGTATTACTGCAATATAAGTATTTGATATTTATTTTATATATAATATATTAGAATAATATAATACATATTAGATTTTAATTATTAGCTAAGTATACCTATAGCATATAGTTTCATTTCTACATTCATCATGCTTTTAGTATAAGCAAAGTTTACACAAACTTTGGTATAAGCATGACATTGTCATTGGCCATTTTTCTATATTTATAATTTTATTATATTTAGTTTGGTATTCCTGCAATATAAGTACCTTTGAATGGTAACAAAAATATAATATTTATAAATCTTCTTTCTTTTATTCAACAGTGAACAATTAATTATTCAGTTAAAGTAATTAAGATAAATTAGTTGCTATAACTGAAGTATGCACTTGAAAGATTTCTGAACTCATTTGTATCTACTGGTGAAGTTCATTTGCAGCAACACCGGTAATAGTTGATTTCATTTGCCACAAAGAAAGCCAAGTACTTAGATATTAGAGCAGTTGTGATAAATAGTCACTTTCAGGAAACCAAATGTAGTTATCATAAAGCAACGTTGTAGTTATCCCCTATGTTAATGAGATTTTCATTTATTAAAAATGAGTTTTCAGTTACCACAATTGTTTTTTTTTTCTCAGTGTACATAATATCTGTACAAAAAAATCAGGTATCTTACGGATATTCACAATATTACCTAAGGATATTCACCATATTACCTAAGGCACAATATTACCTAAGGCTACCTGAGGTTTACCGAGGTCGTTTTCTTATAATATAGTGTAGTATTTATTGTAACAAGAATTATAAAAACATGTCCCTGTTTAGTTTTAAGAAAAAAATAAAATTACTTCTTCTTTTGGAGCGGGGAAGGAATTATTCATATTTTTTAAAGAATATCTATGATATTTATATAAAAAAAGTTTTGTCTATTTTTTTCTAAAAAAATATTCATATATTAATTTTAGTATATTCAGTATTTAGTGTATTGAGTATGTTCAGGTTTGAACTTTAAAGATATAAAAATTACCATAAAAGATTACCGGAAAAAGTACCGATGCTCATGCTCTTTATTGAGCATGAGCAGTAAAATCTCTTTTATTAAAGTTTTCAATGGATATTGCATAAAAAAATTCTTTCCTGTATAAATATCATAAATATTGTTTAAATAATACAAATAATTTCGTCCCCGCTGCAAAAGGTTTCTAATTTTAAATAATCTAAAAAAACAAAATTTTCAATTCCCCTGAAGCCCCAATTCCTCTACAGATATTCAAATATTAACATAACCGCCGAACTACCAACTGCTTATAATTAGACCTTATTTTTATTCGAGCAACTGGAATATTTAATTTTCTAGTCTTATAATTTAAAGTTCCAATATTATCCTCAGTTAAGTACTTACCTTTTTCTTCAGCTTCTCACGAAAACTGATGACAAATCGGAAGAAATTTTAATGGAGCACACACTACGTAGTAAGCGCAAACAACAAATATTAGACAACAACTGATTCTCACAACATATCTTCGAACGCTCGAGGTTTATATCCTTGAGTGATGGCATTAATTAAATTAATCCGACAACAATATATTAGATAGAATTTTATGGTCTGCGGTGTATAATGCATGGTAATTGCCACCAGACTTCTTCTAAAATTGCATCCATTTCGTAGAAGGGAATCGGTAAGAATGTGGTTCAAGATATGTATAAATTTTATGTCAATGTGTACCGAATTGGGAAAACCGTATTTTCGGTAAACTTGACATACATGAAAAGACAGAAAGGTATTTTTGGAGAGGGATAATAGAAAACATTCTACAGAGCCCCATTCGTAAGATAATATGCCATGTTTTTTTCTCTACTAACAAATAAATATTATTGCTAAAATTAACCAAAAATAAGTAATATATAAACTCTCTAATCATGATCCTGGTTTTTTGCTTGCGTAGTGAAAGGAAGGTTTTTAAAGAATTAATGATTTGTGACATCAAAAATTTAGATGGCAAATTTTTCTTATTTGAATTTTTCTTGAGTTACTCTCTTTCAATTCAATATTTTTTAAATCTACATTCTACATCCTTTCTTTTTCGACCTTATTCGAAAATATCGATTTTTTTTGCAATTTTTTATGTCAATATTAAGTTAGATATTGTAATCTCGCGACAAGATTTTATATCATTTAAATTGTGTAATGTAAAATGTAATAAATTGATGGGTTTAATTTAATTTAAAGTTTATTTTCTTCGAGTTCGAACTTTGTCAAAAAAAATAGAAAAAAAATTTTTTAAACGTTTTGCAATTTTTCTTTGCTATTTTGAAAAAAATGTTTTTCAAAATTTTTTGCAAATAATTTTTGACTTTTTGCAAAGCATTTAATGAGCCTTCAATTACCAATAAGGTTTTACAATGATCCCGATCTGTATACTATGATTTCCGGCCTTGATCTGCTGAGTTAAAACTAACGACAAAATTTTTAGAAATATTTTGCACTTTTCCGGGAAGCATTTAATTGGCCTCCAATTATTACTAAGTTTTTACAACGATCCCGATCTGCTTACTACGATTTTCACCCATAATCTGCCAAGTTCGAACTTTGTCCAAAAAAAATTGAAAAAAAAAGTTTTTTTGAAATGTTTTGCACATTATCTTAGAGCATTTAATGAGCCTTTATTTAATAATTATGTTTTACAACGATTCCGATGAGTATACTACGATTTTCGGCTATGATCTGCTAACTTTATCTAAATTTAGCAGATCTCTAATTTCCGGAAAAAGTTGAAAAGCATTTAAATCGCGGTTTGCGCACTTAATTAGCATCTAATTCTCCTTTAATTATGAGGTTATGAAACCTGTGATCTGCTGAATTCCTTTTAATGCATTTTCCTTTTAATGCTCCACTTCTTCGTTTCCTAATTTTAATGGAATGTTTCTTCGTCTGCAGATAAAGAATTTTCTAATATCAGACTATCATCCTCATTATGAATGATACTGCTTTCTATAAGGAACTTTTTCTTAACTTTCTCAGCTAACGGTGGTTCGTTCCTCTGCCTAATTTCATCTTTGATTGGCGTTTCAGTCAAAACAGTACAATCAGACAGTCACTTGGACCGTCTGATTGTATCTTGGACTGGTCCAAAGTTCAATAATATTAGTGGACCAAGGTACAACTTCATTACATTTGAGGAAAATACACCGCCATAAATTTTTGGTAATGTTGTGGGGCAAGCAGTAGCAAGGAAAATACCATGAATTCTGTTGTCCTTACTTCATGTAATTAATATGTTGACTAACTCTCCAAACAAAATAACGAAACACACGCATACTTTATGCAACACAAACACAAAAATAGTTCTTGTCTTTTATTTATTAAAATATTGCGCAACCAACCACAGCCCATTCAATAGCAACAGCTCACTGTAACTTAAGAAACCATCGTGTGGTCCGAGGTACAAGACGGTCCACGGCACAACTCTCCGCTCTATATTGTAATTATATCTATAAATTATCGCGTGGATTATTTCCAGCCTCGGGTAATAAGTTCGCCATCACTGTATAGAATGTTTCACAATCTAAAATTTTTCACTAATTCTTACTGGTACCATTTTGTTCTAGGTCTGCATGTTGATGGACGTCTTCATTGGCACCAACATCCTGTCAGCCTGGATTGCCGTCTACCTAGCGCTGCCCATTCTAGCAAGTAGCGCCGTTAATCCGTGGGTCTACGGCTACCGAAACTCCGAACTTCGGTCGGCGGTGCGACGCGTTGTCGACGATTTGCTCAACGCGCTCGGGTTCACCTACCGCAGTCATCAGATCTCCGACCCGATAGCCCCCAGCGCTGCCGCCACCGTTGGAGATGCAGGATCTTTTATTAACTACGTTCAAAGGGACTGTCTGAATTGGAAAGAGAGCGGGGACTTTTTATTAGTTCCTATAGCGCGTCCCGAAAGTTCCGGCGTCGTGTCCGACTGCGAGTCGGCTAGGGTCTATAGCGAGAATCCGAAAATTGTCATATCTACTGATATACCGAGGTTACTTCGCGGTTCAAGGAGCATGGTAGAGAGCTTCGCAATTACGAAAGGGTCTGATATATTAATAATCACCGGCAAAGATCGGGGAATGAAACACGGTGCGAGCATTGTTTGAACATCGACTATCCATCTTCTTAAATGGCGACATATATTGTTTTACATGGTCAGGACGCAGTCAACTAATCATTTTATTTATATGAAGAATTATGTTACTATCTGGCGAATGTTGTACGCAAATAACAGCTACAGAGGCCATGCATGTATACAAAAAAAGTAACTGAAAATGCCCGCGTCTAATTAATTTTTTAGATGAGGATCGCTTCTCAACGGAAATAAAGGTTTGAATATTTGGAATTTTAAACACATCTTTGAGCAAGTGTCCCAATAAATATTTCATGAGTTAACATTAATAGTGGAGGCATTGAAGCGTTTTGGGTCCGTTTTTTTTACTGTGCACCGAATTGCATGAAATTTTGGAATTAGGCTCATCTTACCCTGAACTTCAAAAGTGAAAATGTCCCGAACTGAGCCGGCACCCTGGGGAGGGTTGGCACCCCTTCTCGGTGGTGTACATTTTTTTTTTCAAAAAAATCTTAGATATTGATAGAAGGCCTCATTTTAAGCAAAAAATATTCTATAAAGTTTTTCAAAAAACTCAATACTTTTCAAGTTATTGGAAATTGAAAATTCGAAATTTTTACACGTTTTTCATTGGTTTTTTGCAAATATGCATTTTAACAAAAATTTTATAATAAACAAAATTGTTGTAGATTAAAAAATGAACAAATTGGTTTTTTATAAACTGTGCTAAGTGCAAAATTAAGCGAGATATTGAAGGTCAAAGCCTTTTTTTATTTTGCCTGAAATTTTATCGATGTGTTCAATGCCATCTAGCGGCGAGCAGGTATATTTTATGCATTCTATTGAAATAGGATTTTGTAGTGCTTGAAATAAGCTTTAAAATGAGCACTGTTAAAAGTCTTTTGCACCTAAAATGAGTGAGCTGTAATGAACAAAAGGGGAATATCTAATGATTTTTTTTTAAATCGATGGGTCTTTTTCTGACAAAAAATTTGGTTTTTTTTTTATTTCTGCCGCACAAAAATTGACGGAGATATGATTGTTTAAAGAGCGCGCGGTAGCACAATCACAGCCCTTCTCAAGCCCTTTGACCCTTCACCGTTTCAAAATAAAAGGTTTTTCACTATATATTGTATAAAAGTTGTAGCTCTTTAAATTACCTTTAAAATGCTTTTTTGGAAGTTGTGATAGGATCGAAATTGGGATGCGAAAGACAAACAAATCTACCTTTTACTCATTATTCGAAACCCAGGATGTTGAAATTAACAAGGAAGCATCAGTGTACTTTATTGATGGAGGAATCTTATTATATAGAGAAAAATGGCCTGCAAATTGTAACTATGCAGACGTTTTTGACAGTTACATTGCATATTTAAAAAATCATTTTGGCAATAATATTACGGTAGTTTTTGATTGTTACGATGGAGAAAGTAATAAAGCATCAGAGAGAAACCGTCGAGCACTGAAAGTTGCTTCAAAGGAATATCAATTTACAAAAGATAACTATCAGCCAGTAACTATCAGCCAAGATAAATTCTTATCGAATTATAAAAACAAAAGACGTTTTATTAAATTTCTTATGGAAGAACTTGAAAAAAAATCTATTAAATGCTGCCAAGGTGAAGATGAAGCTGACGAACTAATTGTTGATACAGCAGTATCATTTAGTACTGACTTGACAAAAGTTATTGTTGCAGAAGATATCGATATTTTGGTGATTTTAACTGCCCGGGCTGTAGATGACGAGGAAATTTTATTTTTAAAATTAGGCAGACAAAACGTGCAAACAGTAATATATTCATCGAAAAGTTTAGAAATAAACTACCCAAACAGCTGGAAATTGATTCTATTTGCACATTCTTTCACTGGGTGTGACTCAACTTCGGCGGCATATAATAAAGGCAAAAAAAAATTCATGGATCTTTTAGAACGAAGGGAAGATTTGAGAAATAAGGCACAGATATTTCTGAATAATAATACATCTGGACTTGAAGATATTTTAGAGGCTGGTAGATATTGCATGGTATGTTTATATGGACTTGCTAAAGACATACAATCAAATAAGCTGAGTCAAGTAGAGAACTTATCAGAATATCTCGAAAAGATGCGGTATGAAAGTTTCGTTAAAGCTGCCACGAAAAACACTGCCGTGAAATTATCATCCTTAGTCCCAACTGTTGATGCCATAAATGAGCATACAAAGAGGGTTTATCTTCAAACACAGATTTGGCTTGGCAACAAAAACATTCATCCAACAGATTGGGGATGGGCCATGAATGAAGGTTTATTAAATCCAATTAAATCTGTAGATCCACCTGCACCTCAAGAACTACTGAAAATGATTTTTTGCAACTGCAAAAAAGGTTGTGGAGCCTCTTGCGGATGCCGAAGAGTTGGTCTGTTTTGCAATACTACTTGTGGAACGTGCAGTGGAGATAGCTGCCAGAATAGCCCTCCAATTCAGCCAGAAGAAGATATCGATTCTGACAGCGACTCCGAAATTAAATCATAAAGGATAATGTTTTTTTTTATAAATTATATGAAAATTATGACTATGGAATTTTTACGTATCGTCATGCTTTTATTGTAAAATATTTTAAAATGTATTACTAATTCAATCTGGTACAGTTTCAGACCACTTGTAAGTTTATGTTTTATTCAATAAATGGTGATTTTTTACTCTATAATTAAATTTTTTTTAAATGTGTAATTCAATGTTTTAATTTAGGGTCGTTTTAAGGGTTGAAAAGATTGAGAATATGTTGAAGAGATTGAGATAGTCATTTTCGAGAACGTGAAATAACATTTAATTCCTTTTTATTTCTTCAAAAGTAATTTTTTTAAACAATTTTTTATCAAGGGGTTGATTTGAAGGGTCGAAAGGGGGTTGACAATTCGATAATTAAAATAGAGAAAATAAAATATCATTTACTTTATACTTAATTTTTTTAGGTCATACCAAATTAATTTTTTGTGATTTTTTCAATTTAGGGGTTGTTCGTAAGGGTAGTAAGGTTTTCAAGCGGTTGGAAATGATTTTAATATGAAGTGATTGTGTTAGAAAATACTTTACAATTTCACCCCTTAATATTAGATGCGTTTTCTAGCGATAAAATGGCTCAATGTGAATTTTTCCATTAAGGGGTTGTTTTTACCCCTTAAAAATCATAGGCGCAGTTCGGGTCATTTTCACTTTTCAAGTTAAGGGTAAGATGAGCTTAATTCAAAAATTTCATGCAAATCGGTGCACAGTAAAAAAATTCGGAGGTAAGACCCTATTACTTCGTTATACGACAGGAGATTAAATCTTTGTGATTACCTACTTCATGTATGCGGATATACAAAGCAGTAGAATGTTTCGTTCTTCAGCTGTGAAAGAACACAATATTGAAACAGATCATAATTCATATTAAGTACGGTACTAATACCGTAGAGAAATAAGAGATACGAAAAATAAAAACTATGCCCTATTTTTTCTCGAGTTTGAACGTAGCCTACCGATGGATTTAGCCTTGACAGTCAATCCCGCCGCGTCAGTGACGTCGCAGTGAATTGCAGGTGGAATTGAGCAAATATTTGGTAATCACTAATTAACTCCAATATTTCCGTACCTAGTTGAGCTATCACCATATTTTTTTTAATCTCAAAACACACCTGCTTGACGCTTCTTTCGAAGTAAAAAAATGGTTGCTATTTTTTAATTTTAAATATTCTTAAAACATCTATAACTTTGGCAGTTTAGAAATTACGTAGGCAAATGTTTACCAATCGAATTTCTTTTTTTATTTTTAGGAATTTCATATAACACGCTGTGAAAAAAATGTAGCAAAAAGAAAGAAAACGTTTTTGGTACTATAATCGTTATCGTCACTTTCACAATTCCGGTAACTCGTTGGCTGATATGAAGAGGCCCTCGCACCATGAAACGAAAAATTAATCTTAGTAGTTTAAGACTACAAAACAAAACTAAGTAGTTTTGCCCCCATACTTGCTCCCATACTTGCGTTTTAACCTACAATCATTCTCAAGATACAGAACTGAAGAATTTGTTGTTAGTTAGCTGACTTTCGTCAGAAGGTTCCATACGGGAGGCAACTCAGCTAGTAGTTGTAAGGTTTTGGTGCAAAAACAAAGGTCCCATACGGGAGGCAACTAGCGTGTTCGCCCAGGCGCGGGGAAAAGTATTAATAAATTCATCAAAGCACAAACATTCATCATCTCATACAATAAGCGGCAATTAAGTCACTGTTATAAGCAAAACACACAAGTACGAAAAACGTACTCATAGCCGCCATGAATGGAACAAAAAAAAAGGTTTAAACAATTTCTTAGAAACTACGGGTATCACTACATTAAAATAGCCTGCGAGAAGCCTCGATATGAACCCTATTGTGGGATGAATTAGGTAAAAGGGTACGTTCTAGCGAGAGGCCTCCGGAAAGTCTTGCTGAAATGGCACGTGCATTAGTGGAAGAATGGGATCGTATACCAATGGAAACGATAAAGAATGCCATTCCAGTATGCTGCGTAGACTAGAAACTCTCAGAGTTGCCAGGGGTGGCAATATACGGCAGTTAACCCAGTTTATAATTTTGTGTTTAATACAAATGTTTTTCTTAAAATTCGTATTCAGTGCACTAGAAAATTGTTTCAGGATGAGTTCAGAAATTTGGTAATTATGCAAGGTTCCAGAAAAAAAGCTGTAATTTGGACAATTTTAGAGATAGACCAGTGAATAAAAAAACAGAAAGCTCGTAAAAGAAGCGCCTTTCATATAGAGTGTAATCATTTTCGATACCTTTACTTGATTAACACACAGGGTGAGTTAAAAGCTAAGAAAAAAATATGGTTCGATGTTTTCCACTACCATCTAGGTCTTCCACTACCAATTTCCACCTTTAATTTTTTTTGAATGACAAGATAATTACCTACCAACCAAAAAAAAGAAATCCAAAATTGGTCCATTCGTTCAGAAATAACAAAGTTTCAAAATGCGTCACTTTTTTAGGAACTGAGTGTATAATGAAAATCTCATAAATGTCATACTCTTTCCAAAATATCGTTGTATATAGACTTTTCTCAAAAACCATGATTTTTTTCCTAGTTCTACTGGCCTAAAGTTATGGGTGTTGGATTATGTTTGTTCTTCTGTAAAAGCCTAACAGCAGAACAAGTGGTTGTCGTCGGAAAGAGGATACGCTACCCACGCTCTGACGCAACTGTATATTTATCATTAACCATAATTTTAGGTTTTTCATATTCCTATCATTATTTACATGGATCAGCGTGTGTCTTTTCACGGCTTCTTCTTTTATAAAGCTTTCACAGCAGAACAAACATGGTATAATTCAATACGCGTTGCAGAGAACTGCCTATTTATATGTTCCTTTTTATTGCACTAATACTGGCGTTTGCTACGACATTGAATACTCATAACTTGCCTTTGCATATATTTATTGTCTCTTCATAACTCCAAACGAATATAGAAGATACTCGGATCTGCATATGATACATACCTATATATTTTTAAACATGTAGGTACACACATAATCAGAATGCGAGACAGTCCTTCAATTGCGCTTCCTATTGAATTTTAAATATTCTGCACACAATACCATTTGCAATGAGCTGTTGTTGTTTTTTTAAGTATTTATTAATGAAGCGCCATAAACTGAAGTTCCATGAAGCCACGTGGGCGAAGCAATTAGTCGCACATTAAGTAGTTTTATTGCAATAAAATAAGCGTAAACTGCATTGCATCAAGCAGACACAAATCACAGTAGATCAGTTGAAACGTGATCAGTAAGTTGATGGCTGTTTGTTTATTTTTTAATCCACCTGTGTCTGTCACGTTCAGAGCAGCAATAACGAGCAATAACGAGAGATATTTTTATCTCATTTTGTAATAAAATATAGCCAAAATTCCGCCAAATTTGATTTAATATTTTATGTTGAATAATATAAAAATTAAAATCATCAGTTATAATATCAAAAGAGGAAATAATTTGTCAGGTTTTCGAAAACTTATTTGCGTAATGACGTAAGTTTGAGAAAAGATCTATTTAATTAGTATAATTTATTAGTCACGTGTAATCTCCCTCGTACTAGGTTGCCGGAAATTAGGAGTTCCTAGGAGTTTATGAATGTTTTAAAGATTATCCGTCGAAGAAGAATTATCGAGTCGAAGACGAGGGATAAGTTTTACAAAACAGTCGCTAACGTTAAAAGTAAAGTCTTATTTTGATAATAAGATTATTGGAAAAGGAAAGGTTAGGTGGCCATGAATATTTATTGGTATGTCAAAAAGTGGTGGTGGTCAAGTTGAAAATTTAGTGCCACAAAATACAAAGAGATTCAAAGAGAGTGTGCGTGGAGACAATTTTTTCAGTTGGTTTTCAAATTGACCTGTTGCTCAGAGTATTTTTACACACCTTTTCGTTGATTTTTTTATTAATTTTATCGACTGATGCATCAAATCGTTTATGATCAATTTTTACAATTGTCAGATGTCACATCTCAAATAAAAAATACCTCAAATTATTTTCACGATCCGCCGTGGGCTTCTTTCTAAGCAGGCACAAGAAGATGCGGTTATACTTATAGTATATAAGTATATCCGCATCTTCTTGTGCCTGCTTTGTGTGAATTCCAGCTGCTGCCATGTTGGCCTTTAACATAGCGATGAGACAGTTTCTGTTTTTCATGTTGCCTGGGAATTTTTCTTGTGGCACTGTCAGGATCATTGTTTCGTCGAACATGACTTGTAGTAACATCTGTTTGCGTGAAGAATGTCACTCGCTCAGCATATTTAGTACCTTCCTGAGGGTAACCATCACAAAATGTTTGCTCATTTCCAAATATTACTAATTTCCCCGACATTTCAACCGTTTCTTTGCGTGGAAATCGTGCGACGTACAAAATGATAATAGAGACATAAGACATTGTAGGTAGTTTTCTCCTCTTTATTTTATTGCAGTATCATTTCTTGCATAGGTAGCTTGGTTTGCAAATTATAGGCTAAAATGCACAAAAAACTAGTTTTTTTTGGTTAAAAAATCGTGTTCTATACACCAAGAAACATAAAATAAGTTACCAAAGACAATTTCACCAAAACTTTCCACTTCGAGTATCTCTTGTGCATATTTGACTGGGCTATTCGGTAAGTACACAAGCCGCTACTCCTTTTCAAATGTTATATTCGAGGAAAAAAGGACGATACAAGAAGGTTTACTTTAAATCACGAACTATTTATGGTTTATGGATTAGGTTTTAAAATTATTGTTAAATCGAAAGATTACTAGAATTTATCTTATTTCAGTAAAATATATGGACTTGGTACCTAGAAAAATATGTAATGCGACCGAATAAGGTGTGGTTTGCAATTAACAGAATCATGTATTATAATTAATAGAGTTGTAACATAAACATTTAGAAATTCGCTTGAAATTTATGTTAACCTGATTCTATTCAATCAGTTTAACACAAGTTTCTACCAGGCGTCTAATTATGTTACAATATCTTGCGCAATAAGGTTAAATCTGTTCTCATGTAACAGATGTGACGTCATTTCAGAGGAGAAAAATTAATACCATGATTGTAAATTGTAATTACTTAGGTATAGGTATACATCAGTCGCAACTAGAGCTGACGCCTGTTATAATACAACAGAGAAAGCCTCAGAAGTTACCAGTTATGTTATATACACTTTTATTATTATAATTATATTATTAAATAGCTGTTACGCGCGAATTCCTTTGTGAATTTAAGTTTTTAAGTTGTGGGAGGGGGAAGCGGTGGGAGGCGCTTTTCGGTGCGGCGTGCGCGTCGGGCGTGTGCAGCACTGGACACTGCTACTTTAATTTATTATTACTCGAAGCCCGAAGGTTATTACTCGAAGCAAGTAAAAAGACTTGGGAGAAATACGTAATTAATTATTTATTTATTAGTGTTCATATTGGATCATATTGGATGCATACTTCCATATTTGAATGGTATTTTATTCACATTTGCAGGGTTTTAATTTTTTGAGGAACCTTAATTGTTTTTCTAAAATAAAAGTAATCGAAGGTGCTCCTTATAACATCGGCTATCTGTCAGTGAAAGTTCATAAAATTAAATAAAAATTAGGGCAAAGCCCGGAGTAGTTATTTCTACTTGAAAATATGAAAATAATAAATTATTCGGCAGAATTTTTGGGTCCATCGCTTGAACTGACAAAGTATCGTGATCTAAGTGGTAAAAGGTAAAAGACACGATATGTAACAATTAAATATTTATTTAATTATCAAGAAAAATTAAGCGGTATAATATACCAAGATAAATATATATGTATAACTCAAGCAAGACACAACGTACCATTAATCAAGCTTGTGTTAAGACAATAAAATAAACCGTCGAAACAAAGCGAAAGATCGGTCGTTTAAATCGACAGTATGGACATGCGGTTACTGAAATGGACAGCTAGTTCTACATATATACTATAGATAAAATAGATCACAGTACCTTATTAGTTTCTGTAGCACACACAAAAAACCGAGGTTTTTGAATTTAACTATTCAAGTTAGGAGGCCGAAATAAATGCATCAAAAGAGAACGAAATCCAAACATATTTACAGCTTCTCGCAGCAGACTATTATTTTAAAACATTTGAAATACGATATTTAAAATGTATTATATACAGGACGGAATATTATTGCGTTACAGTGAACATCTCTTTTGTGAGATGTTCAATTGTTTTTCTCTGTCTACATATCTAAAATCGGCAGAATAAAATACTAAATTTTCATATTTTTGAAATTTGCTCTAAAATTGAAAGGGGGTTAATGGGGTGTTCAAAATATACGTGCAGACCCTGTACTTCAAATACTGATATATAGGTAGTATATTTATGTACTTAATCCCTAATTAGAGTTCTATGTATTTATTATATGTATAACCACGTGATATATGTTACAAACCAAAAATTAAAAGCTTTAACACAAAATGTATATGAACCAACATTAGAAGTAAGTATAGCATTAACTTTAATTTATTTTCAGTAAAAATAAACTTAATATATGTATGTACTTAACTTGTATAACAAACATTAGGGCAAGTTCTTTTAATATGGGTATTTTGTTGTACACTTGCCAATAACTCTTGACTTATTGTTTCCTTTAAGTACGTCTGAGTGAAAATATACGAATCTCCAGATTCTCCAAACTTGAGACGAATTAAAAGTCTTTTGATCGCAGCTCATTTTCGTCTCGGTACATTTCACAAAGGTGAAACGAAGTGGTTTTAAATTTTCTTTCTACATTCAGATCCTTTGATGAATACGTAGAATACGTGGGTTTAAATTAATATAAAATCTACGATATATATACCGGGGCAAGCTAAATTCATATTTTCCGTTCACAATATTGATGCAATAGAATACATACAGATTAACACCTGCTACAGTAGGCTTGGTAGGTAGGTAGGTAGGTTTATAGGTATGGCAACTAACTTCATAGTTGTCCTGATGGGAAAGTAGGCAACCCATATTTTTCCAATTCCTTGTGTCGTATTCTCTCAGCTCGATTTATATGAATAACAAATTGGAGAAATTTATCCAAAAAAGTTAATAGTTGATATCGTACAATTTACATTTATAGAGCCATCAATACGGGTTTCATAGTCAATATAATACGTTAAAACCAGAAGGAAGTTCACTGTCTCAAATATAAAAAAATCAGGACCGGCAAATAATTAAATACTTCAACAAATGTTGACGTAACGAATTATCTGCGATCAATAGATGAGTATCATTTGAATAGTTACAGAACAAGTAGTAAAGAGTATTGGTGTAGTTTCCCATTACTTTATAGAGATATATGCTTAGGTTTGTGTTTGATAAAATGCCCGTATTAACTTTTATCCATTGTATTTAAAATTTAACGACTCTAGTTAACTCATATTGAGTCCCTTAACTGTATTTTCTGCTTTTCCATTAGCAACGAATTTTTCTACTTTTGCCTTTACTACGTCTTGATATGTAATCCATGCAAATGGATTACATTTTACCCTCTTTCAATGATTATTATCTCAATATTATCACATTTCGTATTCACATATTATTTGTTCATAGCATATCTTTGTTTCATTAATATTATAAAATTCTTTATTTTCCTTATTTACACTCAGCGGCAACAAATTCGATCCTAAATCGCACAAAATTCGATCTAAAATTTACCAAAAATTCATTTGAAAATATTTTCCTAACTATGAGTTCGATTTACATGATTTTTTTTTGAAATTGTAGCTTTGTTCGTGCGGAATGCATATGTGCTACTTTCAGCTCAGAACATCGTAGACAGCGCCTTCTTTTCCCCTGTGATCACCAAAATTGGGGAATTGAGGAATGGGGTAAAATCCTGTTTACTGATGAATTGAGATTTTGTATGTTATCTCCAGATGGCCGTCACAGAGTATGGCGAAGAGGTGGCGAAAGGTTTGCAGAGTGCAACATTGTGCCAAGGCTCAGTTTTGGTGGTGGCTCAATTATGGTGTGGCGAGGAATTAGAATTACAGAGTTAGTGGTGGGGCAATGACTGCTGATATGTATATTACTGGCATTTTGGAACCAAATGTTGTGCCTTTTGTCCAATTTATTGGAAACAATTCCATGCTAATGCATGATAATGCCCGTCCACATGTGGCAAGAATCGTTTCCGACTATTTGGATGAGGTTAACCGTATGGTGTGGCCTGCCCAGATCTTAACCCTATCGAACATGTTTGGGACATGGTAGGAAGACGTGTTCGAGCCCAAGTTCCAGCTCCTGTGAACCCAAGGGAGCTTAGTGCAGCTGTCGTACAAGCATGGGATGAATGTGACCAAGGTGCCATTCGTCACTTATTTGAGGGGATGCCAAGACGCATGGAAGCTGTAATTCTTGCTCGGGGAGGCAATACAAGATATTAACTGTTTTTTTAAAGTTTATTTTTGTTGTTAATTTTAATATTGTTACATTCATTATCGAGAAATTTTGTATGTTGGTTCTTTGTTTGTGAAGTTAAAAGTTAATGTTAATTATAAATTGAAAAACTACGTCATTATTTTAATTAATGTTAAGAATGAATTGTTAAGAAGAGACTACGCTAAAGTTCTGTACCAAAATTTTCATTTTTTATGGCTTGCACTTACCACAAAGTGTTGCAAACTTTATGATGCAAAAATCCAATGTAATTGGTACACCTTGTATATGGTCAAAATTTAAAATTGAGCTGAAATTCAGTAGCACATATGCATTCCGCACGAACAAACCTACAATTTAAAAAAAATCATGTAAATCGAACCTATAGTTAGGAAAATATTTTCAAATGAATTTTTGGTAATTTTAGATGGATCGAATTTTGTGCCTCGGAGTGTATTAATATTAGCTAAAAAACTGATATTTTACCTGCAATTAATTGGTTTCTTTTCTCTTAAATTGTCACTAAATGTACATATAGTTAATTTTATAGCTATATTAGGCTTTCTTTCCCCACCCAGAAAGAACTGTATATCAATCGACCAGGGTTAATTATGTGGCAAGGTAATTTTCGTAATATTGTGAATGCCAAACCTCTGTGTAATTTATATTTCTGCGGAAAGAATTATGCAAGTAGGCTGTGAAAAGAGATATATTATAAAGAATAAAGACATTTTTACACATTTCTTGTTTTTATTTCTCCAGATATATCTGCCTACTCATTAAAATATGATGGCCGTCATTAAAATATGAAGGCCGACAGCTATTTTAATTCACAAAGAAATCGGAAAAATGAATATAAGCGCTTAAGTATTTTTATAAATCCCATGGACTTAAGCAAAGGTAAAGTTAATTGTTTTGTGTTTAGACATTTTCACAGAAGACTTATTTGACTTAAGAAGAAATATTTCTATATTTAGATAGTACCTATATGGAATTATGACCAAAGAAGACAATATGAACAATGCCAATGTAAGACTGTCCGAAACTTTGAGGCTGCCACGATTCTTCGACACTTGACAGTAATACCACAACCTAATAATATCAACCTATATTTTGTATATTTATAGCCTAAGGTCTAAAAGCCCGTGATTGCCAGATTGTCCTCATAGTACAAAAGCTGATGTTTATGTGCGAATGTCCCCAACAGAGGTAGGAACGATTGGCGACTATGGAGTTTGATCATCGTGGCTTTTTCAAGTAACAAGTAGCAAATATGTATAAAATTGCTACCAAAAATCCTAAAAGAAATATTTTTTTCATTTAAATTTTTAATCCAAAATGTGGTGGTGATTTATTGGGATCACCAGGTGTTTGTCTCACACACACACTCTATGTTCATTTTGTAACTTAGTTATAAGAAGTGGCAATCATGTGTGTATACGATTCAAGGCGTGTGCGCGCATTTTAATCGGTTACCTTCACAATTAACATTGTTAGTTATAGTTGCTACCCTTTATTATAATAAAAAGACTATGAAATCAAGTAACGTGACAATTTGAGAGATGTCAAGAATTGTAATTAATCAATTATGTTATCTGTGAGTATTGTACTATAGAAATAAAATTAGTAAAACAAAGGAAACTTATCATTCATTACAAACCAGCGACTCAACCAGGTGAGTTGGAGGTGTTGTCAAAGACAATATCCAGTAATCCCCACACCAGGTATTGGGTTAAACTACCCATGAATGTAAACCCAGTAGGGCCACTTAACATTACAGTGAGCTACAAAACAATATTTTAATTAAATTGTTTTGACCGCCGATTTGATATAATAAGTGGTATTCATTCGTCATTTTATTGTTATTACTAGTTCTCGAGATACCAATTGAAACGCGTTTTTCGCGATAGTGGCCACCGATAGTCGGGGAACCCCTCAAATCGGGAATTGTGCACAGAATACAATCCGTTAACATATAATACTAGCCCTTAAATTGTATTATTTTTAACTGACGATTCAATTGAAACAAAATGAAAATGTGAAAATATTTTTTCAAGGACATCACGAGTCTCACGATTTGGAGTATTTTTAGGCCCGTGGCATTACAACCTACGCAAGTAGAGCTTATATAATGGCTATTTTCAATGTACGCTTTAAAAAAATAACAAGTGCTACTCTAAAATATTTATTTGGATCTTTCAAAATACTTACAGTAATGAGTGATTAATTTCACTAGTCTAAACAAAATATACTTAACGCTAAAATACATTGTCTATTATATTAAGCAGTCTTTAGACATGCTGCTATTGAGCATATATCTTTGAATAATTTACAAGTACAATATTTGGAACTAAGGTTAGGTATAGGACTATACCCATCAAAGTGCGTGATAAATGAAAATTGTACTAAAATAAATAGGCGTGAAACTGGACATGTTAATGGTAATATTTTAAATTTATAAAACACATTTCTGCAAAAAAACTCTCAATTGAATTTTGTATCATGAAATTTACTTATAATACTATAAAAATCGTTTAAAAACATTTCGTGTGAAGTCATTAAATTAATCAAGTGGTGTGGATTTAACCTTTTATCAATTATTATTAATAGTATTTCGATCGCTGAATACTTTTTACGATGGCACTCGTTAAGTATCATACAATTTTAATTCGATTCAGAATTCTCTGTTTAAAATCAATTTATTGCGTAGGGTTCACTGGCTATTAACAAAAATTTATTTTTTCGGTCCCATTGGCTAATGATTTAGCATAGGACCTAAAATAATTTCCCCCAAAATTTTAGCTGTGAACGGCGCAAACCGAGTTTGTTTCCCATTTAATTAACAAGGCAAAAATCGACGTTTTCACTCAAACATGAATAGCTGGTAGAATTTTAAAAAAATCTGAAGCAGCGTTTTATAGAGAATTAAATTTCCTACAAAAACGGTCCTTAGCACTAAATCCGTAAATTCATTATTTTCAATGATATGCTCGTTTAAACATTCTCTTAAAAATCGGAATTCGGAAATTAATTTAAAAAAAAGTTATATCTAAAATTTTTGATTTATGATGCTGGTATTTAAATTTTGTGCTTCGCAAACTATAAAGTAAGAAGGTGACTGATGAGAAAAAGGGGAGAGTATGAGATAAACATGTATTTAAATAAATGGTATGATATTTAGTTAATTCACCTAAATACATAGATTTTCTGTTATGTTTTGAAACTTTGAGTTTTCAAGTTTCTCTTTTGTTCGTTCCTTTAACAGTTGAAAGAACAAAAATAATTTATGAATACAAATTTGATTAATTATAACTATTCCGATTTTTATGAAAATGTTTTAAACAAGCATATCTTTGAAAATAATGGATTCACGAATTTAGTAATAAAATTTTCTACCAGATATTCATCTTTGAGTAAAAACGTCGTTTTTCCCATGTTAATTAAATGGGAAACACACTCGGTTTGCGCGGTTCACAGGTTTGATCTAGAATGATGAAAATTTGTTATGGGACCGAATGAAAACAACATCGTAATATATATACATAGAGAGAGAGATACTTTTATATCGCCTGCATAGTTTTTATAGTTTCTTAGGTGGATAATAAATAGATTCTAGTGTAAACTAGAAGAATAATACACAAGCACAAATTATGCTGAATGAGATATAAAATGCAACATATTTATTGGTTTTGGCTTATCGTATTAAATATGGCAGCACCGGTATGTTATACAGTGATCTAATGCTGTAGTTAACAAAAGCAATTTTGTATGTATAAGTTCCCAGAAGCGAAAACCAATATGTACATTTAAAAATACACATGCACAATACATTACGCTTGATTAATTTAATAAAATACAAGTCTCCATATAAGATCACATGTATTGCAAGACTTTTAACAATTTGGTACTGAAATGTACTGACACGTACTGAAAAAAAATAATTATTCTTTGGAAGACCAATCCTGGATCGCACGCCTCCACTAAGTGACATATGATTTGGACTCCGGTGAGCATCAAATTAAGGTAAAATAATTATTGCATTAGTAGGAAAGTCTTCTGCCTCAGGTTCTGATGGGGGACTTCGTTAGTTTATATACACCAGTCTCAAGTTTCTCGATCCTCTTCAGATTCTCTATGACTGCGTTATGTTCATCAAGTAGCTTCCAGAACTCGTGTTTCCTGTTCTCGGCTTCTTCCTGCATAACAAATAAGTGATTTAGTCGGGGATGTGTTAAGTTTTCTAGAATCCCCAATTTCAAAAATCTCCCTTGTCCATACTATTGATGCCTAATTCAATCGTCAAAATAATTTAAGAACTAAATGTTAAAAAGAAAAAGTGCCCTGTACTGCAGTCATTGAAGGTAAAAATAAGCCAAAAATACCTCCGAATCCTTTGAAGCTCCATCGATTTTTATGAAAATTTGGAATTAAGCTCATCTTAGTTTAAAAATTTTATATGCCTTTTGCTTTCAATGCATGGAAATTATCCATTCGTGAAAAAAATATCGTATTAAAAACAATCTTATTTAATTACGAGTAAAGAGTAAAGCTTCTTTCATGTTCTCGGACATAATTTACGATATATTCCAAATTTTCAACCCTTAAAAACCACCCCTTTGCTTAAATTAATAAAAAAAATAAACGGAAATACAGGCACATAGGATCAACAATATAACTCAAAAATTATGGAATGAAAAAAAACTTATACTCTGAAAAAATGCGATTGTTTTTTTACAATAACTCTTATTAGGCGATCGGTGCACCCCTAAAAAGTTGTATAAAAAATTCACAGATCTTGGATCTTACGCAAGTATCGCAGGTGTATTGAAAATACCAGACACAACTGGTAAAAATTTCTCAAGTGAATTGATTAAAAATAAAACGCAGTTGTGTTACGATTTTTTAATCCTTTGGTCCTGAATGTCTTTGGTTTCGTCTATCTAGTCTGGTCTTATCTTGCATGGGGTGGTCAAAAATTACAGTCTCATTTTTTTTTCGAATGAATGCTGTTCTTTAAAAAAGTTTTTGTTTGCCTAAAAATAGTGATGGCTATGTAAAAAATTGTGTTGTATATACAGGGTGGTGAAGAATTACAAAATCTTAAAATTTGGTAAAAAGAGTGATTTGGTGAATGAGTGAATTTTGTGATTTTTGATCACCCCGTATAAGAACATAATTGTGGTAAAATCATCATTAGTTTTTATACGTGGTGATCAAAAAGTACAAATTTTATTCTTAGGTACCGAAGATTTTGTAATTTTTGACGACCCCGTATAATAAACATAATTTTTGTCGACATTGCTTTAGGCAAGCAAAAACATTTACAAAAAATAGCGTTTTCCCGAAAACTAAATTTTTTTTGAGATTTTGGAATGTGTGACCACTCCCTATTGAAAATATGATTTTTGTCGACGTAATATATTTTGCCCAAAATAAGAAAGTAAAAAATTATAAAAAATCTATTCAAAAACACTTTTAAGTAATTTGCAAAAATAAACACGTTTTGTCACTTGCAATGTTTTCGAAAAATGCCCTCTCTTTGAGTTATAGGCGATATAAGGTCTGAAAATGGCCAAAAGTCGACAAACTCAAAAATTTATATCTCGACTTCTACTGAACCTTTTTTAATGTTTTGGGTCGCAAAATGATCGTGGATACTTATACTTAAACATACTACTAAAACATACTTCTTGTAATAAAGCTTCTTTTCATTTTCAAACTTCAATTTATCATCGAAATATCGTTTTTTTTTGCTTGCGCAGAATAGGTAAAATACACAAGTGGCGAGGAACTATCTGCTAATTTCTTTTTCCATAAATTAAAACATTTTTAATAAGATATTCATAAAAAGCGATAGTTTAACAGATTATACGTGTTGAAGTTAAACATTTTCATTCTTTTCCTACTTCGAAAAATATCGATATATGAAAAAAACTCTATAGAAAATTTTTTACTTAAAATTTGTCCCTCTATCCATTTCTGGGGTTATTTTGACTGAAAATATTTTTACCCCCAAGAAGGGGCATCAACCCTCAGAGGAAAAGCACACATCGTCGCTATATTAGACGTGGTCAGTAGCAAGCTGATACTACCGCCCTCCCCTTATGCCTAAATTAATAAAAAAATAAACGAAAACATTGTAAAAATTTGACATATATATGTAGATACTTAGATACATACATAAATGTTGTTTTGATTGAGTGACAAAACCTTCAGATGGATGCTTTTTTAATTCATGCAGTTCAAAAAATAGCTCTGGTCATGTCGTTTCACAGAGCGTGCATCTTACGCAAGTATCTTAGGCGTATTAAAAATAAAGACACGACTGGTAGAAATTTCTATCGGGTCATTAACATATTTTTTCAGAAATGTTCATTGTATTTTGAGTCGTTGCCTGACGTTTCATCAATTTAACAACTGGTCGGTTTATTAAGCGATGTGATGTTAACATTTTTCTGTTCACTTAGTGATAAAATGAAAGAATGTAATACACATATTTTGTTGTCACCTTTTTTTAGCGGTTTGACCCTGAATCGCCGCTTGCTGTTGAAAGTGTTATCTTTGCATGTAAACGCTGTCGACCGTAACACAAATAAACATCCTCTGTTATCTTGAGGGCCGGCCCATAGTCATAATCATAATAAACAGACATCCTCTGCTCATAGTCAGCATATTTTAATATTCCGATATTGATATTACTATTTCTTCCATAACATTGCGAAGCCGAACGACTCAGCGAGCATGTCGCATGTCGTTATATCTTTTAAGAGACGGCTGCCATATATACGCGTCCAGTATTTTCAATATTAAAATGCCCGGAGGAATTATTTCTTTCACGGCATATTAACACCGATTAAGCGGCATATTTTCCATGCCAAAAAAATTCCAGTTGATGGATTTGCGGGAACAACTACTCAGATGGCCGAGACCCCTATCTAAATTGAATTATACCCACACATTGGTAGCTTAAATCATTCATCAGCTAGTCACCAAACATGGACTGATTTCGAAGTTTGCCCTTCAGCACGTGGCGATGGAAATGACGAAACTGGTCCATGTTTGGTGAGGAACTGATGATTGATTTTAGCTACCAATCAGGATTTTTGGGATAATTCTACGCAGGTGGGTCTCTGCCCTCTGAATAGTTGATTCCTATAAATCCATCAGTTGTAGTTTGGCCCACAGGGCTAGAGGTAACTCTGGGTTCCACACGGCAGGACGCTACCTACCATAAGGCATCTCTGATATCAGATAGATAGCAGCAAATGGTCACAAATAATTTCAACCATGACTATCAAACCAGGCATTGTAAAATGTTAGGCATTCCTTGCACAGGACTAAATAATTCAAGAAATCGGCATTGTACATGGGCACAACCGTTCATGGGCATAAAGTTCTATAACCACTTACCGTTTCCATAAAAAAAAATTAAGTGAAAATACTTCAAAATATTCAAAAATCACATAAAAAGTGTACTCCTAGAAAAGGCTTATAGAGTAAAGTGATTATATTTTTTTAATCATAATTGAGTGTAAATCTCTTTTCTGGTGTTTGTTGAACTTACATTGTGTCCTATACATTTGTATGTCTAAAGGATTAATAAAGATTTATTAATTTATTACTATTGCATTTGCTCAAAAGAAGCAATTATAAATTGTGAAAATAAGAACCCGCCACTGACACGTGAATTTATGTAGGTACTATTTTTTGGAGTAACGATATTTTTTCTGACTACAATATTTTTTTTAGATATTGCAATAATATAATGCAAATCGGACGAAGGTTATGCTTACCAATATTTTTTTGATTGATGCGTCTGAAGACTGCCTCGTATATGGTTTGGCAATGTTTGGCTGATATGGTGTCACTTCTTGGTTCACTTTCATTTCCTTGCTGTTCGACCCCTTGACAGAATCGAAATCGTCAATCACAATACTGAAACAAGAGCACAGAAGTTAGTAAATTCAATTCTATCACGTCATTCAGTCTAAATAAAAGTTAAAGATATATTTATATCTCATTTTGCATATCTGAACCGCAGAGGCACAGCGTATTCAAATGTAGTCAAAATTGGGTTTTCGTACGTCATTAAATGCAATCACAGTTTCACCGGAAAAATATGTCTGCAACTGTTTATCAAATAATTATTAAAATTATTGTTCATAAAATGTATACTGGTGCTGAACGATTTTAAGTACCTATTCGACTTGATACTGTCTACCTGTGGAAATTTTTATTTAATACATGAGAAACATGAGTATTTCAGGAACTCAATAATATATTCCAGGAATAATTCTTAGTAAAAATTAAATAAACAAATTAACGTAAATTCCAAAAATTTTGTAAAGGGAGTAGAAAAAATATTATATATCCTACTTCGAGATATGTTTATTAACGTTTAAAAAAACTGATCTCCATCAGTTGCTATTTATTTAATATATCATTCATATTGAAATATCGAGAGGAAATTCAGAACAACCTAATAGGCATGCAATATCACGTGACGCCATAATTTCTCTTTCGTTTTCTTAGTGTGACGTCAAATACCATCGAAATAATAGACATTCGTGCTCCGAATATTTGTGAATAGTATCTAAAAATACTTTAACGCATAATATAACGATATTCCTCAAACGCCAAAAATAAGTAAAATTTCAATTTTTGTTTATAAGAGACAAGACAGATATTTAGCTGCGGCTGCACGAATTTCGGAACGCGTTATGACATTTATTATATATGATTCTAAGTAACTTAAACATAAATTAGGAGCAGTTTTTGGACTATCATATACTTAAGTTATATGAAACAATACTAACCATTACTATATTAACTAATATTTATTAGATAAATTAAGTTTTGATATATATTTTGGATAATATAGGTGATAACTCCTTTGGAAGGGTCAGGGGTCAGATTATGTAACAACAAAGAGCCAGAAGTTAGTATCCAAGGAAGTTCAACTGTTTAATTTGGTAGCACATCCGTGGTTACGGATAATTATACAAGAGAGTTCAGCTATAGCGTTTGAGGTACGAACAGCTCGCTAAATTTTTCGATTATAATATTGTAGAAATTTAATAGTTATAATTAAATTAAATTCAATAAAATAGTGCGACGTCAGTGGAATCCCAAACGTTTTAAAGTTAATTTCAACTACGGTATTAAGTGATTTTTGTCGAAAATACGACATAACAAGTGTAACGTCTCCAGGCAGCACTGGTAATGCCACGTGCTTATCCACTGATAAGCACGAGTCCCCTATGGTCAATAAGAGGGGGTTCAATTAGGCCTCTATTTATTTTATAATATTTTAACTTGAAATTTGAAATTATTTTAAAATGGTCAATGGATCTATGAATGGAGAAGGTTAGTGAACCTTCTCCAACTAAAAATAAGTGTTCATAGAACTGGCGCCCATGGGAAGGATACAATAGGGAAGAGACAAAGTAAGTATCCTGGAATCTTATCAGTTGTTTCTTCGCTGTGTAATCATTGTACTTATCTCAATTATCAAATCCTTAAAACAATACTCAATGTCTCTCAATGTTTTCAAAAGAAGTAGTGAATCTACAGCTAAAAATAATACGTTTTGCATAAAAATAACCTTAGGAAAATTTCTACCCTTAGGATGCAGCCTTTCAAAGTTTCCAATAAGAAAGATGTATTCGCTGATTGTTTTCCTATTCTCCAGCATAACTCATGACTCAAATGAAAAATGCCGGACATAAAAATAAAGCAAAACACTAGTCGCTCATTTACTAATGCTTTCCAATGCAGATGTATGAATATTTATGTGGTGTTTCTGTAAATAAAGAAATTTAGTGTCGGCCAAAATAAATAGACCTGATGACACTAAAATTGTCGACCGAATGGAATTCAGGTCGCTGTATTTTCCAAAGCAACTGTCAAAATATTTTCTCTCATTAGATAAATTTCAACAACTTAGCATTTAATCAGGGCGCCTACGAGGCATGCGTTTGTAATATTTGCGTTATGATTTGCGATTCGACTAAAAATCGGTGTCGAAATAGTACTGAAAATATATACCTATTCAAGAGTTGAACATTTTACTCTCTATGGTTCTCTTTGACATAAAATCTGGACCTCGCGAATTTTGCCAAATTTCGAAACTTCAGTCAGAACTATTACTCTTCAATCCCATATTTCCTAGAAGAAATGTAATACACAAGTACCTCCTTAAATTCAGTGACGTAATAGCCATTGACTTTACCAACAAATTTAACATAACACTTAACCGTTAGCTGCTTCAACCATGATGGGAAAAACCAAAGATCCCGTAATCATTTTACTAAACAGCAAACGGATTTAAATTAGGAATAAAATCAAAGATCGATAATGATCAATTACTAATACTATTATTAAATATTAATAGATAGAGCTGGTCTTTACTTTATGAAAATCCATGTCAATTTATATCATACAAGCACTTATAATATTTTTCTAATATTTTTATTTTAACTATGACAATTATTTCGATATATAACAATAGCTTCTTCTGGTAAATATAAAACAACTGTGGCTGTTCCTTAAATACACGTACTAATGATATTTTTAGGGTGTTGTTCTATGAGAGATATAGTACTAGGCTTAAAGTTGCAATTAAATCAATGGTTAGTTAGAAAATGTATAGAAAACTTTGAATCCGTTTTATTGTTTAAATATGACTTTTTCATGTTTAGAAATACGTTTTCCAAATGATCAGAGCCACGGGCCATATGCATCTAAAATGTAACACGTTCCAGTACCAAAACGCCCCTCTAGGTGGGCTGAATAATTTATGCGCCACAAAAAAATCGTAGCAAAAAAACCGTTAATTCTAGCAGATTTTTTTCTTTACTCAAAACTTCTTTAACGTCTTAACTTCAAATTCTTCGCAGCATGTATGTAAAAATTTCCATAAATAAAAAAGTTTGTCGCTTATCGAAAATATAAATACATCTGTAAGGAAGTAATAAATTAATTGTCATTTAAATACAATAATAAACAATATTCAGTAATGATAATGACACTGTTGGAAGAGCCTAATTCTACACTCTTATTTTAAAATGAGGCTGATAGCTTACGTAGATCTGGAGATACGACGATGTAAACGTAAAAAACACGGTTTTTAAAAATGTGCGATTTTTTACATTTTTTCGATATAAAAAAGTCCTGTATCACAAAAAAATGTCGACAACACTAACTTTCGACAATTCTAACTTCCAAAAAACCTACTTCAAATACCACATAACTTGTCGTCTGGTTCGTCAAAGAAAAAACTTCATAATTTTCCCTTGAAAATTTCAAAGATTATCATGGACTAAGAGGACTTTGGACTTTATTTTCGTTATGACTGAAATTTCAGAAAGCCGCTCCATAAAACTGTTCATATTATGTCATTCCGAATTAAACATAAATATTGAATTAATAAATACTGTCTGACCTTGCAGCCATTCATAAAATAAAATAAATGAGTATTTCGTTTATTTACCACCTCACAGTCACAAGGTCAAGACCTTGCTGACTGGACAGATGAATATCATGTCGCATGTCACGAATGTTCTCTTAAAGACGGCTTTCATATACACGCTCCCAGTAGTATTTTCAATACGGAGAATATTGTGAAAATTTTATAAAGCTGACGTATTTTATGAATATTTTATATTATTAACCCCCTTCTCAGTTCAGTTTTCCACTTAATGTTAATTTTTAATTCGCCTCATTTGAAGTTTTAGGTCAAGCTAATATTAGCAGCAATTTTGTCCTTTTTATAGATAATAAACCGAAGGATCAGCATGACATGCAAAATAAGTTTAAAGCTGAACTGCTTGTGATCTTGCTCCATATCTTCAGCGTTCATTTATCACCACATTCTAATTAATAACGATGTAAACATTCTTAACCTTCAGGTATTTCCGAACGGAAATTTTGATGTAACATTCCGGCTCATATAGGCCGAAAATAGAAACTGTATATTTTTGCGGGGCGTGCTTCCACGATTTAATAAAAATCTCTTATGAATCATAACACTTGCGGAGTGTATGATTCAAAATTATATTTTAACGCCGCAAATATCAAGTAGGCATGCTTTACGTCACATCGAATCAAAATAACCATCTCTCTAAATCGTTGCCGATAAAGTATTCGGGCGTTGAGCGGAGATTTCATAAAATGCCGCGCTCGGAACGACAGGATTATGTACGTCAATTAAAATTGATTTGGTTTGAAAACCGCCTACATTAGACTTAGAGTTTAATATGGGGTGTTCTGAATTTTCCTAGACCTAGTTAAAATAGTAACATTTCTAACACAATATATATATATATATATATATATATATATATATATATATATATATATATATATATATATATATATATATATATATATATATATATATATATATATATATATTTAATAGTAAATATAATTAAAAAAATTGCTCTAAACAAATAAAATAGCATGCGTCAGACAGAACCGGCTGAAGCACAAAACAAAAGCGAGCAGGCATAACAGAGATAGAGCTAATCATTACTAACATGTTCGTTCCCGTTGACTACGGAGTAAATTCATTATAATAATATAAAAAATAAGCGAGAAAATCAGTTAATAGTACTGACAAGTACAACATAACGTGTTATAACAGATTAACTATGTAAATATGATAAACTAAGCATAATTAAAGATGGATATAATAAAATATCGGTCTCGAGAATGACTCGAGAGTCTATACTCGACGCAAAATAGTCTCAATTAAAAGTCTGTGATACTAACAACTTCATACTTAGTAGTGAAAATAAGAAAACACTTCCATTATTTATTTGACTATTTGATTGGTTGTCAATACGCTATAAAAAATTGAAAGCACATGTAACTAGGGAAGTATCATTGTTTCTTAGAAATGTATTTCCGTAACAACGCATGATAATGTGAACAAGTTAAGCAAAAGGCACATAACAGGTAACCACGCGTTTCTCTAATGAAAATCAAGTATAAAACAAGTAATTATTTCGAGTAAAATCCAGTAAATTGTTTAAAAGTGTGTAAAATTTGATTCCATGTGTATCCAGATGGGTTTGAAAATTTAATAATTTAAATTAACTGATATTGGCTGTTATCCAAATCGGCTAGGTAGCTTCAACAGTTATAGTCATAGTTAACAAACAGTAACAATAATAGAATAGAAATTTATTGATAATTTATATACATTCATGTACATTTTCAGTCATAATTATAAACTAGTAAATATAAATATGTATAGCACAGTTAACTAACATAAGTAATAAAATCATTAACGGAAGAAAAACAATTAGATTACAAAACATTTTTAGTAAATGTGTGAAATTGTTTATAATTTCCTGCATTCCTGCATAAAAGCATTCATTATTTTAATTATTTTAACTTATTAATTCATTATTTTGGAAATTTTAATTATTCTAAATATATTTACACATATTGTTTGGTATTTAAAGTATTTTAAGAAGACCATATGAAGTATTTAAAATTATTTAATGACATACTAGGTAGTCAATTACAAAAAAGAAATTTAATTAAGGTATTTAATAAATATACAACATCGGCGCAACTCTCGGTATTTCCTCATCTGATGGTATTATATTAATTTGTTAGTCTTGTAGTGTAGTATATTAATACCCTACTAATTGAAGATTGGGGCAACATTTTGGAAACGTTACGTGCGTGGAGAACAAGTAGCATAGATTGAGTTTCCGCTCTCGCTATATGCTCTGCACAGTGTCATTTAACATTTGCCAAAAAAGGGCTCTGACGAAATCGGCCCCAAATATATCGGCGATATAACTAGAATGAAAAAGTTCGTTAGCGTTTCGGTAAAACCCAGTATATATTATGTCGTAGTACATCTAAGCGTTTTGTATGCTATTGTATGGGGTTGTTATTCCCGACGTATCTTATCCAAGCTCTAGTTACAGAACATAAATGTATATCAACATCACGACGCGAAACACGTGATTCAATCATACCTATTATACACCTTTTGAGAATATCGTTTTCTACGCGATGCTTTGTAATTTAAGTATGCCAAAATATCACTGAGATACGACAGAAGTGTCATTATTTAAATACATTCTTTAATTAAACAATTTCAAACCGTACTTAAAGCTGAAATGTTTAGGATTAAAACAATTCGAAAATCTTCGCAATACATTTTCAATCAAAAAAAGTTACAGCTTTCTGAAAATGGTCTATATTTACGGCCCACTTCGAATTATTAGTAGTGTAATTGTCCTTGAGCATAGACATTAAATAATTCTGCCACAATATACCATGAAACTGTTTATGGTTGACTTTTTGTGTAATAAAACTTTGTAGTAATACTTTTGTAGTAATAACTTTTTGTGTAACAAAACTATATCAAGGAACTCTGCGAAATTGGATATAGCCTGCAATTAATGTTGAAAATTTTAAATGCTTTGGCTACCTTCCAAGAATGATCAATTTTTATATACTCAATGGAATAGTGAACAACTATAAGTAAATTTACGATGGGGCTATGGCACCATAAATAATCCCCATGGAATATACAGGGTGTTGCTAAATTGCTAAATTGCTGCTTTTTGAAAAAAAAAGTCTTTTTTTCAAAATTGTGACAGTTCTTGTAACTCTGACATATGGTGATAAGGGGGTAAAAGAAGCAACCCCTTTGATGTGCAAAAATGGATTCAGTCTCAAATTAAGTTTCCCCACAAAAAAAATAAAATCATACATCCCTTTTCAATTAAATTCACTGGGGGATACCTTAGATACATTAAAAAATATACTTAAATATTTTTAATTCGAATTTAATGTACTTCCACGTGGTATAAGGGTTTATGTTGATAACATGTATATTTTTCGAGTTGTAGGGGTAGAAGTGGGTGTTTTTACCGTTTTTGCAAAAAGGCCAAATAATTTATGCTTTTCAGCGTGCTTTAGCGCCAATACTTTTCGTCGGAAAATCAAAGTTGATTAATGCATTCTGTAGGAAATTTCGACTTTAATTTTGTTTAGAATTTACATAACAAACGTTTTTGTTTTCGGGTTTGGGATATAAGCCAAAAAATTAAAAAGTGCGAACATTTTTAGGTTTTTTGCGTTTTTCGTTTGTGAAGTCAACCTTCCTCAAGGCAACAAACTCGAAATTCTGATTAAGCACCTCATATAACATATATGGAACCTCTAAGAAAAAAACTTCTGCAATTTTGTTACGAAAATAATAATAATAATAATAATAATAATATTTATTTATTTATTCCAACAGGAAAAACCCCAATTACAGGAATAAAAGCAATACAAGTAATAATTAAAATATAACAATATAAGTAGAAGTAAAATAATACAAAACAGCAATTCACTACATAAGACGTAATACCTATTAGCCAAACTAAATATGCATATACATATATGACAACATAAAACAAACAAACAAAATATAATTTACTACAACAAATCAAACAAGTACCTAAAATACTTAAGCTAACCGAGCTAACCAGTTACATATACTCTTCAAATTATCACACTGAATATCACAATCAGAAGCGATACGATTGAACAGTTCACACATTAGAGATATTGGGGATTTTCTTAAAATATTTGATCTAGGAGCAACACAGTAAAATAAAGTTTGCTGTCTAGAATTTAGGCGAGGTATCAGAAAATTTATTTTATTTAATAGATCAGGGCAATCAAGCTTGTCATTCAAGATATTAAATACGAATTTAATTAACATCATATTGCGTCTAGTTTCTAAAGAGTCAAAATTAAATCTCGCAAGTAAATAATTCTGATCCAGACCTCTAGGAGGATAAGATCCATCTTGCAAAAAGATCAAATACTTTAAGAACTTTCTTTGGATCGATTCTAAATGTTGACAATGAACGTGATAAATGGGATACCATATAATCGACCCGTATTCTAGTTTTGACCTCACCAGAGCGTAAAACAGAGATTTGAAGGTGCTTGTATTGGAAAAGTCCCTGCAATTGCGGTAAATGAAGCCATAAGATATAAAGGCACTAGAAACAATATGGTTTATATGTTCAACAAAAGTGAGTTTGCTGTCAAAATAAATACCCAGATCTTTGAATACATCAACTCGACTGATGATGTCATTCCCAATGAAGTAGTTGTGAGTATAAGATGAAGTTTTGCGAGTATAAGTCATTACGTTACATTTGGATATATTTAGTCTCAGATGATTTGTCTCACATCATGAAGACATTTTGTTAATGCAGTCTTGAAGATGGATGGAATCTGTAGAATATTTAATTTCAGAGTAGAGTTTAAAATCATAAATAACAAATGCTCACAAGTAATGACTTCAGGAAGATCATTAATAAAGATTAAAAACAATATGGTGCCCAGATTGGAACCTTGTGGAACTCCCGAAGTTGGAGAAAATGAAATTGAATTGAAATTTTGATATCTGACCATAAAGTGTCTATCACTTAAGTAGGAGGTGAATAATTTAATCAATGCTTCAGAAAAACCAATACTTTCTAGTTTCAAAAGGAGTATGTTATGGTCAATCTGATCAAATGCTTTTTGGAAGTCCGTGTAGACGACATCGACTTGTCCTCTATTATCCAAAACTTCAGAGACATATTGGGTAAAAACCGCTAAATTAGATATTGTTGACCTCCTTTGCATGAACCCATGTTGGCGTGACGAAATCAGCTGCCTGGTAGAGTAGTAAATTTTACTATACAGTATGGTTTCAAAGATTTTAGAGAAATTACACAGTAGTGAAATTCCTCTATAATTTGAAATATCATTTTGATTTCCCTTTTTCGGTATTGGGCAAATATATGTTTTTTTCCAATAAGACGGGAAGGAAGAATTACGTAGGATGCAATTGAATAAGATCTGTAGTGGCTCGGCAAAAACATACGCACAGTCTGTTAGAACAAAACTGGGAATACCATCTACGCCCATTGTAAAAGTATCCTTAGATCGTTTCAGACTCTGTAAAACATCTTCATATTTATGAGATATTCAGTAAGTCTATGTGAAGTCCTAGATTGTTATGTAAAGAAAACTCAGATGGATTAACTGGTTGTGATTGAATGAAGACGCTGTTAAAGTAGTCACCAAACGCATTAACGATATCAGTAGGACTGGAAAGTTCACTGTCGTTATAGAACATTACAGAAGGGATACGTGAGGAACCTTTCTTTTTATTTATAAAGTTCCAAAAATTTTTGGGATTACCAGATAATGATTGCTCAGAATCCTTTATAAATATTCTATAAGCCTCATCAATAAGACGTTTAGATCTAAATCGATGAGCTTTGAAGGCATTGTAGAGATCAGCTGATTTCAATTTTTTATACTTGCTATATGCAGCTGCTTTTGTACGTATGGATTTAATAACTTCTCCTGTGAACCAAGGAGGATAATGATAGCGGCGAATATGGGGAGAAGACATGTACTTTGGTACAGCTATATCGAAAAGACTATATAACTATAAATAAGTTGGTACAACAGAGGAAAATTTGATTTTTTAAAGTTATAAGCAGTGCAGGAAAATTTCATAGGAAAATGATTCTGTGGAGGATGCGACCGATTAGAGGTTGCATCAAAATTAATACGAAGTGAAAATACCGCTATTTGACTGAGCTATAATGTTATATCTACTGAACAAACATCATACCCACAAATTTCCGTTGCTTCGGTTATATCAGTCAGATAAAAAACCTTGGTTGACATTTAAAATTAAAATTTTATCATATCCCTTGATATGCCAAGATTTAGAATTATCAATTTGTAATATATATTATAGGAATGTTACTTGTATTTACATATAACATGTGCATATATATATATTAATTCATAATCTGGACTTTTCCAAAATAAGGACCACCCTAATATATATATATATATATATATATATATATATATATATATATATATATATATATATATATATATATATATATATATATATATATATATATATATATATATATATATATATATATATAAAATATAATGGAATTTTGGAAAAGTCCAGATTATGAAACACTAAAAAGTCGAAAAAAAGGTTGAATTTTAAATGGGATTTAACATGCGCGTTGAGCACTTGATTTCCATAGGTTCAAGGTGAAACTTGGTATCCTTTTTCGAAAGTTTTCGATATCGTTGAATCCCAATATCATGTCAAAAACCGGTTTTGACTAATGACATCTGTCAAAAGACGATGTAATTGACAGTATTAAAGTATTAAAAATAATTTGACAGTTGTCATTTAGCAAAAATGGCAATTTTTTTACGAAGAAACTATACTATATTTCTATTTAAATATTAAAAGCTTAAAAAAAGTTTTATTTGTCAAAAAAATTATTTCTATTGACAGCTTTTTTGACAGCTGTCAAGAGTCCAAATTGAGCTAGAGTCCGAATTGAGAAATTGAAAAGAAACTAAAAATTCGATTTAAAGTTTCTTTGACACGTTAATAATTTTTTCACAACGAAACTTTACTTGATTTGTGTTAAAATATCCAAAAAAATTTTACAATTTTGAATAAACAAAAAATCTGCAAACTCTTTTTGACATCATATTCGGATTTAGCTGTATTGAAACACTTAATTAAGACTATTTTCCGAATTGAGAAATTGAAAAAAAAAATAAAAATTCGATTAAAAATTTCATTGACAGCTTAATTGATAGTTGTCATTTAGCGAAAAATACGTTAATAATTTTTTACGACGAAACTTTACTTGATTTGTGTTAAAAAATAAAAAAAACTACAATTTTGAATAATCAAAAAATGAATCTCTAGCGACCACTTTTTTGACAGCTGTCAAGGGTCCAAACTCGTTTTTGACATCATATTCGGATTTAGCTGTATTGAAACACTTAATTAAAACTATTTTCCGAATTGAGAAACTGAAAGAAACTAAAAATTAGATTAAAAATTTTATTGACAGCAAATTGACAGTTGTCATTTAGCGAATTTATCGTTTTTGACATTATATTCGGATTTAACTATATTAAAACACTTAATTAAGACTATTTTCCGAATTGAGAAATTGAAGAAAAACTAAAAACTCGATTAAAAATTTAATTGACAGTTGTCATTTAGCGAAAACACATTAGCAATTTTTTACGACGAAACTACTCGATTTGTGTTAAAATATACAAAAAAAATTCTTAAAATTTTAAATAATCAAAATATTTATTTTTAAAGACCGCTTTTTTGACAGCTGTCATTAGTCAAAACCAGTTTTTGACATGATATTTGGATTTAGCAATATCGAAAACTTAAGGATACCAAGTTTCACCTTGAACCGATGGAAATCAAATGCTCAACCCTTGGTTTAACCTAAAAACCGTGATTTTTATTTTTTTCTCGACTTTTTATTGTTTCCTAATTATTTTCTAGACCTCTACTTCCGATTTCCGAAAAATCGGGACTTTTCCAATATAAGGACCACCCTATATAATATATATATATATATATATATATATATATATATATATATATATATATATATATATATATATATATATATATATATATGCCTTTTTTATTGCCTTTCGTCTCACCTATTTAGCTTTTAAGATACCGTCAGAAAAACAGGCTTATACAGGGTGTTTTACGAATGCCTGTTTTTCAGTCAACTTTTATCTTGTACACAGCGTTAAAAAAATTCCTTTTTGGGGTGTTATAAAATTTTATAAACTTATGTGTCTCCTTTAAAATCGTGTTTGGATTTTGCGCTTTTTCTTTTCTTGTATCGTTGTATCTCTTTGCAGAACAAGATCCAGGAAGATACAAAGGTTTTAGTAAAATATTACATTTTCACAATTAGTAATTGAGGGATTTGATTGGGTACTAAAATTTGCGTGTAACATCATTTGTCACTGAAAAATAGGCATCTTGAAAATTTAAACTTACTTACAATTTTTTTTTGTATATTTTACTGTATGACATAATAAAGCGCGCTAGATTTATTAACGATATTAACTGGTACATGGACTATATTGGAAACTATATCTATACATAATATAGATTCTAATTGACCATCGATAAAGTGTGATTTGATTCAAAGATAAGCTTCAAAAGATAACAGAAATGATCAACACTTTCTAATTAATTCACATATAGTCAGTGAATTAATTAGAATGAGTTGATCATTTCTCTAATGATATTTATAATTTTATCATTACTTTTTTTTGACAGATTTTCATGTTAATTATGTGATTCATATGTTGGTTTATCTGGTCATTTTATAGATCCAGAAGTGTTATGTATGGGGCAACAATATCAAATTATGACAAAATAAATACACGAAAATATAACAATATATAATTTAACCTATTCAGCAAATGATATAAAATCGTGATCCATGACGAATTTGATGAGTAACATCCAGGCAATTAAATATTTTGAGAGATAATGACGTTAGCTCTGGTCGTTTCAATAGTGTCATGGACCTTTACATGCATGCAGTAGTGACAGAGGGCAATGACTGTACGTTTTCATGAAAAAACCGCTTCGTATGCACGCCAGTAACCTAACTCTAACCTTTCCGAAAGAGGTGAGGTGTCCCGTTGAAATGCTTCTCTACGATTTATTTACTTCCTGAGTTATCTTATTGCATTGCAAATTATAGCTACTAGTGGCCAAGTCTCATCTATCATGACAGGCAAATTTACTACGACTGCAACAAAGGAAATACCTTCCTCATTGTGCTCTCTCAATGGTATTTTGCCTTAAGGGTATATTTTTTAAGATAAGATTATAGAAGGGTATGTTTTTAGGGATATGAAATTTCAAAAAATTTAAAAAAAAAACAAAAATAAATTAAATTTAACAAAATTAAACAATTAAGATTATTTTACCTTCTCTGGGGTGAATGAGTTCTATCCTCTAATATATTTTTATCAAAGGCAAACTAAAATAGTAATAAGAAAAGCACAAGTGTTTCTATCTATATCCATATTAACGCAGATATTTTAAAATTATTGTTCGTAAGAGAGAGTCTTCAGGACTGAAAGTAAATAAACAGTAACTATCTATAAACAAATATCAAATCATACTACTTAAAATTAATTAAATATAAATCGCTTACATATATAATCAAATTAACAACTGGGCTCGACGAGATGAAGAAAAGGCAGAAATATTTGCTGATCACTTTGCAAGTGAACCTGCTGGCATAGAAGAGATACCATAAATTACTAATAGAGCTGGCACGATAATTAAGCCAATAACACCTGTTAAGATCATCAATACTATTAGAAACAATCTCAGTACAAAGAAAGTTCCAGGTTGTGATCTAATAACTGCACAAATTCTTAAAGAGTTGCCTCGCAAAGGTATCATGAAACTGACCCATCTCTCAGCACTACGAATCTGATACATGCCAATACAGTGGAAGATTGCTGATGTATTAATGATTCCCAAACTTGGCAAACCTCCTGAAAATAACCAATTTCCTTGTTGCCGACTATATCTAAGCTGTTAGAAAAGCTTCTTCTGCAGAGACTCAAACCAATAATTGGGGCATCTTAAAAGCATCTTATTCCGTCCCACCCCATTCCGTAATAAGCATTAAACCATGTATCGCCGATGTAATTGAGAGACCAGTAGAAGAGAGATGGATCATCAAATGAACTTAAGGCATCCAACTCTGGGATGCGCTAAGAATTCCAACATCAAATTAACTCAAACTTTCCAGAATAAAGTACTTAGATGCATCGTCAAAGCACCATGGTACATTTGCAATGAAGACATCCATCGCGACCTGAATATGCCTATGGTTGAAGATGAGATCAAGAGGTTTACAGGCAAACATTAGAAGAGGCTAGAAAACCGCGAAAATGTAAGTGCCTATAATAAGTATAATATATCTATCAGACGAACTAAGTGATTAGTGTTATGTGGAGTGTGTCACTGGATACTCATATACTAATCAGCTAAGTCTAGATATAAGGAAAACATTGTTAGTAGATGTATCTTTTATTATTACATCCGTCCAATAATCTGATAATGAACTGTAAAATACAGTGGATTCTACTATGTACCTACAGAACCTTGACCTTTCGAATATTTTACTGGCAGTTTGATTTAAATTTAGATGCTGAGAGAACCCTGACATATAAATTAATTGTTATTTCTTCTCACAGTAAGGAAGATTAAAATAAAATTGAAATGTCATCTAAGTGGGTAAGTCATTAAGTAAAATTCAAAGTGGCTCTCGCGTCACACAAGACACAAAAAACTATAATAATTGTTTATAAACATCAGTATTAAAAATATCAATGAAATTTATGTAATTACTTTATCTAACTCGTGACATCGTAAATGTGTTTTTAAATCCTTAATTGTAATTTCGGTGTTAATTATATTAATTTTTAAAAATCTATCAGACATTCTATAAACGTTGAAAGTACGAGGAAAAAAGTTTGTGGCAAAATGCTTGACATTTTGTTAAACTTAGGTACACTATTTTTTGCCCTATAGCAACTTTTTTTTTTGGTTTAAGCAGGCAATATTTTAAAATCTATATAATTAAAATTATATCGTCAACCAGAAGAGGCTGAAATTATATTTGTTTCTAGCTAATATTTAATAGTACAATAGCAAATGTTTTCGGTCGTAATAATTAATTAATGCCTCAGGCGGTTTGTCATCGAATCATCAGTATCAGTTTTGTTATACGGTTATATGAATAAAGTATTGTTCTCACGTTTACATATTTTATTATCTCTCAGGTGTTTCGAACGTATTTTACTTAAATTTCTTAGTCTTCGGTTATTTTTATATGTTGTCCTGTGCCATTTGGTGTATATTTTATAATTCTAAGAATAAGATTCATATACGTACTTTCATATAGTTACATCCATACCATATACAATAATCTAAATGGATAGTAGGCGCAGTATTTTGGCTATTGCATTATTTTGATATACCAGTCACTTGAGTCTTACAAACTTTGATGTGAGCCGAAACTACTTATTTAACTAAAATTTTTGCAAACATTAAATACTAGACTAATTGGGAGAAAGGCGCTTCTTTCTCCTTCCCATTTTTTGCAATATATTACAGAGTATCAACAAATAAATGGTATGTTATTGTAAATATACAACATGTTAGCAACGAGGAATCGAGCGCATACTTGGCTCACGGTGTATGGTGTCGCCGGGATAGACGCTAGTCGAGGTGGGCAAGGGATGCTGGAACGGTACGGTCTCGGGGAAGCGAGGCGACAACCGGAGAGGGTACTCATTCGATTCTCAGCTTGCACATGTGGTGTATTAATTAATATACGGCTGCCCAATAAATTGTTATTTTGTGGAACTCTTATTTTATTTCAATTCGATTTAATTTGCTTACATCAGAAGTGGTGATAAAGAACTCGTGTGCTGTGTATTTTGTTTTGAACCGTGATATTTTGGAAAATATTGGCTAGTTAGTGACGTTTTAAGTCCTTGAGTGAAAAGCGACGATCCCGTAATATGACCAGGAGCCGTGAAAGGAGTACCAGCTGTAGGAGTGCAATTGTGCGAGGTCGGAAAACTCATCGCCATAGGAGTCTCTCCAAGGAAAATGGTAGTCGTCATCGGTACCACTCTGGAGGTCGAGAGAGGTCCAGTCGGCGCAGTCGAACTCCGGCAGATAGGGATACAAGAATTGCAGGGAGGAATGCCAGACGTTCGCGGGATAGTGGTGACAGGCATTATCACCGTAGAAGGTCAGAAAGTCAAAGGGACGGCCACAGCCGAACCTCCATAGTGGATGAGGCGGACAGGCGTTCTGAGCGAACTGCGGGGAGTGAGGTAACACAATTAAGCGAAGCCATAGTAAAAGGTATGAGTCAAATTGTCCACGACCTAGGTAAGAGAAACGCCAACCAAATGGTAAGTGTTACCTCAATTACTAATAATTTAATACACGAGTTCGACCCTCTTCATCAGTCTGTGAATGAATGGTTGAATATGGTTGATGAATATGCTTATATTTACCATTGGGATGACAAGACTACTTGTCATTTAGCATTAAGTAAATTGCGAGGTCCCGCTGAGATATGGTATCAGGGATTACCACTCATATTTTTAAATGGGAAGAGTGGAAACAATTAATGTTAATGGAAACATTTAAACCAATACGAAATTTACATGTCGCGCTTAAAACAATGTTAGCTTACGCACCTAGGTCGATCCAATCGCTATATGAGTATACATTCAAAAAACTGTCACTAATAAATAAACTAAAAATTCCCCTAAATGATGAGGACAAAGTGAATTTAATTATGGGAACAATATCAGACGAACAAGTTAAATTTTCAGTGTCCACTGCAGAAATTTCCAGTCCCAGTATTTTAGCAAGCCATTTTAAAAATCTTGACGAACAGCGATTAAATTTCTCGAAGCCTGAGTCAAATAAATCAGAAGTACTTAAGTTTAATAACTTGTCAAAGCCCTCAACTTCGAGAATGCACATAAATACAGCTGAAAGGGCAGAAAACGGTCCGAAGTGTTTTAAATGTAAACAAACGGGCCATTATAGGCGCACTTGTCCCACTATATTTTCTAGTTCGCACGTGAGACCTAAAGCGATAGAGTATAGAAACGTAAACTATTTAGGGTCGAGTGCTAATGAGAAATTCTTTAAAACTACGTCTGTAAATAAACAAAAAAATTAAATGTTTCGTTGATTTTGGGAGTGAGTGTTCTATTATCACGACGCAAGCTGCAGATAATTTATGTTTAAAGAAAATGCCATTTAGAAATTAAACACGCTCTATGGCCCCAACATTAAGCCGAAATTTTATTGCCGTGCCGAAACAATAATTGACGATATTACTCGAGATATCGATTTTTTTGATCTTGATTTGATTTTGAAACCTTTGATCAATCCTTTGTGATATTACGAGAAGTCCTAGAAATTTTGAAACGACGGGGCTTACATTAAATTAAAAAAAATGTTACTTTTAAAAAACAAAAATTATTCAGGAAATAAAACAAATTTTAGAAAGTGAAGACATGGCCGGGCACAAGTAAAGTTTAATGAATATGCTCTGAAAGGCGGGAAGGTGTATAAGATTACGAGCAAAGGACTAAGATGGGTGGTGCCCAAGCAAACCAAGTTTCAAATTTTAAGAATGGCGCATGACGATGTGGGTCACTTTGCCTACGAAAAGACATATGACTTGGTATCAGCAAAATACTGGTTTCCACGTATGCGACATTTCATAAAAAAATACGTGAGAAATTGTATTAATTGTTTATTCTACAAAATGCCAGGGACGAAAGCTCAAGATTTTCTACACCCCATACCAAAAATTCCGGTACCCTTTCATACTATTCACATTGACCACTTGGGTCCGTTTATAAAATCCAAGACTGGTAATACGCACGTTTTTGTTGTCATATATGCATTTACAAAATTTATACTAATCCACCCTGTTAAAAACACCGCAACCGAACCTGCCATTAAATTCCTTAACGACATGATAAAATTCTTTGGGGTTCCGCGCAGAATAATCAGTGACAGGGGTAAAGCATTTACTAGCGAAAAATTTTGAATGTTTTGTTGTAAAACCGGTACCAAACTTCATTTAAATGCGGTGGCTATTCCTCGTGGTAGTGGTCAGGTCGAACGGTATAACAGAACTATTTTAAATTCGTTATCCACAATGGGGGCGAACACTGATGTTTCAAAATGGGACCAAAATATTCAAAATATTCAGTTAGGTCTCAATGGGACTATAGATAAAGTCATTGGCGTGACACCTAGTGAGGCTTTATTAGGTTATCGAATATATTCGCAGGGTCAGCTTGAAGCGGATGATCGCGAAAGGGTTAATGTTTCAGAGATGCGGTCACGAATGGAGAAATATGCATAAGGCTGCCAGGCAAATCAAAAGCATAGGGTTGATCAGAGACGACAGGTTCTGCTACAAGACACCAGCAATACCACAGGGCTGAGCCAAAAACTGCTGCCCAAGTGGAAGGGTTGTGGAAGTTCTGCATCATGACCGCGCTGAGGGAGCAGACGGATTGCGGATGTTCTGGATCATGACCTCGCTGAGGTAACAGACATAGATGGGAGTAGCCGTGCCCAACTGCAATACATTGGCGTGGACAATGGGAGGATACGGGTTCTAAGAATACGGATACTAAGGGGATAGGTGGAGTCAGCGGGTGTCAGCTGTCTGGTCGTGGTCGTAGCGGTGGAGTCATCAGGTATCTGCTGTCCGGTGTGGACAACATGAGGCCATGGATCCACTATGAAGACTAGCAGAAGAGCTAGGTCTAGCGGAAATGCTAGGGCAAGGAAGGGTTGTGAGTTCCTCCTTGGTCAGGGGTAATGTCTGATTTGGTCTTGATGGAGGTAAGAAAGCAATTAACGTAGGCAGTATGTATCTATCTGCTGAAGTGCTGCCTTACTTCCTGGATACAAGCGGGATTGGTCTTGATGGAGGTAAGAAAGCAATTAACGTAGGCAGTATGTATCTATCTGGATACAAGCGGTCCGGAATCGGATATTACTTTCCTGGGGTCACTGTGTGGTACAGGGCTAGCAGGGTATCTAGTGACCATTAGGCTAATATTTGATTTTAAGTTGTATATAATACCTATATTCCAAGTTGAAATATATTACTTAATAAGCTTGGCGCCAAGTTCATTTAATTTAGGTTAGGTATCCTTAGGTGGACAGCTGATAGGAAAGGAGCGGCTGATACTTTTACCAATTGCACTCATATACGATTAATTAAAAGTCATAACTTTACGCTAAAATATTATTTCGCATTTCAGTTTACTTGAGAAAATGCAAGAGTGAGGACACTCTTGGGGTCAGGAAAGGCCGACTGTTAGCAACGAGGAATCGAGCGCATACTTGGCTCACGGTGTATGGTGTCGCCGGGATAGACGCTAGTCGAGGTGGGCAAGGGATGCTGGAACGGTACGGTCTCGGGGAAGCGAGGCGACAACCGGAGAGGGTACTCATTCGATTCTCAGCTTGCACATGTGGTGTATTAATTAATATACGGCTGCCCAATAAATTTTTATTTTGTGGAACTCTTATTTTATTTCAATTCGATTTAATTTGCTTACAAACAATTTGATTTCATCTGGTACATATCACATTGTGAATAATTTATTATTAGCTATTTAAACAGTATCGCATTCTTTAATATGAAACATTTTCGAATATTTTACATTCCAATGCAAGTTACGATTAATAACCCAATAAACTACCGGAACATATACGTACTTTGCAGTTATTTTCAGAATGTTATAGCCAATCCATAAATAAGTACCTACATTTTTGTAATTACTATGAATATGAATGATGTATGTCAATACGAACGGAAGAGCATAAATGTCTCTTTGTGACATGACCAGGAGGAATTTATTAATCGGCTTTTTTGATAAGATTCTCCACCAAATCACAATATCCATAATCTATATCGAATGTAGAGTGCATGCGTAATATCGTATATTAATAGGTAAATAATTAGCGATTAGCAATTCAAATACGTGCACTGGTCACACTTTATTTACTCATCGTAAACGACCCAATGTCTAGGTTTTGTGGGTGAAATTGATAAATAACATTAAATATTGATTTATTCTATTCCACGCGTAGGCATAACATCAGATAAGGGACTGGGAACACAAAAATCACTTTAACTATAGTGAAATGTGAGTTTAAATTCATGACGCATAACGTTATGCACATTTTCTATTTGTCAATTGGAATTTTTCTGTCTTAAGGCATATGTATATTTCATATATTCATAAATAAAAATATGAAGAATATGGAAACATTTATTTTTATATCTGAAAATCACATTTATGTTACATTACGATTTTCCAGAAAATCGAAAATTTTTGCACATTTTTTGCACAATTTTGCACACCTTGCCCTAGGAACTGGAAAGGAAAAACGTATGGGAGGCCAAATTGACGGTTTGTCGGCCCTTCTTTTGTGCGAATGTATATTATTTTACAGATGTTATAAACGTTTCATTTTGCACAATTTTGCATACCCATTTTTAAATATTTCACAGCCTCAGATTAGCCTCCACAGCCTCTTGAAAAATTACCTCAAGCCATCTTGTAGCCATTATAATGGGTAAATTTGGCACAATTTTGCACACCCACTTCCAAATTTTGCACAACCGCAGATTAGCCCCTACAGCCTCTTGAAAAGTTACCCCAATGCTCAAAATAATTAAATAGTCAAATTCTGAGTGCAAAGTTTGGAAATGGGGGAGCAAAATTGAAACACTATAATGGCTAGAAAATGGTTTTTGTCTAGGACGTCGGAGGGGCTGGATGTAATTTTTTCAATAGGCTTTGGGGGCTGTCAAAAATTTGGAAATAGTTGTGCAAAATTTGGAAATAGATGTAAAAAATGGGTGTGCAAAATGAAACGTTTATAACATCTGCAGAATTTGGCAACCGTCAATTTGGCCCCCCTACGTTGTCCCTTTCCAGTTCATAGGGCAAGGTGTGCAAAGTTGTGCAAATCATGTGCAAAAGTGTGAAAAATATGTCCAAAATTATGGTGTACATTTCGGTGTTAATGTATTTGGGGGGCAACTTGACCGAACCCAGTCTTTAGCCATTTCTATGTGTGTTTTTAACTATCCTTTTACTTTACGCGTTAAGAACTGTAAGAATTTGACATTTTTAATGAATATTTTATATGGAATATTTTCCTGAACTTACAAATTTGTCGTAGAATGACGAGATATTGGAAAAAAATCACTATTGGGGGTGAAAATGGAGTGAAGCACATCCCTGGGCGATGGGAACTTTTATATCTTGAATGCTACCACAATAAATAACCGACCGTGAAAATATTATTTGGTTGTAATTTTTTCCTTCCATGTTGCCATTTTTTTAACAATTTCCGTGTACTAGGCACAAGGATGTAGCTATAATAAAAAATATTGAAAATCAAACGGTCAGATATTATAGCAATCAAAATTTAAATCAGAAGGCGAAAATTATTATCATTTAATTTTGTGTTTTAATGCAGTTTAAAACTAGCTATGATAAACGCATATTCTTTATTTATTTAGTTGAATTTTGCTTTTAAAAGAAATATTGTCGAAAAAAAGTGTCCGTCAGAGATAAGCAAAGAATCGTCGATTTATTATTTACGTAAAGTAGTATTTATGTAGGTAGGTTTACTTTAAGTTAATAATGAAGGCAACTTATTTAGTTTAATAATAGTAATAGGACATCTGTTTATTTTTCCAACGATAGGCAATAATCGTTTATTTTTTTCACTATACAAGATGGAGATAAGCAACGGTATTTTATTTGAAGAAACTGTTTACATAATATAACACGGTGATTCTGTACGTTATTAAGATCTGAGTAAGGGTATCTGCTGCTAGACATAAAATGTCCTGAACGAGGTCCTGGAGCAATTGAAGCATGTAAAGTTATAGTCAAAGGTAACGGTATCGAGACCAGTTAATAAAGTTTCGGCAACAGAACAAAGCAATTAATAGAACATAAGTAACGCAAAACATTAAAACGATACAATAATAATTATTACTCACTTTACATTAAACACAATTATAATGCAAGGTGTATGAATCTTACCTTAAGGATGATAGCCTGTTTGTGGTATCCAAGACTGGACTTTCAATGTTATCCAAAGAACGCATGTTTTCTGTTTGTACAAGCCGGGAACCACTTAGAGAAAGAGTTGTGGAGACGCGAGTCAGGTATTAAAACTCGTACTAATAATATTAGAAACGAACGTACTGAACTAACCTCAACCTGGCTGAACATGTAGCTCTACCCAAACCATTGACGTTAGCTACCATACGTATATTGACCCCCACTCTGATACTTCGGTAAGAATAGAATCCCTCTTTGGATTATTTATAAGTTCCCGTGATGGCCCTTTGTTACAATATTCCGATAAAAGTCGCGTCGCGTAGGCACCAATCCTGTTCTTATCGCTCGTTAAAATAAGTATAGAAAGTTTATTTTTAACTTGAAATAATATTAATAGGGCGAAGCTATCGATTTTTGCGATCGTTGTATGGGACACGTGGTTGTCGGAGTTTATAAATAAACAAACAGTGTATTGTCGGGTATTTTTGTTCATCATGGAGAATAAATAGATCCATGTCATATTTTATTGTTTTAATAATATTACCAAAATAAAGAAGAAACGGAAAACTGCCCTTAGTGCTTTTTGTCCTTATTCAAATGATTAACGTTTCATGACGTCAAAGAGTCTGCAGAATGCAATATTGGGATGTTCTACATATTTTTTTCAATTGAACAAACTTACTAAAAATAAAATATTAAAGCATGTGGAATTTAAGGTCTTTAAAACGCGTATTTTTGATCTCTATTAAATCTAAGCAACTATTTTTGACGCAGGCAAAAATTTTCCGATGGGTTCGAACGATGAAAATAAAAAAATATTTTCTTAAATAAAACTTATTTTCCCAGTTACAAATATCTTAGATTTTTTATACTATAATTTTAATATACCACCGAACCACTAAAATCAAGTGGATCGCCAGAAGCCTTTTCTGTCTAAACCCATAGGAAATCCCCCTCATTAAATATCACTTATCCCATATTGTAGCAACCAACCAATTATCCCATATTGTAAGTTGCTTTAATGGAAGATTTTGTCAACATTGGTAAAATTCAAAGTTTAAGCCACGAAGTTTATTCTTAACACTATTCAGGTGTATATCCCAAGTTTCATGACAGTCCATCCTTTACATCTGTCTCATTGGAACCCGTTTACAGGATGACAGCTTCATCAGCAAATGAAATAACAGTTGCACACGAATCTAATATAACTAAGTTAAATACATTGTAAATAACACTTAATACTTTCTAATGCTCAGTTGCTCATTTAAGAAAAATATTTAGATAACATGCAGTGCAAATGTATATACTTTTACCAATCGAATCCATGTTTCAGAACACAAATCATTCATTCAACGTATAATTGTAAGCCCTTGAATCTGACGCAACTTTTCACCAAGCGAGAGCGCGAGGACGATCGTGAATGACGCTCCGATTTACATTGGTTTGCCGTTAGAAATACGTACACATGAACCTCAAAAAAACGACCTTATCCACTGCAGACGCCAACCTAATTATCTACGGTTAAAAAAGTCTCTAAAGTCAATCTTCGATTTTGGGACTTTTGACCACGAAACCACGAAATAAAATTTTGTATACAATTTTGACTTAAATTAAATTAAATATTTTGACTTAAACTTATTTACTCGAAGGACTCGTGGATTAATGCCTGTAGATTTAATTAATCATCTCGCGAAAAACGATGATTTGATTCATTATTCTGTCAATGGCTATTTTAAAACAACCCAATACGCCAAAATAGTAATGAGGTTTCTTGTGTTTCACTTTCCTAAGTTTAAAACACCCGCTGGAAAATGTGGCTACTTTCCACTTGATCCAACTGGATCAACACTTCTGTGTGCCGTTGTGCTGGTCAATATATAGTGTGTGCTGAATTTATAAAACTAAAATTATAGCAAATTTTAACTGCTTTAGAATATTGCCATAAATATTTAAGGTTTGTTTCTAACCCGTCAGTTCTATCGCTGTTTTTCACTGCTTGTTATTATTCCGTTTCATTACCAAAACATACTCTGGATATAGATACTGTTTAATGTTTCTATTACGTCCATATGGTATAATTAGATTTTAACAATGTGTGGATATTTTTCTTACGTACTGCGTAATCCGAAAACTTGACCTCGAAGTAAATGCAGGTATTTAAAATAACTCACCATCCGCATCCGTAGGAACACATATACCTCACTGTGCTTCTGATACCTTCCAGGAGTGAGTCACTTTTATTTCTCCTTTCTCGAACAAATATCTACTAATAGGAGTAGATTATAACTTCATTTTGAAAATAACTTCGTCAGTTTTATCCCTATTTGATTGCTATATCAACTTGATAGAATAAAAACAAACCCAAAACCAAAAAAATTATGCCTACCCAATTTACTTAAACTAAGTACAAAACTTCATGATTTTTTCTTTAGTCTCTTTCTATTATTATATTTTTTCTATACCTCGTCCTTAGTTTGTATACCTCATCAGTTATACAGTATACAGTTTTCTATACCTCATCCTCTAAAATTAAATTACTATACTCTATCCAACGAGAGAATGGACTTGCTTTGCGCATCGGCGACTAAAGAGGAGGGGCTCTGTAACGAGTTACGCAGGACCGTCATTCGATGAAATAAATTCTGCTGCCATTCTTATAATAGATTTAAAACTTATTTCACAATCGTAAACAACACAACTAAAATAACCGTACTTGCGAGACTACAAATACAAGCTGTGAATAGGTAGGCAGTAGTAGGTACTTTATATAATTAGGTACCAGGTAGGTATCGGACCCAGGCGCCGGCCCTGGCTACCTGCTGAGCCAATTAAGACGTTGAGGGCGTTGAACTAATGTTCTAAGTAGCGGAGATCTGACCAAAACAGATGAATTTTCGCTCGAGTGCAAGTCCATTCTCTCGTTGGATACAGTATAGTAGGATGCACTTCCTTGCGATGACCACTACGTCCCTCAATATCAACCTTGTGGCTGTCAGGTACCTCTGAATTCCTTTACCTCTTTCGAATTTCATGATCGCCCTAATTTTACTCGATATACCTGTACACAAATATCCTTAGGGTACAGTCAGATCTGCTCGATGGATATGAAAAGACACTCAAGATATCGAGACAGATAACACAGATACTTTTGCGTATATATGGGATTTAATAATAGATAACGAAATATTTATACAAAGCCTGCGTCAAAATATAATCAATATTGAAGTCATTTATATTATAATTATTATTGGAATACTGCAAATTAGGTATTAGAATTGCTTCCTGGCTTTATCACTGTAATATTAAAAGTCTAATCTTATCATATATTTGCCACTAACGCACGAACATATATACCAAAAAATATGATTATCTAAGCTAATAGGAACATAAATATAAGAGTACCAATGTGGCATATCACATAAAATTCGTCGGAAATCTTATCATGATTTGTATCATTATATTATGACATAAATAAAATATAATATACAAATTAAGCAAAACAGTTTTAGCTTTTATGATTATATTAATATGTTTAATTACATATTACCAGAAAATAAATGGAAAACAAAATTTAAAAAAAATGTGGAATTGGCCGCAAACAATTGATTACCAGTAAAATCAGTAAAAACGTACGAAAATTTTTACGAAAATTAATTTTGGATTAGAAGAAGAAAAATAAAATTAGCAGCTTCTCAGAAAACGTGTTACTTGCACATTTTAATGTTTAAATTTAAAACCAGAAGTATGAACACATTATTCCATTTTAAAATCTACGGTGTCTATTAAACATAAAACAGACCTCTCCTAAAATCGCAAATTTCGAGAGATTTCTAAAATCGCGAGAGATTTTGGATGATGTCATGGCAGGGATTGAAAGTTCAATTCAATATCTGCCTGATTCATCCAAGGGCCTCGTCAGAGTGGCTTGCAGGAACCAACTTTCTAAAAATATAATGAATAACGTAGACAATAGAAAGTCATGCTCAAAGAATTCTAGAAAGACTATCAAAAGATTGCGCGAGTAAGACTGTTTTTATTTAAAAGCAGATGAAGGTAATAAGGTTGTTGTTTCAGATAAAGAGGACTATTATGAACTGGTAAACAACCTAATTAGTAATGGTCCTTATAAAGAACTTACTAGAAACCCTTTACCAAGAATGACCACTTTGCCCTTTGAAAGTTTGCCCATTGCACAGCCTAGTTTTTCAGTTAAAAATTCGAATGATTTCATTGATAAGGTCAAGAATATTCAATTGCAAGAGGGTGAAATTTTGATTTCCTTTGATGTTTGATCATTATTTCCGAGTGTACCAATTCCACAGACCTTGGACTATCTTGAGGATTTACTCGATTTAAACAACTATAGAAAAGAAGTAATAGAAGAATATATAAACCTTACAATCTTGCCTTACCTTGCAACCTTACCTTCTTTGTATGAAACAAAATTGCTTCCGTTTCAATGACAAGTTCTATGAACAACATGAAGGAACCGCAATGTGTAACTGTTTATCGCCCTAATGTCTTCATGAGTCGATTTGAAACTGAAGCAAAAGAAGAATTCGAGTATTTTCCTAGGATTTGGCTGAGGTATGTGGATGACATTTTTGCGTGTTTGACACTAAATTTGCGGATGTAGAAAACTTCATTTCCAAATTAAATAGTCGTTTCACTTCTGACAAGTTTACATATGAACTAGGACATAATGGAAAACTTCTATTTTTAGATGTATTAGTAATTAAAAATAGTGACAATAGGTTATAATTTGATATATATATATATATATATATATATATATATATATATATATATATATATATATATATATATATATATATATATATATATATATATATATATATATATATATATATATATATATATATATATATATATATATATATATATATATATATATATATATATATATATATATATATATATATATATATATATATATATATATATATATATATATATATATATATATATATATATATATATATATATATATATATATATATATATATATATATTCTATATATATATATATATATATATATATATATATAGAAAAGATACCAGTACGATCAGATATATCCCTCATGACTCTCACCACGGCTATCAACATAAAATGGAAAGTTTTAGTTTTCTTGTCCATCGTTTACTAAGTTTCCATCTCAGTAATGAGAGGTTTGAAAAAGAAAAAGTGTTAATTAAAGATATAGCTGTGAGTAATGGTTATCCTAGAGATATAGTTGAAAAACTAATTAGGAAGCGTAAATTTAGGGACACACTTCGTAATTCTACGACCCTTCAAAAGATATAGAGACTCCAAAATATGTATCCATCCCGTACGAACCCCGGTTTAATCGTGGTTTGAGTAAGGTCTACAAAAACGTGGGTATAACACCGATTAATTAGTCGAGTAATAAATTACAACAACTTTTAGACAATCCAAAGGATAAAATTTTTCCAAATGAAAGGTCTGGGATATATGAAATTAGTTGTAATGATTGTGATCGAAAAATGTTGGACAAACGAGACGATCAATTAACACCAGATTTAAAGAGCATATGGCTCATCTAAAATATGGAAGAATAGATAAGTCTAGTGTTGCACAACATGCTTTTGACAACAATCATATAATAGATATTAGTAATTTAAGATTAGTTAGAAATGTAACCAATAATAGTTGGATGCATTTGAGGGCATAGAAATGGTAAAATGTAAAAGTATTATAAATAGCTACAAGGGACGTACATTTCACGGTGATATCATTAGTGACGTCACCATGAAAATAGTATAAATTTTGTAGTTTAAGATTAGTTTTAATCGTCTCCGGATGATGCCAACTTGGTTGGCGAAACGCGCGTCGAGCGAAGTGAAAGTGTTCTGGTGTCTGTGGAAACTACTCCGAGTGTTAACTACATAAACGTAAAATGCACCGTACAAAACGTATAGTGGAGTGGACCTGGTTTCGAAAACAGACACTCAAAGTAAAATTTTTTTTTGCCCAATCTATGAAGTCGTGTCCCCACATCATTTGCATGGTTAATGCAGACGGGGTCAAAAAGAGGGGGGGGGGCGATCAATTAAAAGCATAGCGTTTTTACTGCATATCTCAGCGGCTTTTGACTTTACCAAGAAAAATATAAGAAAGAGTACGATAAAACACACGCGCTCATTTAAAGCTGAGCGAAATCGGATAAATAGTTCGCGAATCGTAATTGCGAAAATAGGAAAAATCAAATTGATTTTTCATCCAGGAGAGCGAGTTGAGGGCTCAATTTTTTTTGAAGCAGCTATTATGAAGGGATTTGCCTATTTTTTCAAACCATGTTTCCGTTATGAGGGAAAGGGTGGGGGAAATATTTTTTTACCAGCCGCAGATTTTTTTTCAACCTTTACTTAGAGCCCAGCTGTATCAAAATCGGATGATTATGAGGGGAGCTAGGGGACCTCAAAGTTTTTACTATGCAGCAGGAAAGGAGTAAAAAGCAAGGGGAAACATGTTTCGTTGTCTCTGATTTTTGACGGATCTTAAAAAATCAAACGGCGTTGTGTTAGCTTTGTTTGTTTTTAATCAACTTCAAAAAAGGAGGATGTTTTGAATTCGAGCGGCTTAAGAAAATTGGATGATATTTGCTGGATACTATAGGGTATTATCGGGGGTGGTTGGTCCCATTGAAATGATTGATTTAACCATGTGGTACTTCCGGTTATAACGGCAGTTCATGCCACCTTATTTTAAATGATATATTATATATTATTGACTTTTCGTTGATTGAAAGGTAAACCAAAAATATGTAATGCACCCTATACCAAAAGCAAAAGCGTTTCATCTCAGAAATCTGACATTTTATAAAAAAAAATTTACATATTGAGTTTGTAAGAATATTTATATTTCTTTTTCACTACAAATTCCACACTTGTTTTTTGACACATTGAAAGAGCAGGATATGAGTATCTTCTACATTTAAAATACTTTAAAATACGAAGTGTTTAATTTCTTCCATTACATTTTCCGCCACAACTTCGTTAGTTTAAACGGAACATTTTATATTCCTTACTACGCCAAATTACGTATAATTAAATTCCCTGTTGTTTGTTGCTAGGATTCCATTGGTTGAGGTTATAACTTTTTGAGACATATCTCCCTAGATTTTTAGTAATCTCCAGTAAAAATCCTGTGTAAATTTTATTTTACTTCTATCTCTTTATCGATGAGACGAGATCGGCTGTGGCGGCTGTCAAAGTTCCTCACATTTCAAAAAAAAAGTCAAATTTCTTCAAATCAAGTCAGTCTAACGTTATAACTGTTTGGTTTAACACCATGCCAACAACCCACGCCAATGCGCCGCCGATGCCTTATTGTGTGTGGTGTTGTAATATCAGAAGTTTTGTCGGGTTTTGGAGGATCCGCGTATTAATTAATATGAGTATACAGTTTCAAACTTACGTGATATTTCCAAATTGAATGGTGTTCATTCTCACAGACGGCAACTGTCAACACATTGACTGACACTTCACGATTCGTTAGTCTTCTCTTCGTCCAAATTTGCTTCCCTCTTTTATGCACCTATTTTATTGCTATACTTGACTATTTAAATGTTCCGGCGGTATTATTGGATTGCACATAATATGATTATTATTAACTTTGCTATTATTGATTTGCACAGATAAATCTAATTTAAAAGAAAAAAGTCTGAACTACTGAACTACTGAAGTCTGAAGTACTGAAAGTCTTCCTTGAGGGCAAGCAGTAAGTAGTTCTGTACGAAGCGACCCAGATTCTAGGTATGATTTATTGTCCCCGTACAATAATCTCCTGCAATACTCATTGACGCAGGTAATTTCTTTAATATCTAAAATAAACTCATTGAAGTAATATTATCTACCTGCAATTATTTTACCGTTTATTAATTTACGTAAATGAATAATAATAGACAAAATTTACGGATCGATGGTGAAAGGTACCGATGCGGATACCGGACAAATTAAATAGTGTCTTATCAAGTGTTTACGTTTGGATAAAAATAGATAAATAATAGAATAATATCGACTCAATTAAAATACAAGGTAGCTCTGACAAAAAATTTATTCTATTTTATGGTATACCTACTTCTAATTAGCAGTGGCGGCTCGTGGACAGGTCTCTCGCTATTTTTTTTGTTGGATAGTGGTTTGGCTTCCGAAAACTAGTTAGCCACAAACATTTAACCAATTGGTTGTTTAATTACAAATGAAGCAGTCAATCTCAAAAAGGTAAATATATATACATATGTCACTGAAAGTGTTAAGGTATGAATATTTTAAACTCAAGTATTAATGTGTGCAAGCGAGGGATAACCAGACCCCTCTAGCGGTCAGTTGCTACTACTCATCAGACATTACTCTTTTTTTTTAGGAGGAGGGGAAAACCTCATGGACGCCCATACGGTTGGTTTGTATGGAGAGTGTCAGACTCTTACCTCCTCGTTTGCATCTGCTTCTAAGACGGAACTACCGTGGCTAGGTATACCTCGCTTAAGAGCCTTGTCCCTTGTCACCGATTTATTCTCTGTCTTTGGTTTCGCTCTCTTTCCTTATTTTCCATTATTTTCGTCATCATCATTTGAATTATCTTCCATACTTCTTCTTTTTCCATCATATAATTAACAATGTTTTCTGTATTGAGTTCATGTCCCAGAGTCAGGTAAGTGTTCTGCCTGCACGTCTCCCATCTTGTGCATACGAACAATGTGTGCTCCACCGTATCAACTTCCCCACAGTAGACACACTTATCACTCTCCGCCACACTGATCTTGTGTAGGTAGGCATAGAAGGAATGTCTGTCAATACCTGTGTAGTGTAGTAATCGATATTTCTATGTTTGCAATCGATCCACTTTCTTATGTCTGGAATAAGTCGTTTTGTCCATTGACTTTTGGTGTCGTTATTCTCCCACGTCTCTTGCCATCTTTCCAGCGTTTGTCGTCTTTCATACGTTCTAGCTTCTCTTTTGTCTCCTTGTACTCTCGATACGTTTGTTCTCTCTTGAACTTGCAATTCTATGGGTATGATTCTCGTAATAACCTGCAACGCTTTGGTGGACGTAGTTCGATAAGCGCTCGCCACTCTCAGAAGCACCTTTCTCTGAACCCGCTCCATTTAGACAAGAGTATATGGGTACCAAGTTACAAGTTTTCGTTCAAGGCCAAAAGACAGTGGTGTCGCGATCGAGTGACGCAATACATGTAGATATCGCAGCACTCGGCCTTCTAGCGACGTGAAGAGTACTGGGGAGTGGGGAGTATTCAGTGCAGCTATATTGGAAGAGGTGGCGCATTGCTAGTAGTGATGGGAATAATCGGGATATTTTCATAATCATAATTTTCATAAATTTAATAATTCGAGTGTAAACGAATGCCCAACGATAATTAAAATAAAAGAACAAGTGTAGGCTACAAACGTATATTATTCTAAACTAACTAACAAAACCTCTACATATTATTCCTTTCAAAGGGCCGTCAAAGCAGCCCATAAATGCTGCTACAGTTATCGAAACTGTCTCGCCCTGAAGGCAATTAAATACGTCTACCGCATCTCGATAACATAAACAATAAACATATCGCTCAGCCGGTACGGTCCTATCCTAAAAGAGTCGACACCGGGCGTTAGTGTTTACACGAGATATATAATCGAATTTATTTAGGATGAACTTATAAAAATTCGAATTGTTCCATCGAATTTGTAGTATATACAACATGAGTAGGTTCCCATTGTGAATTATGATAGCAAAAATGAAATCATAAATAAGAGATTCTGATTTAGCTAATGAGCGGCCGCGTTTTAAAAATATACATTCAGCAGCATACACATTTAAAAGAGTAAACTGATGAATTTGAATAATTAATTTATTATTTGAATTGATTCTTATTCATAATTTTGTTTATTAATTATTAATCTTATCAATATTAGTTTTACCTGTAATATCAAAACTGTTCAAGTATAAGTAGTAATTCCGTTAATTTTACTTGCCCAAAAAATAGTAATGACGTCGACAAAAATCATATTTTTTATACGGGGTGGTCACAAATTACAAAATCTCAAAAAAAATTTAGTTTTCGGAAAAACGCTATTATTTATAAAAGTTTTTACTTGTCCAAAAAATAGTAACGACGACGACAAAATCATATTTTTTATACGGGGTGATCACAAACTACAAAATCTCAACAAATTTTTACTTTTCGGGAGAAGCTATTATTTATAAAAGTTTTTGCTTGCCTAAAGCAATGTCGACAAAAATTATGTTTATTATACGAGGTGGTCAAAAATTACAAAAATAAAATATTATTTTTTAAAATTTTTAGTTGCCCAAAAAATAGTAATAACGTCGACAAAAATCATATTTTTTATACGGGGTGGTCACAAATTACAAAATATCAAAAAAAATTTAGCTTTCGGGAAAACGCTATTATTTATAAAAGTTTTTGCTTGCTTAAAGTAATGTCGACAAAAATTATGTTTATTATACGGGGTGGTCAAAAATTGCAAAATCAATTCAAGTGTAAAGTTTGTACTTTTTGATCACCACGTATAAAAAACTAATGATGATTTAGCCACAATTGTTTTTATACGGGGTGATCAAAAATCGATGTTTCCACTTTTCAAATTTTAAGATTTTGTAATTCTTAACCACCCTGTGTATACAACACAATTTTTGACAAAGTCATCACTATTTTTAGGCAAACAATAACTTTTTTAAAGAATAGCATTCATTCGAATACAAAAAAATGAGACTGTGGTCAAAAATTACCACCCCATGCAAGATAACCTGTTTAAAACGACAAGACCTTCAGGGTCAAACGAACAAAAAAATCGTAACACAACTGAGTTTTATTTTTATTCAATTCACTTGAGAAAATTTTACCAGTTGTGTCTGGTATTTTCAATACGCCTGCGATACTTGCGTAATATGTAAGATCTGTGATTGTGTTTTTAAGTTTAACTGCAAATCCAATGTTAGTTAATTAAAAATTATGTTTATTATTTCTTACTACATACCTAACCTGTAAATTGAGATGTGTATTATATTAGTAATACTTAATTTTTTCAAAAATAAAATGCTAAAAATATGTTTATATTTATATATAACCTTGTTTGTATAATAAACAGTTAATAGACCTATCCTGTTAGAGCAAGCGAGTAAGATAAATACAACGCAACTTGTATTGATAATAAGACAATAACTCGGTGCGTAGTACGTTCTGCGCATTCTTGTGGCAAATTGTGACAGTATCCATACTCAATATTATATTAAATTATTAACTAACGTGTTATTCTAAATTTATAAAATGCTAGGGACCCAATCGTACGCCAAACATACTAATAAACACTTAATAAACATAAGCATTCTAAAGCCAATCTGGAAATTGTCACATGCATGCACGCGCACCATAGTATTTGACGTATTCTAAACAACTCAAAAGGATCGGTATATTATGTTTCATATATTTTGTTATCATTTCCAATGTCTCCGATAGTTGCAAGGATTGCGAAATCTGTGAATTTTTAATGGGTATTTAAGGTATTAATTGTAAATAAGTGAACTGTGAACAAAATCATCTGATCTGAATTTTTAATAGAAAATCTAAATTGATTTTTTAGAAAGAAAACTATTACAAAGATACCAACCCACTACTTTTCCTTATAGTGCTATGAAAGCATTATTACATAATTTTATCATACTGGTATATCTGAATGTAGCCACATGTAATAAGTTTCAAACTTACGTGATGTTTCCACATTTCATGATGTTCATTTTTTCCACTACACATTCACTCATTTCACGATTTGTTAGTTTGAAAAGATTAACTTCTCTTTCGATTAATTTGTATTATAATGTAGTCTTTAAATATAGGGATATAGTTACATATATTAGGTCTAATCTCCAGGAATGATATATGCAGATAAAACCTAAATTGCCAAATAAACAATAACCATAAAATAGTCTTTGCGAGCAACGGGTGGTTCTATGTAGTCCAAACACCAGATTGTGCGATTTGTTGTCTGAGTACAAATCTCCTAAAAGATTCATTGACGCAGGTAGTTTGCTAAGTATCTTTATTAAGCTCATTGAAGTAATATTATCTGTTTTTAATTATTTTACCGTTTTATAATTTACGTAAATAAGTTAAATAACAGATAACATTGACGAGCTGATGGTGACAGACATAGACAAGTCAGAGATATGAATATTTCATATATCTTCAATTGTTTTGAGAGCTGGGACCGCGGCTACTAGCTCTCTCGGAAGGGTAAAAAAATTGCGGTGCCTTTTTTAAGGATCCGAGCCTCATTAATAGCTCTCCACTTTTGAGAAGAATTATTAAAGAAATGCAAAAAAATATTATATCCATGACTATGGTACTATGCAGATTAAGGCCAAATAGTCTTATCTAGTGTTTATACTTAGATAAAAGATATTGAATATAATAAGCACATGTTGTAGTATTGTTACGTTCTCTTTTATCAATTGACCATTTAGATATCAGAAGATTGTCGTAAGTACATAAATCAGAAAAATTATATTAGGGAAATCGACGCTCCCTTCCTTAAATATTCATTATTAAATCGCGAGGCACGTATATGACGAGATTCTTTGCAGCACGTTTGTGTTGTACGAGTAGTATTCTGAACTTTTTCATAGAACATTATCGACTGGTGTAAGCGCATCTAGTACCCACGGTGTCTCTATTTTTAGTTCCTATGGTTTTTGCTCAGGCGCGTTCCGGCTGTCTATAGTTCAATGGCACGCCTATTTTCAAGGCTATCATTCTGGTCGTGTGGTGCGAGTCTATTTTCTTTTTTTCCCTTTCTGTTCGTACCGCGGGCTAGCGTTACTTACAGTTCAAGTTTTAAAATTGTTTTCTTATATGAATAAATACGTTGTTATTTCCATGATAGGGTAGGATTTAATAAGAAAATCACTGCGGTGTGTTGTTGTGGTTTGATAACCCGCACACGTTCAACTGTATGTTGGATTCAACGGCTTGAACTAGGTAGGCGAGTTTTTGTTTGTTTGTTGCTATGAGGCCAATTTCTCTTACGTTACACTACCCTACGTTAATTTAGGGACACATCATTGGGCAACCTTTCGAAGCCGCTTCCATCGACACTCAGTAAGTGTTACAACGAGAAATATTCACATAACCATACATTTTTTTATTTGTAAAACGCAAACTTATTAGATGTGACGCTTGCAGTGCTTCGCACGTCGATTGTAGGTCACTCCACCTTGTAACCTTGGCATCTTGAAACCTTGTAACCTAGTAACTTGGTAACCTCATCTGTAACTGCACCTCAAACTCGTTGGACTTGCTCCCCCGAGTTGAAATCTATCAACTATATACGTAGATTTGCTAGAGAGATCCCCCTTACTGGACACCTGCTGTAGAATGTAGAACACCTGCTGCTGTTCTACATATAAGATTCGTTTAAGCGTACCTTAGGGATACCCTCTTTTAATTATTCTTGATACTACTGGTATGTACATATAGATAACGATTATGAGACCTTGGCTACCGTTTAAACTTTAATCAAATAAAATACGTTTAATATACGTGTGCTATATATACGTGGGTCACTTGGGTACTTACAGAATTAAAAATATTAGTTGTTAAGCCAAATATGTGTCCGGATTTCGATTATAGAAAAAATTTTAACGAAGAGAATGCATCAACAAAATTTTATTCGACTTTAATCTGCACAAGGAAAAATACTCTGACATACAAATAGACATAAAAAACAGTAATAACGTTTGCTGACGTACTTCATTTTATACGGAGGCTTTAAAACGGCAATTACGTTATAAAAATAATAAAATTAATTCATAGTTTACAGCTTTTTTATTTTGTTTTGGTTGATCGGATAATAATTATTCTTAAATGTATTTTTAGCGATTTTTAAAATATAGTAGCTAATTGTGCGGTCTGCATTCCTAACGAATGGGAGACGGATTGATTTATAAGTTTCTTGCCTTTTACTACTACATTTCACTTAATTCTTTAGATATCCTTAAACCAAGTCTTACAGTGAAAGTTAACTCCTAGATTATTGTATTAGCAGCTGAACATAGGTTCTGGTTCATAGGTCTGGTAACATAGGTTCAAAAATATATTTTGGCTTCCCCAAACAAAGATTCAGTAACTGAATTCTAGTAAAAATCGTGATAAATTTTATTATGTCTATTACTATTATGACCTGCAATGTATCCCTTCTTTCTTTAAGATTTGACGAGGTGGATTCGATTCGATAGGTATCAATGAAAGGCAGCAATTGATAAAGACGTATATTATAAAATATGAACGATTTATCAATGAGTACAATCAATGACCTAAATTCTACAATTGTGGAGAATATCTCTCCGCAAAACACTCGGAGCAATTCTCTAATAATGACATGCCTGTAATTCGCCCGGTATTATTATTTTGCACTATTTGTTTCATAACTATAACTAGACTAACTATTTTATTCATATGAGACATTGGTAGAAAAGAGATAGACATGCAATAATGTGTCTAAATGTCAACTATTATAATATTTGCGCTTAATATTTTTTAGCAGTGTGTATAATAACCTACCCGATATCTAAAACTGTGAACGAATTTAATTTAAATCAATACACGATACATTTATTTAAGGGTTTTATTTTTCAATAGCAGCTTTATAGTTTCCTCATTATTGCTCCCTTTGTTTACTTTTATATTCCTGCTCACAGTTACATACAATACCAATTTTCCTTTCACAGAACTAATTTATGCATTAATTCTCCCGTTGCCGTTAGAATTACAATTTCAACATATGTACACCTATCGCAATTGAGAGACACATCAAATTTCATGTTGCATAAATCTAGTTTTTAGTGTAAAGAGATGGATTTTGAATTTTGTTCGGCATTTTATACTCTAGGTATTTAGTACTTTTGTTTTATGATTCAATGATATCATGATTATTACACATAATTTTTTTGAGAGCATGAAAAAACATTTCAAAAATCACTGTAGTATGTATTAAATTATCTTATTACCTAAATATTTATTATTACCGGCCTTTCGATCGACTTACGTATTTATTAATTTCTTATGTGTGGTATTTGGAGTTTTAATGCGCAATTTGTATTTAAAAACCATTTCATCATGCGATTATATTTCAGTCGCACATGTAACATATTTATGAAGAACTGTAACCCACAGGGTACAGTTTTAGACCCTATATATTTACAAGATACATCAATGACTTACTTACCTTACCTACAGAAGGCAGTATCATATCTTACGCAGATGATACTGCGATATTCTTCGAAAGTAAATATTGACAGGATTTACGAACTTCTGTAACTGATAATATCTTGCTTATATTACGTTTGGGATAAAACTAAATATTTGTCGTTTACATCAAATGAAAAGCATTTTTTACAACATATACATCATGTTTTCTGCACTCGACAAAAATCTAAAGACGTCATCAAATTAGATGTAGTAAAAAAGATATAGGAAAAAGAAATTTTATTTATATTGAACAAAGATTGTATAGTACAATAATTTGTCTTGTATTAAAAATTGCAAAAATGTGTATATTTTTAGGAAATTGATTAAGAAATGGTTGAGAGATACCTAATGTAAGATCTCTTATTGAAAGGCTTATAGAATTAACATAACTTTTTCTCTTTTTTCTCTCTTCTTTTTTTGATTACTAGTTAATTTAATTGAATTGCGTTTAGATGTCCTTTACAAGTTGATCCTTTATCCTTTCACAAGTTTTTTACTTAAAAATGGATGTAAATCTATATTTACTTGGTAAATTAATACATACAATAATTAAGACTACGTTCTTACTCAGTACTTGAGACAATAAATTACCCCACACCAAAAACTGGATCAATATACTTTTAAAGGAGTTAGTCATTGCAAGTTCAAATATCTAAAAATATAAGCACCATTATTATTACAAGAATAAGGGTTAGGCAACTGATGGACTAACCCATTTACTGTACCTACACAAATACGATAGATATTTTACATAATACGTCCACGTGATCCCTGCAATTATAAGTGATCTAGACCTTGGTTCAGTATTGATGTATTTCTGACGTCTTCTCGGTTACGTCAAATGCGATTATATTAAACAGAGTGGCACTTGAAACAGTGAATCACTTGTTAATTGATAAAAAATGTGAGAATTACTGTATCATAATCGTACAGGAATATTTTTTGTTACTTTACATACGTCAACTAATACTAAGTAATATTACTAATCAAAATAGGGTTTCCGGTATCGATAGGTATATTATTGATACAGCGATTTATTCATATTCTGGAAATTTAAAAGTAAAGGTAATTTAATAGCATTTGAGAGAATTAGCAGAAAATAGAGCTTCTCAAAATCAACTAATAAAATTCCAGAATTTACAAGGACGCGGACGGGTTAAACAGGTAGCAGCACTGACTTTATAATGAGATAATGTTTATTTGGACTGCTCTTAGTTTTGTCAATTATTCCAATATTTGTAAAATAACAGGTGACATAGAAACATCATTTGCATATGAAGGGTACAGGTCCCAAACGAGCTAAGTCGCCAAATGTTTATTTCGTACAAAACCGAGTTTAAATTTTAAAACTAGTTATTGATAAATTATTGATGGTTATTATGAATTCTGTTGATTAGATTAGTTACTTGGGTAATTAAAGAGACACACACACACAAGAAATTAAACTTATATTGTCATATACAAAATAGAACATAAGCATTAATTGGTCAAACCACCAAACATTATTGGCCTAAAGGGGCCAAGTCCAAAAAAAACAAGTTAAAATGAAAAGTAGACAAAAGTTATTAATATAAAATACTTCTAATTCTTGGGCAGGTTTACAAAATATTGTTTTGCTTCGTCACCACAGAAGCGTTTTAAATCTTGTAGGCATTTAAATTTTTTAGCCGGGATTGGTATCAAACCTAAAAATAATGTTGTTTAATAATAGTATTTCAAGACATATTTTTTATACCTGGATAAGAATACGGAGGAAGTACAAATTCATTTTGTAATAGCACAGGTCCCTTTCGCTTACTGTCTTTTCCCTTCACTATTGCTGACTCCCATGCTCCATTATAAGAGTCCCGGTAATATATTAGTCTACGATGTTCTTGATATATTTCTAATTCTCGATTTGGACGGGAACCGAAAGGACATTTCTTCAAATAATCTGTTTTAGTATTAAAAAAATTCGTCCATTGTCGAAGGTAGGATTGATCTATTTCCCCAACGTCAAATGGCGATGGTTTTACACGAGCATTTCGAAAAATTTCAATCCAATCCAATCCAAGTGCTCCAAACCAATTTCAATCCAATCCAAGTGCTTCCGGGTAAATGTAAAACACACTTTTTGCTGTAGATAGAATGTGTATAAATGTGTATATTAAAGGCATAGACATCTGTCTCTTATAGTAAACATCGTTTGTTGTATGTTTGGGACACTGAGATTTTTTCCAAAATCGAGACAAATAGCTTCGTGAGTCACAGAGGTTCGACTTCTTTTCTTCGCAGCCCTTTTTCTACTGTAAAATACCTCAGCTTTTCTTTTATGTACATCATTTTGTATTGTAAGCTGGCGTATTTCTGTTTGAGCAAGATCAATTTTTAAAACATCAGACTGAAGAGATTTTATTTTTATAAGAAACTCATCGCAGGAATTACATGTATCGGTCCTGGGATATCCAAATGCTATGTTAAATTTTTTCTTAAAGACTGTTCTGTACGACTCGTAAGATACTTTCATAGAAGGGTTCAACTCGCAAAACATTTTGAATATCTTTTTTATGTTTAAGTCTTCAGGTAAGTATAATTTTTTACTATCATTCACACTGTAGTGGCTTTTTCTGCCTTTAAATGACTTTATATGTTCGTATATTGCTGCAAGAACGTGCATCAAATTTTCTAGGATGGTTTTTATTCTCTCCCCTTTTATCTTTAGGAGCGACTCCAGTCATTTTTAGTGAATTTTGTAGATTTTCTAATTTTTTTTTTCTTTATTCCATGAATAGACATAAAAGCTTGTCTACAAATATTTATTTCTTTTAAACTATTATCAGTTCTAAAACGTACCCTGTAAGCATATGCAGCACTTCTCAAATGTGTAAGTATGAGTTTTGCTCATTAATAGAAGTCATTGTGTTAAAATTCTTGAGTATGGGTTTTCTTGCTTCTTCAGGCACATCTTGAAAACATTGTTTACGACAATTACAGGTTGCACCTACCTCATGGCTCTGCATTCTAATTTTTTTCATGACATCTCTCATTCTGCCGTGCCTTTTCCTTTTTTTTTATTCATTCTGTCACTTCAGTCTCATTTCCGCTACTATTGTTTTCTGTATTCATTATTAGGTATTTACTTTTAAATCACTAGAAAAACAATAAAAACACTAGCTACACCGACTAACCTAACTCTAAACTGCGCGTATTAGATCAACGTCTATCAGCTGTTTATATGCTTTACCCTTTTAGGACCTTTACCCTTTTAGGCCCCCTATTGGCGGTGTATGCGTAAATAAGAATTAGATTTTCACAGGCACTAAGCGCTCTTAGGACGTGTACAAGCCGCTGGCCACCTACGTTAAAATTGCTGGCACCAGTAAATCTATTTGTGTAAAATTATGACTTGCCCCCTTTTGGACCTGTACCCTTCATATCAAATTATCATATTATTTCCTTACTTCTGTCTTATTTTTATTTTTACTTATTTTTCTTGTTTCGTATTTGTCAGAGATGCTTGCCTTCTATTCGTTCTATTTTATGGATTATTTAACTGCCATGTTATTGTTGTGTTTTTGCGTGTGTGCGATTTGTTAATGTGGGGGTATTGGGGGTGGATTGGGGTTTGGTAGTGGTTGTTGTATTTGGTATGATAGATGCGTTGTGATTGCGCTTGCGATGTTTGTTATGTCTTGGGTTAGCTTAGAATTGCGAATGGCCGACATGTAGAATATTTGCTTTTATGGTTCGATCTTATGACATTATTGGTGATTTTCTTTCGCAAAATTCACCAGCTCTGTCTTGGTAGGATTAATTTTTATTTTTCACCGGATAACCACTGCTGCACCTGTCACTGAATGTTGTCCTACAGCAGCTCCGGTGAGGGGTAGTGAGACAGTATTGGTTTTACTTTTGTACGATGAATGATTGCCTCCATCTCAATTTCTTCATGTCCTTTCCCATATAGAGCCATGAGGAACAAATTTATTACTTCGGCAATATCGTTTTGGTTTGCATGAAGGTCTTTGAAAGCAACAGTGACTGTGAGCAGAACTGATTGCCAGTGTTTGCTCTTCCGGATGACTTTGGAGAAGTTTCAGTTTCCCCTGATTAAATAAAGCAGATATTGTGTCACAACAATTGTGGATACTCCGAAATATGCCAACTTTCAACTAGCACTTGAGGCCTGAACGAATGGTAAGAAAAAAAAAAGAATAATGAAATTTGTAGGAAATTGTATGTACTTTCATAGAATAAATGTAATTTATTGAATAGGACTTTTGCGTCTGCTTCAATATTGCGTCGGGAAATTTTGTTAGCTTCAGTGACTCTAACATATAGATATATGTTAGAGTATATTTTAAATTTTTCCAGGAGTATATGTACCAAAGTTGTGACATGCTACTAAACCCAGCTGCAATCATAATTCGATAGATGTAGTGTGGTCAGGAGACGTCCTGCCTGTGCGTTATGCTCGGTAAGTACATAGATTCGCCCGATAAAAATAAATTTGAGTTTTATACCGGCTTAACGTAAATACTAAAATATTTACATTAAAAAAATCCATTAGTTTTGCCGGTCTGTTATTTTGCAACTGTCGTTATGTGGAGATTAGTTTAATTTTAAAAATTAAAGTATGCATTGACGTACCCAGCTTGCGTCAAGGCACTAAAAAGAGATTAATCTATTTCTGGATAATCCTGGATATTTTTATTAAACAAAACACCAACCTTTATCAATGGGTATCTTGATAATATATTATGGCGGTTGGTAAACTGTAAAGTGATAAATGACACTCGCTTTCTACTTCTAATTTCCGCAATTTTCATTAACAGAATATGTTATCAAGCATTCGTAGATAATTATTTATTAATTGGTATCTTGTAGATATAGCATTTAGAAATGACATACAGTGTCTGCTAAAAACTTCGCATAATGTCAAATTTTACTTCGGTATCTGTTATTGCTTGTATTAGTTTGGATAATTGTCCGGTAAAATAGTCACAGTAGGCCAATTTAGTAAAAATAAAGTTTACAAAGTAAAGTAAGTAAGTAAGTAACATAAATTCAGTTTACAAAGTCTTTAAACAGTTTATCTATCCTTCAACACTTTGATAAAGAAAATGGAAAACTATTCGCTTGAAAATGGATGGATAAAAACAAAACCAAGATGACAGATGACACAAATTCAAGATGGCAGATCACGTGGCACGTTATAGTAAATCCAATGTGGATTGGCGCGATTATTGCGCGTCATTACTGTTCTTTCTATGCTGTGATCGGATCTGGCATGCGACTCTCATTAGTTTCCTACTTACCCATTCTTTAAGTGTTGCAAATAAAACTGAAGAATGGCTATATTTAAGGTCAGGTTCATTTTTACAAAGAACAGGCGTCGCTATAATATGTATAATATTCAATAAATCATTTTTCAGAAAACTGAAGAGGATGTTTGCAACAACACAACGTGAAACTCATGTATGTTGTATTGTCTTTGATTCTCTTTTATTTCCATTTCATATGTTTCTATTATAATATAATATAGGTCGTAATAATAGGTACAAAAAACATGGTGTAGGATGTATTTTCAACGTTCTACAAGGGCATCTCTTTCCAACTAAATAAGCCAATCGGTTGCCTCCAGACGTCAATAAATAGCTATATATAAAATACATGAAAGAAACTAAGCCGTCGAGTTAGGGTTCTAGATAATTGGCAGTTTTTATATCGACGCATATTTTTACAACAAAAATGATTGATTACAGAGCTGTAATTCTAACCACTTATAAAAGTGGGCGGTATCTCCTGTACATATTAAAGGCCGTCTGTATGTAATAAAACCTATATCTGCTGTAATTATTTAATGCAATTTGTGGGTAAAATATGAAACGCATTATAGATCTAAATCATTTTATCTACGATATAATATACACTGCATGTTTTTTTAAGTGGTTCACCTAAGGTTAAAGGGTAATAATGTAGAGGTAGAGTAATAAGCTAAAAGGAATAATGTCTCAGTGGCAATATTATTATTCCCACGTGCAATACGACAAACTGAAAGCTTGTGTGAATGTCAATGGGCAACTGAACTTTTAAAACAAAAGAGAGGATGCAGTGTTGCATTGTATTACGTGTTGCCTAAGGTTAAGGTATAATCTCTGAACAAATAGCATTGAGTGTTGCCTAATGTTAAGAGGTTATTACCTGAACAAGCTTGGTACGACAAACGTTAACAAGGTTCTAAGTGACAGTTAGAACCATGTTCAATTACATATTTCTGGAAAGTTAATTTAACAAGTATCTATCTTCATTTATGTATAAATATACAAATTTTCTCGATTTAATATCATTAATTTTGCAGTGGATTATTTAGTAGTTACGCAAACTTTAACCCTTGATTTCTCAAAATGGCTGAGTGTCTAGACATAACTTTATTATGTACGTGTAATACACTCTATGTCTTATATGTGCCAATTTTATAATAAATGCCATATATTATTCCCACGGGGAATAATGATGAGGTAATAATAGATTATTATCCGCTTTCGTAGACCAATCAACAAATTTAAATCCTCATTGCTGTGAAAATTGATATTATTTTGAAGCGAAATGACACGTAAATGAATAGTTGTAAATCAGCTGTTCGTGTTTATTTATTCTGCCATTTTATGATGAAAAGTGTGGTAAAATATGGTGGATAGTCATATTGAAGAATCATTTTCTTGTACACCATTATAGTATATCGCCTATGTCAAAAAACAGGACTAAGGGAACTAAATCGTTCAAGGCATTTTTAGTTTCATGTGTTAAATTGGACGCCTTTCTGCAGAAAGTTAACCAACAAAAGGGGATCAAAGATTCACATAATTTTAAAATTATCTATTCATTTTAGGTTCATTGTGGATTTCTGGGGCTTTAGAACTGTATATACTTATTAGGTTAAGTTGAGTTTTTAACTGAAAAAGTTTAAATATGATAAATATATATATAGTATATAATCTTTTAATGAAATATGATAAATATACCTATATTTTAAGCAAAAAACAAAATACAATTATACTATATTTAATTTTCTTCTTCTACTTCGAAGTCACAGATTACCCTGATTACAGAAGACATTTCACAGATTACCCTGTGAAATATCAGATGTGGCCGACATCGGATCCTCTAATCCCTCGTCACCTTGTAGGATTCTATAGAAATATTTGCAATCCTGGGGTATTAGATGCACTATAGATTTAATGTCTTGTAGCTTTGGTATCGATATCTTTGTACCATCTGGCCACATGGGTAAAAGAACATCTTTAAAAGCTTTTACTGCAGCTCTACCAGAATGATTTTGGTGTAGATATTGATTCCCAAAAAAGAAATAATATCTGAATTCTGACATAATTTCTCGTAAAATGGTGAACGAACTTATAGAAAATGGCTGAGATATAATCATTCAAAATGACCAACTTTTTACTTTATACCGCATATTATTTCTAATATTTACACGCAAAAATTATTAAAAAATCCCCAGATCTAGGGAAAAACTTCACAATCTGGCAACACCGCACCCGACGATGTGGCAACATCGCATCTGGGGACGCCAGATACGACCCCCCAAGGGCGAAGTCTCAACCCGCTAGGACTTCAAATAACTGTGATACACCCCTGGCCCACATTTAGAATATTACGGTACAATAACATGTGGACTACCCCCTATAGAACCCTTCGAGAGGCATTGTATACAATCTAGAATGGGATGGAATAATTGAGAACACTCTAGAATGGGATGGAATATTCGCGAAGCTTCTAGAACTTTTCAGAAGCGTGAAAATGGTATAAGGGAGTTAAATAATCATAGTTGTCTAATGAGTTTGTTGTAAAGACATCACCGTCCTAGAGAAAATCAAATCAATATATTCTGAAATAATATGCATACCGTATTGATTTTGATTGATGAAATATAATATTCCTTAGTAATAAAATGCCAATTTTCTAGCAATGTAATTTTATTTGTTATAATATCAGTAAAACATACTTAAACTAGATGTTAAAGAATCACAACGCTATGCGAAAGTACCTTTGTAAATTTTTATTTACCTCCACTAAAGTCGTAAGGTAATATATTTTATTGAGGAATTTAATTATTTCGTAATTTATCCATTATAAAATGTTTAAGGAAGGTATTTAAAACATGTACATTTTATTAGGTACCATTTTTTATTATAAATTTGTCTTTTTAAAACAAAAGATTAATACTCTTTTGTATATTTTATTAAACGTACAACAAATTTTAAGACGAACGTATTATTTAACAGCTGTCTCAAAGCATCATAAAGTTACATTACAGTCAAGCTGTCATTAAAAAAGAAACAAGTAATAAATAAGAAGTTATCCATTTGAATACTTTTTTGAAACATTGCTGTATACAAGAACAAAGGGAAATAGATAGAAATGCAAAAAATAAATGCTATGGTTTACATAAAGCCTAAAACAGCGGTTAAACAGAACCCTAAAATAAAATAATCCTAATTTCGAAGTATACCTCACAGTATTTAATTATATTAGATTGAAACTTAAAAATATGTCAACGTTTTGAACATTTAAAGTTCCTCCTGTTCTTCGGCGTCAGATAGTTCACCAGGTACATCTTCAGCGATAGCTGGCTCTTCTTCGTCTTCATCGGCATTGGCAGAATCCTCAACGTCCCCAGCTAAAGCTTTAGCTTCGGCTTCAAGAGCATCTAGCTCAGCTTGTTGTCGTTCTAGCTCTGCTAATTCATATCTTTGCTGAATTAGCTCATCCATTTCCCTTTGCTTTTTCAAATCCTCTTCTTCCTCTGGTTCTTCTGAAGCCACTTCTTCTGCCGCTGCAGGTACTTCGGCTTCCAAAGCTTTGGCTTCAGCTTCTAAAGCATCCAATTCTGCCTGTTGCCTCTCTAGCTCAGCCAACTCTGCTTGCTCTCGTTCTATTTCTGCTAATTCAGCTTGTTGTCGTTCAAGCTGCTGTTTTTCCAACTCTGCTAGTTCTGCCTCCTGTCTTTCTAACTCAGCTAACTCAGCGTCTCTTTTAGCTGCTTCAGCTTCTTCCTTCGCCTTTTCTGCCAATTCAGCTAGTTCCCTCTCCTGTCTTTCTAGCTCAGCGAGTTCTTCCTCTTGCTTCTTCAGCTCCGCCAACTCGGCTTCTTGTCGTTCTAATTCTTCCAATTCGGCTTGTTTCTTTGCCTCTTCGGCTAATTCCGCCTCTTGTCTCGCTAATTCGGCAAGCTCGTCGGCTTGTCGGGCGAGCTCGGCTTCTTTCTCCTCTTCTGCTTGTCGCGCTAACTCCTCGAGTCGCAACAGCTGTTTACGCTCTTCTTCGGCTTTGGCTTCCTCAGCCAGTCTTTTCTCCTCCTCCAAGCGAAGCCTCTCTTCCTCTTGCTTACGGGATTTTTCAATTTCAGCCTGTAAAATATATAGAAATTTAGTCGCAAGGACTACTTACTTTAGGAAGCATGTCAAAATGTTAGTCACCCATATTTTTAGCATTTAATATACTCCTATATTAAATTATATTGGAGGTAATATGTATATTGGAGGTAATTGTATTGGTAATAGGAGTATATTAAAGTATTGTATTTGATCAAAACATCTTTCGTATCTTTTTTATTCGATTGATTTCCTACGAATGCAAGAAACAAGGAAAGAACCTTGTGATATATGACCGAAGACTAAATTTTCTCTGTAGAGGACAACATTCTCTAAAAAAATTCCCACAGATATATATTTCATCATCAGGATAGGCAGACAAATTGACGGATATTTTAAGGGTTGTTTAAAATTTGATGAACTCAATGTTACAAAAATATTTGTTCTCCGATGAAATTATAAAATGCAATTTGGGTACCCTTCGACTATCACAGCGAAGAGTATAATTATTAAAAATTAGTTTCCAATAGAGATACAGCGTTCCAAAATTAGGGCAATTTTTCAGGTTACATAATTTTCAGCAAAATTTCATTATTTTCAGAAGTATTTATGGTTCTAAAACTTCATTTATAATATCTACTAATTAGTCGAGTTGGGCATTTCCATCGACGGTTTTGCCATTTATAATGGTTTTATTGGGACCCAAATCAGGTTTTAGGTTTTAGGTAGAACAAATGTAGACAATGTCCTATTCTATTGTAAATTGCATAATAAATAATTCAAAGGGTATTAATTTCACCTAGCCTGTCTCCCGTATGTTGTGAAAAAACAGAAACAGGTGGCAATTATGCAAAACAATTCGTTCAGAATATAACTCTTTGGCGGACGACAAAATGTAAAGAAATTTCTCTTTTTCAGGTAATACTACGAGTCTTATCCTGGGTGCCTTTCCTTCTCTATAACCTTGAAGCTCTTCGAAGGCCACGCACCCTAAGCTCTTCTGACAAGACAGACCTACAAGACCTACGGTTATCTCAATTACCCTCCTCGAGATTTCTTTGTGTCATGGCGTTGCGTATACCATCTCTCCAAGTTCTTCGTAGCCCACCTCTCTTTCTTCTTTCACGAGGGGTCCATTCTAGTCTCTTCGGTCATCTTTTATCTTCCATTCTACATACGTGTCCATACCATCTTAGCCTTTTTGCATCAATTGTGTCTGTTATACTGAGTCCTATTATCATTCTTTCACGTATTTCCTCATTTCGAACTCTATCCTGCAACGTAAGCCTACAACAATCGTCCCATTTCACACACAGTATCCCATTTCCATCGCTCGCTCGTAACTGTTTCCTCATTTGTTCCGTGGTTTCCCATACTTCACCTCCATAAGTAGCAATACTTTATTTATACTATTATTGTCTTATACATTCTAATTTTTGTTTCTGGTCTTATTTGCGTACTCCATAACGTAGAATTTAATTGTCTCTTCATCTGCTTTCCTTGTCTAATCCGATTTTGAATTTCTGTTCCACTCGTGCCCTCCTTCGTAATCGTGATACCAAGAGTATGAGACAGCCCTTTTCACCACTCCTCGCTTAGTATTAAATCTCTGCTTACACCTCCGACAACAATATATTGAGTCTTATCTGTATTTATCGTTAAACCCCATTTGTGATATTTTTTATCTTCTGCTATAATCAGTTGGTCGTCAGCAAAGTATAACGTAAACAGTAAAATCTCCCTCCCGAATGGGTGAAAGATCGGGGGGTGAAAAGTTTAATTTCAGAGAACGCTGTTCTATGTGGAGATAGAATTACGGAACAATTCTTCGAGGCCGAGAAGGGAAAAACGCAGCAAAAAGAAATAACGCCATTATTGTGAAAAAGTTGATCTTGGTGTAAAAATTTTAAGAGCAGCAGAAAAACGAGATGATGAATGGACCATCAAAATTAAAGATCGCGTTGCTGATGACCCTGACTTGGTAGCAGTAGACGCGAGATCTTATCGATTTTGACAACAGAAACTATGTTTGCCCCCGACACAAGGAGGTGGAAGAGGGGACGTTGCAAGCACACTACGATTGAGGATGCCATGGAACAAATTTTTGCACATCTCCCAGAGAACTGATAAGAATGTCAGTTTTCTCTGAATGAACTGGCCAGATTGAAGGGGAAAAATTGATTAAAACAAACACATTCTAAATTGACGTCAGATTTTCAGATATTTTTCATCGGTGTATTACACATATATTTCTTCTTTTATATAATAATAATGATGATAATGTCAGTACTTTTATTTTTTTATACGCAAAACATTATAAACCTGATATACGCGACTGTACGAATTGCACACTCAATTTGTAATAGCTTCACATTCTCTTTTTCTAGTCTGTGAAAATACGTGAAAATTGAGAATGTACATGTCTTATTAAGTACCATTGAAAGGCTTTTAAAAATAAAGGGTACAATTCATATTAAGAAATTCTTTACCTGCTTAGCTAATTCTTGCTGTTTCGCTAACTCCGCTTGCCTTTCGAGATCTGCTGCTCGTTCTGCTGCCGCTTGAGCAGCCAGCCCTTCCTGTCTCGCCAATTCAGCTTTTCTGGCTGCTTCCTCTTTCTTAGACTGACTTTCTTTCCTGGCTTGTTCCTCTGCCAAAGCCCTGAAACAAGTTAAATTACGGTAAATGCGTAAACGTAGTTGATATATTGAATTATTTCAGGCAACTTTTAGGGGCTATAGTTTTTCAGTTATATACCTACAAAAAAACATTTTTTGCAACATTGCGAATTTTCTAGATTAAGTTCGCCATTTAGGCTCATATTTAAATTTTATTTTAAGACTGAGATTAACTTTAGTTAATAAAATGAGAATTTGTGACAGTTTTTCCAACCCTAAGATATTATTACAAGGGGTAAAAAACCATCCACTATAATATTTTTCATCAGAACATTTTAAGGCGGCGACATTTTTTACCTAAAAATTATATATTCAAAGATGGCTTCAATTTTAATTTAATTCACATATTTTTCCTCCTTCCTTTCCAATTACAGCCCTCTTAAGTTGGGGTAAAAAAATTATTTATTTAGTTTTTGCACTATGGACGAAATTAGAAGAATGGAATTAGGCCGATAACTTTCGCTGATAAAATGACAGTTTGTGATAGTTTTTCTAACCATGATAATCGCAAGGGCGTAAAAAAAGGAAACCTCAATATGTTTCATCAGCACTATTAAACGCGTCGACATTTCTTTATTTAAAAATGTAATTTTATATGCAAAGACTGCTTCAATCTGCAACTTTTTAAACTCCCAAAAAAATATTCGATTTTAATGAAATTTGGTGAAAATGTACATTTTTGTGTCTCAAATAAGCTATAATTTTGAGGTGAAATATTTATTTAGGATTTTATGCGAATTCAATTTGAAGAAAAGGCCTATTTTTCAATAAAAAAGTTGCATCACAAAATTTTTATTTTTGAAAATTTCAGGACGGAATTTTTTTCGTTCATACCTTCGCTTTAAGTTGGTGTAAAAAATCATACTGTTACTGTGGTAAAACATTAGCAAAAATGGGAAAAACCACCACAAAGATGTTTTCAAGACCGATGTCATGTAATCTGCATTGTTTATTGAGAGTGATGTTGGAGTGATGTTGGTGAGTGATGCACAATGGTAGTTTCAATGTAATATCAAATAAGGTAACTCTTATTAACCGTTTAAGGTTCTTGCTGTTGAAAAACAATTTGTTTAACCAATAATTTTACAAAAAAAGTTGCTAAAAATTACCGTTTCTTATAAATTGATTTTTTTTTGTTTCGTGGACAAAAATAAATTGAAAATAAGTTTATTTAAACAAATATTAAAATTATGTCACTTTGAAAAATTGGAAAAAGGAACCGTACTTATCTTATCTTATACTTATCTATCCCATCTACTTTACTGCCTGCGCCCCAAAATGTTTTAGAATATGTTTAGAATTGCCGCAAAACAGGAATGAAATGTTCCCATATTTTCTATTGCCGGCAAATATGGAAATATTGCAACGGAGTAGCATGTGACACAGCGGTCTGGAAATGAAAAGCGTGGTCTTATATCACGTGTGTTATATAAAAAATCTTAGATGAACCAGTTAGCAAATTCTGCGAGAAATGTCATACTGCAGAAAGCTCAGATGTCATCATTGAGGACTTAAAATACCGTGTAATAAATTCAGAATTAAGTGCTAATTGATACACTCACTTCTCTTCTGCGAACCTGTCTTCCTCCTGCTTCCTCTTTACCTTCACGGCATCTTCCACGTCGGCTGAAGACCGCTCTTTCTTTTCTTCCTCATTAATGTAGGCCAAACGAGCAGCTCTGGCTGCCCGCAGGTCCCTCATCTCTTTCTCGGATGCTTCATCCACGACTTTGGCGGCTGCGAATTTTCTGGATGGACGTGACGCCGATAGAGGCAATGCATATTGAGCTGCGAAATAAGAAGAAATATGAGAATCATTTATTTCGTGTGATAAAATAGTTACAACAAGTTTTACGAACAAAGTATTGCAAAGCTATGTTTATGATGCGGTGGTTTTGAATGTCATGCTGCAAGTTATGAAATGAATGAATATGATATTTAAGTTCTTGTTTCCTCGTCTTTTATTTCGTATTGTATCATTTCCATACGTTCAAAAAATCAAAACAATTTTTTTGAACTATTATAAATTATAAATAAATTACAAACAAATTATAAATAGTTCATAATCTATTTGAACATATTATACATAAAAGCATGAGGCATACAGTTAAGTATACAGAAGATGTTAAACTTTAAAATGCATAAAATCTTGTAGAATGTATTAAAACAACTACTTTTCTTAGCTATATGCTAGAAAATATTGAATTACATATACAATAGAATTCTGAAGCATTTAAAGAGGGAGTGATATGGAAATTGCTTGCTTAGTCAAATCTAAAATAATTTATTGGATCTTATGTATCAATTGTTATTTGTATAGAATGAACATAAATAGTAGAATAGGTTTCTGTTTTCTGTGAATTGTCACAAAACGTCACTGAAAGTGTTGAAGTATTAATATTTTAAATTCAAGTAAAAATTATCAATAAGACAAATCGTACATCACTCTGAAGATCCTCAATGAAGGTGAAAGAACTTCTAAGTGGTTTTTTTCCATATATATGTCCAGATATGCAACTGGTAAGTGTGTCTTCCTTATTATTCATCTATTTCCTTATTCCTCTATATAATGAATTGTTTCAATTTGGAAAGGCGTGGAGAAACAAATTACACTTTTTTGGAAAAAATTGCCATTTTTTGGAGGGCTGTATATTGGTATCTACTGTACCTACAGAGCTGGTTGTGGCCTCAAATTGTAGCAAATTTAATCTACTTTAAAAAAGTATAAATCAAATCAAATCAAACTATGTTGGTATATCAAAACTATGTTTGTGTTGCTGAAAATTAGAAAACAAAACCAAAAGTGCAGAAGAAATTGAATTATTTAATATATTAAATATACACTACTATTGGAGCACCTTTAATTCCCCTTTCCGACAATGGTCGCGAATTTGTTAATTCAGCTCTGATGGAAACAGATACATCCAGAGTCAGAGATTGGTTGAGCGTGCCAATAGAGATATTCAGGAAATTTTTGGGGCGTGGATGGATGAAAATAAAACAATCTGGCCTGTAGGAACCAAATCAATCCAGTTCAAGAAAAACTGTGCACTACATTCTGGCAAGTGTGCCTTATGCAACGCTTCACAGGGAGTTTCAATATCTTTGTATGGTAAATCGATTGTATACATAAGAAAATGTTTTCAAACTAATTTTATGCAAATTGTGGGTCGATTTTAGCTTATTTTCAGTTGAGCCTTTTCATGTTTTTCCATTATGTAAATGTAATGATACTTCTTGCAATAGAGTAATTAATTTGAAATATAATAACACACAGCAGCTCCATACAATGACTGAGCTTCGGCACAGAAATAAGTAGAAAAAATCTTTTTATCCAATACAAAACATACGCATATGGAAATTACTTGACTTTTGCCGCTGATTTTGGAGGCATATGGAAGTTTCATACAGAATGTTCATTGACGTAAAATACTTGTACTGATTATAAAATAAGATAGTAAAAAGTAACCTGTATAAAGGTAAGTGTAACGTGTACCTGAATGATTTAAAGAAAACATGTGAAACTTTGATCCTAGCGAGGTTTTCAAGTTATTCATCGATATAATGAAACATTTAAGTACTTAGTTGAAAGAAGCATAACAGAACATTGAAAAATAACAAAATTGTTTTTATATATTATGCATAATTTTGTATACATGAAGAAAAATATTTATAAATATAGCAAATTGTGTTTTGGTCCATACGATATGACTAGATAAGCCTTATAATAATATGACTAGAAGAGAACAATATGGAACAATAACAAATATAAATAAGGGCTTAGGAAACAGATAAATATTACAAATAAGCAATTCGAGTTTGTATTGAGCGAAATAAAAGGGGTTTAGACATATAATATCGGAATTTAAAATGGAGATACCAAATGTAGCTATAAAAAGGATACTCTTGTTAAAGGAATATATGACAAGATGTAAGAAAAATTCTTTGGATGTGTTTAGATCAAACGTGGGTGTTCCAACATCGAGGCGTTAAGAATACCTGACAAAACGAGAGTATTAAATAAAGGCACATATATCGATGAAGCTGAATTAATATTTAGTACAAAAAGTAATAGTTTTGATAATCATGATATAAATTCAAAATTATAAATTAACTTTTACCGAGGCATTGAATATCATCGTTTATTATTATGGATAATGCAGTATACCATTCGAATATTATAGAAAAACTCAACGCCTATCAACGCCTATCAACGCGAAGTAATCAGTAATCGAATGAAGCATGAAGCATGAGGTAATCGAATGGATTGTAAGAATATAAATTTGCAGGGAAACGCTTTTGGATGTGAACTACTGGAAATAGTATATGATACTATGCAGCTGTTGAAATAGTAAAAAACATAGGTCATTGGCTAATAGACAAATTTTTTAGTCCATTATTTGGACATAATGTAAAATAATAAAATTTTATCTCAGCGTCTTAACACCTCACTAAATAAAAAAAATAAAAAAAATATTAGAGAAAATTGTTCGCAATGAAGTTGTCTACAAAAATGTTTTTCAATAAAATAAATAGAACAAAAAGCATCTAGACCAATATTGTAGAGAATTCAATTCTCTACAAGAAAAGTCTTAGAATTTTCTTTGTGAGACAATGTTCTCAAGATATCGTGGAATAACTGTTTACACCCATTTTTTCAGGATGGCGGACAAACCGACTGACTGACCCCACCCCCCCCCCTAAACACCAAAAAAATTAAATCTTGTCCTATCCAAAATGCAAGGTCAATGCAACGTTTCAATGAACTAATAAATAATGCTGTGTATTATACTGTATAACAATAAATAGAAGCACACCTAAGTTAAAAGCGACTATATTCAGTTTCGGAAATAAATGAGACTGACTTACACAGAGTCCAAGACGAAAACAGCGGGTTTATTTAAACTGGGGAAGACAGCATGTATGAAACACTCTCATATATTTTCGAAACCGAGTGTTAAATATGATTAAATATGATGATTTTTATTCATGTTGTTTATAAGCATATTTACGTTTACATTATTTAACTTACATAAGATTACTTGTAGATCGACGTCCTTCTTCTTGAAGCAGAAATTTACAGGGGATTTATTTAAATTTTCTTGGTTTAGGAATCGTTTTATGTTAAAAAACACATGTTTAGAAAATACAAAAATAACATATGCCTAAAAAATCAAGCTGAATGAAAGGAATGGCACTATTGTCAACTGTAGTGTTCTAGAGCAATTTTAAGCAGGTATTTTGGGACGAAGAAGGGATAATTAGGGATCGAATCAGGAATTATTAAGGACACCTAAATTTCTACTTTCTGATTTAAAATAATTATCACTGTCCTATTGTTAGTCACAACTTCACATGGTCTATGAGTACGATATAAACTTGTTCCCAAATTAAGTTTCCCAAATCTCCCAAATTTGTTTAACATTAGACTAGGTAGGTACATAACTAAGGTTAGTCATCGGTATGAGATATCAGCCATCCGAATGTTTGAAACTACCCCTCATTTGTCGAGAGTAGTAATTTTTGACACTGTAAAGAAATGTTGGGCCTCAAGTTAGATATGTACAGATACATTAAGGAAACTAACTACCTAATTCTACACTTTATGATGCATACCAATATTTTCTTTGCCATACGCCATATAACACAAAATATCCTGTAATAGGTCCATGGACTTATTTGGAATTCCTTCGAATATCCATAGTATAGTATCAAAATACGCCGTTCATGATTTGAGCATCAATTGTTCTCTTTTGTCCTTCGCTATGCGTCGCCTCGCAGATACAAAATTTGCTCGCCAAAAAAGTGACACTTAATCCGAATAAAACATGCTATTTTTTCACCAACCGAAATCTCCCATTTAATTATTAATTTGTGCTGTGAAATTATTCAAACCACATTGGGATAATAAAGCAAAGTAGGTAGGTAGCATATATCGATGTAGTCATGGATACTTTGTCAAACATTAGTCGCAAATTTTCAACAATTTAAATTTATTGGTTCTAATAATAATCATTTCTTTACTACCGTCGAATATACAGAATAGCTATAAACAACCTCAAGTATATAATAATCAACTTCTTATTTTCTTCTTATTCTTATTTTTGTTTATAGAAAAAACTAAAGCAGCTAAAAAATAAATAAATATGACATTGATTTAACAATGAACTAAGTTGTCTTCTGCAAAGGAAAGGAACCCGTCTTTCTTATTATAATAAGTAAATCGTAATAAATCGTAAATCGCCATCGTGGCTATTATGTAAACTTATCTTGTCCAGAACATTGCATTGGGAAAAGCATATAAAATGGATTTTAATATTGAAATATCCCCTGAGAAAGCTATAACCGATCTGTTGCCTTAAAACTTTAGAAGAGTGTACGAAAAATCTTATGAAGACATTATAACATAGTGCAATCAAAAACAGATAGGAGACCGAATCAGCGAAAATGTTTTTGTAGCTTATTTAAATGAAAAATCTTTAACTGTATTGCTGTAACTGTATAGGCAAATTATTCCGTGTTAAAATATATGCTAGTAGTTAAAAATAATATTTATATATTCCAATATCCGAAACTGGAAGGTTTCCTAGAGAGAAAAATTCAAAAAATAAAGCCAAAATAAGAAAAGTAAGCCAAAGAAATTAAGAATACTTACTGCTGCCCATGTTGACCACGTCTCAATTCAAGCTCAAGATGATCAATTTTTAATGGTTAAAGTGAGTAATTTACATTGCCTTGTATATTTTTAACATTGGAAATGTTTATGTTTAGACAAGAGTATATGGGTACCAAGTTAGAAGTTTTCGTTCAAGGCCAAAAGATAGCGGTGTCGCGATCGAGTGACGCAATACATGTAGATACCGCAGCGCTCGGCTCGTGAAGAGTACTGGGGAGTGCGGAGTATTCAGTGCAGCTATATTGGAAGAGGTGGCGCATTGCTAGTAGTGATGGGAATAATCGGGATATTTTCATAATCATAATTTTCATAAATTTAATAATTCGAGTGCAAACGAATGCCCGACGATAATTAAAATAAAAGAACAAGTGTAGGCTACAAACGTATATTATTCTAAACTAACTAACAAAACCTCTACATATTATTCCTTTCATAGGGCCGTCAAAGCAGCCCATAAATACTTTACAGTTATCGAAAGTGTCTCGCCCTGAAGGCAATTAAATACGTCTACCTAACATAAACAATTAACATATCGCTCAGCTGGTACGGTCCTATCCTAAAAGAGTCGACACCGGGCGTTAGTGTTTACACGAATTTGTAGTATATACAACATGAGTAGGTTCCCATTGTCAATTATGATAGCAAAAATGAAATCATAAATCACTAAATAAGAGATTCTGATTTAGCTAATGAGCGGCCGCGTTTTAAGAATATACATTCAGCAGCATACACATTTAAAAGGGTAAACTGCTGAATTTGAATAATGAATTTATTATTTGAATTGTTTCTTATTTATATTTTTTTAAATAAAAAAGAATGCCTGACAGCATTCACTGCATAATTCCCCATCGTGAAAGCTGCCTGGGTCACTTGGTCGCTAGTGTTTATTAATTATTAATCTTATGAATATTAGTTTTACCTGTAATATCAAAACTGTTCAAGTATAAGTAGTAATTCCGTTAATTTTACTTGCCCAAAAAATAGTAATGGCGTCGAAAAAATCATATTTTTTGTACGGGGTGTTCACAAATTACAAAATCTCAAAAAATGTTTACTTTTCGGGAAAAGCTATTATTTATAAAAGTTTTTGCTTGCCTAAAGCAATGTCGACAAAAATTATGTTTATTATACGGGGTGGTCAAAAATTACAAAATCTTAAAATTCGGTAAGAGTAAAGTTTGTACTCTTGTGATCATCACGTATAAAATTATACATTGTCGAGAAAATTTTATTGTTTATAAAAGCTTATATTTGCTCAAAAAATAGTAATGACGTCGACAAAAATCATATTTTTATAAGGGGTGGTCACAAATTACAAAATCTCAAAAAGTGTTTAGTTTTCGGGAAAACGCTATTACGTACAAAAGTTTTTGCTTGCCTAAAGTAATGTCGACAAAAATCATATTTTTTATACGGGGTGGTCACAAATTACAAAATATCAAAAAATGTTTAGTTTTCGGGAAAACGCTATTATTTATAAAAGTTTTTGCTTGCTTAAAGTAATGTCGACAAAAATTATGTTTATTATACGGGGTGACCAAAAATTACAAAATCTTAAAATTCGGTAAGAGTAAAGTTTGTACTTTTTGATCACCACGTATAAAAGGCTAATGATGATTTAGCCACAATTGTTTTTATACGGGATGATCAAAAATAACAGTTTCCTCTTTTCAAATTTTAAGATTTTGTAATTCTTAACCACCCTGTGTATACAAAACAATTTTTGACAAAGTCATCACTATTTTTAGGCAAACAAAAACTTTTTTAAAGAATAGCATTCATTCGAAAACAAAAAAAATGAGACTGTAATTTTTGACCACCCGATGCAAGATAACCTGTTTAAAACGACAAGACATTCAGGGTCAAACGAACAAAACAATCGTAACACAACTGAGTTTTATTTTTATTCAAAATTTTACCAGTTGTGTCTAGTATTTTCAATACGCCTGCGATACTTGCGTAATATGTAAGATCTGCGATTGTTTTTTTAGGTTTAACTGCAAATCCAATATAAGTTGGTTAATTAAAAATTATGTTTATTATTCCTTACTGCATACGTAACTCGTAATTTGAGATGTGTATTATATTAGTAATACTTGTTTTTCAAAAATAAAATGCTAAAAAATTATGTTTATATTTATATACAACCTTGTGTGTATAATAAACAGTTAATAGACCTATCCTGTTAGAGCAAGCGAGTAAGATAAATACAACGCAACTTGTATTGATAATAAGACAATAACTCGGGGCGTAGTACGTTCTGCGCATTCTTGTGGCAAATTGTGACAGTATCCATACTCAATATTATATTAAATTATTAACTAACGTGTTATTCTAAATTTATAAAATGCTAGGGACCCAATCGTACGCCAAACATTACTAATAAACACGTAATAAACACTTAATAAACGTAAGCATGCTAAAGCCAATCTGGAAGTTGCCACAAGCATGCACGCGCACCATAGTATTTGACGTATTCGAAACAACTCAAAAGGATCGGTATATTATGTTTCATATATTTTGTTATCATTTCCAATGTCTCCGATAGTTGCAATGAAGATTGCGAAATCTGTGAATTTTTTTAAATATTTTAACAATGTGTACCATTTATAAGTTGCCCTTGGTAAGTTGATCTTGGGCTTAGCAAGGCCATATAGACGAAACGTATTACTTGAATTTTCAATATATGATATTACAGATTTAAGTTCCTCGATATTAGATAATATAAAAAATACAAAAACAGTATTGACCATTTTTAGTTCCAAATCAGCTAGTTCAAAAACCAAATTTTTGTACAAAGAAAAGACCATAGATGTACAACACATTCAATTAAAAAAACAATATCTATTCTGAACTGTAACAACATTAATTTAAATATGAACGTCAATTATCATTCTAATTAATTATTTTCAATAAAGCACTTATTACATTCTTTTGTTTGTAATTTTTTACTTCCGGGATTTCCATCAATGTTTAATCTCAGAAGGGCAAAAAGTGACATTTTAGCACCTCTCGCAAGGGAGTTAAGTTTTTAATTCAGTCCCGGATGTACGTAAATATGTCGATATCTATAAGGATTAAATACAACAAATAAAAAAAATATCAGTTGTGAGAATCAACCTCGAAACCTACAGTATACAGAGCATACCCTTTACTACTAGACTATCGTCGCTCTAGTATGAATCCTGTGATGAACTAAATACTAATATAGGTATGAATTATATAATTTATAATTTTTATATTTCATTTAATTTTTATATTTTTTATATTATTTTTATATTCTCAAAATTATCTAGTAGAGGAATCTAGATCTATACACATCCGATCGCATTTTCGCGTTCAAAATGCAAGTAGAATCATAGATTTATGATTTTATTGCTCGTCTTGTCCAGTCAAGTCTTGTCCAGTCAAGTCACGTCAATATTTTGCGTCGCGTCAGTATTGTGAAGTATTTGAGTCAAGATGGATGCACGTAATTTTACGTCGGTTACACAGAAGAAGAAGGACGAAGAAACGACGTAATCTGTTTTGGGTTCATCCCATATCAGGAGACCAGTGTTCAGTCTTTATAATCACTTATTTATTGAATGGCCCCAAAAAAATTGCAACTACTTTCGTATGGGCCCAGATTTGTTTCTTTAGCTAAGAAATTCCATTGCTGAATGGATTCGAAAAGAAAATACCAAATACAGAGCTGCCATTTCGCCAGAAGAAAGACGAGCTGTTTGAGTGTTTAGGCTCTTCTCCTTGCTTTAATACAATCAAGGTTTAGACGCGCTTAGTATGAAACCAGATTTGCACATTGCCTTTATTTTAATAAGAAGTTAATATTTCCAAACCAGTAGCGTCCGTCTTAACTGGACCCGACTGGGCTGGACAGCCGCTTATTGGATAGTTCTCGCTTCTGAGATCCCATATTATCTCAAAATATACTTGTATACCCTTACATAATATGCTGATACATTATATACTTATTTCCTCATTTATTATATTTTCATGCTCTTAGTATTCACTAAAATATCTTAAATTTCGTTATCTAATAATCTAAGTAATCTAATAATTAGATTTTTAATTCCTGGATATTCCAGAATTACATATTTATACCTGTTTCGTGATATTTCCAAGCATACCTATTAAAAATAATACTAAAATAATAGAATACCTATCGAAATTCATTAGTACATTAATCTTATAAATATTTTACTAAGCGGGTGCCAACTGTCTATTATTCTATTTATATTCAAGACTGGCTTGGCACTGGCCTTCAAATAGGTACTAAAAATTGCAATTACTGTAACTGAATATAAAATTTAAGTTACCAATGTTTACTATAATATATATTATTGTTATATACCTAGATAATCGTCTCATTACGATTACCGCTCAGTATAAATTACAGTCTGGCAAGCAGATGTACTACAAAACATTGTAAAATATTTACGAACATATTATCCTTACTTATATCATTTATTTATTAATATTCCTTTCCTTTGTGTAGGAGTGTCCTAAAGTGACATAGCATTAAAAATGATAAATGACATCGATTTATTTTGGAACTACTGGTGCTATCAAGCAGATAGATCCAGTTTTATTTAGCAAAAGCCAACTGCACATGTTTACACTCGATTTAATTTGCGGCTATGATAGGCAGCAATTTACCTCAAAAATCATGTTTTAACTGGCGTAGAAGCTTTTAACGTGCTGCGCTGCCAGTGCGTTTACATTACCAACTTGTATTTGTTTTAAAGCGAAATCACGATAGGATGTAACTGTGAGCGTCTACTATAAATGCACATACGCCGAATTGTCGTTCAATATCACATGAAAAAAACATGTAAGAACAAAGGGCCATGTGTTATTGCCGGTAAAACGACATAGGTATACATGAAGATAGCATGACACAGTATGTCAATTTAGGACCACACTTCGCAAATCAATTTGAATTTAACAATGGTATAATTTTTTCTTTGTTTTAGCTACACTATGATGGATAAACGTGAAAGGACATTAGCCAGACTTGGGAGGAACAAACAATGCGGAATGCTATTTCCAAAGGTTGTCGAATGGGATACTTGAACACAGCCAGACATCCCTCAGGCCTCGTTAAGATGAAGAGCATAATGATGTACACAACAGAGTCAAGGGCCATGCAACCACATTCAGTGAGGATGAAGAAAGAGACTTTGTTCAGCATGTATTGTTATTAGAGTATAGATTGTTTGGGATGGCTACTACAGAAATAAAACGACTTGCACTTGAATTTGTCACTAAAAATGGAATTCCAAACAGATTTAAAGGTCGCAGCGCTGCAGGACGGGAGTGGCTGAGAGGATTTGGTGTGCGACATCCTGAAATGTTCCTAAGACAACTTGAAGGTGTGTCTGCTGCTAGAGCTAATTTTTTTAATACCTTGGAATTGACGCTGGAAACGGAGAAAATGGATGTTCATCGCATTTATAATATGGATAAAAGTGGTCTAACCGGGTAAGTCTCTTAAGATTGACACCCCCCTTATCTCACTTATCCTTTGCCGATTTAACTCATTCAAAAAAGGAGTAGACACGGTTTTTGATGAATTTTTATAATCTGAGAACAGATATTAAAAATATCGTAAAATATACAGGGTGGAAAATAAAACATGATTTTTTTAAATAGAACACCCCGTATATTTTTAGACCAAAATAATATACTTCATTTTCTGAATCCAAACATGTGTAATTGTTATATAATCACTCCTCCTGTTCGTGAGATATTACTAAAAACTTATCACATTACGGGTGTCAATTATAAAATAAGAACATCAAGATACCTCTGGAAACAATGCATATTTGCATTGTTTATTTGTTGACAGATGTCATCCAGTTTTTTGTGAGATAGTAGTTCACTCTCTTAGATATTAGCGTAAATAATACGTAGTGTTCGTAAAGAAGCAAGTTATTTTGAAAATGGTATATTCATTGGAAGAGCGAAAAGAGTTACTTGAAATTTATATTCAGTGCAACAAGAATAAGTCTCTTGCTCGGAGGGAGTATGTTAGGTTATTTCGAGAAAGGCTACCTCCTTCCAAAAATAGTTTTAAAAACATTTATGCAAAGTTTAGGAATACCGAATCTCTGAGAGACAAGAAAAGGGAAAGGCGAAGAACAAAAACAGGAGAAGACACAGAACTCAACGCGTTATTATATTTTGCTGAAAATCCATCCAAATCATCCTATGCCGCAGCAATAGAATGGGGTATTTTCGCAGTTTTTTTAACAATGGGAGCAGAAAGTAAATGGAAAAAGAAGATACCCGTATTTTTTATTTTTTTGTTTAGCTCTAAAACAAGCTGCAAAATAAATAAATAAAATCATGTGACGTCACTAAGCGCAAGTATAAATAATGTGGCATACGTAGTGATTTTTAGGATATTCTGTCTATAAATTGACGGCAGCGACGCCTCACTGCTTCCTGTCGGTCATTGCTGTTGATATTAGTATTTATATATACATATATAACATATATATATCTAGTGATTTGTCTATTTTCGCTTAATGACGTCATAGAAATTCAAGCTGCAATTAAACACGTATTTCTGAATATTGCGCATTATTTCTTATTCCAAAAATAATGGAAAAAAATGTACTTGTTGAATATGCAATTGCCCGTTTTTGTTTCGAACGAGAGAAAATACCCCATTGGATATATCACAAAGAAGTGTGATAAAAATATTACATCGCCATAATTTTAAACCATATAGTATTTTGCCTGTTCAATATTTAGACGACAACAACCTTCAAGACAGGTTAACCTTCTGCAGAGACATACTTGATAGAATAGAGGAAGATGATGAGTTTCTAAGTCATGTCTCTTGGACTGACGAAAGCAGTATTTCTACTGCGGGAATTTTTAGCAGAAAAAATGCACATTACTGGGCAGCGGAAAATCCACATATTGTAAAAAAAATAAAAAAACAAGGATACCAAACTGTAAACGTGTGGTGTGGCATCCACAAGGATGCTATTGTAGGTCGTGTATTTATAAATGGACCCTTAAATGCACAACGTTATGTGGATATTCTTCAACATCCAGTTGAAAATTATTTAGATAATATTAATTTAGTGGACAACAGATCGGTTATTTGGCAGCAGGATGGAGCACCACCACACTCTGCAAGGAACGAAAATATCCTATTTGGATAGGAAGGCACGGTGTTATACATTGGCCCGCTAAAAGTCCGGACTTAACACCTATGGATTTTTTTCTCTGGGGTACGATAAAACAAGATATATACGAAACTGGGGTTTTTAATAATATGAATGAGTTAAAAGAATGCATATGTGTAAAAATTGAGGAATTCAACCAAAATGGTGATATATTTCAAAGGGTGAGAAGCAATTTTATAAAGCGATGCCAAATGTGTATTCAGAATGGTGGTGGTTACGTGGAAAATATTTAATTACGTTACGTGTAAATAAATAAAATTGTGTTACTGTATTAATATTGACTTTTATTTGTTTTTATTAGGCTTATGTTGTTTATTGTTATTACTCGTTACTGTTATTGTCACCTATATATTATTTATTTATTATCTCAATAAATGGCATTGTTTCCAGAGGTATCTTGATATGGTTTTTGTTTTATAATTGACCCCCGTAATGTGATAAGTTTTTAGTAATATCTCACGAACAGGTGGAGTGATTATATAACAATTAGATATTTTTTTATTCAGAAAATTAAGGACATTATTTTGGTATTAAAATATACGGGGTGTTCCATTTAAGAAAATCATGTTTTATTTTCCACCCTGTATATCTTACGAGATTTTTAATATCCGTGCTCAGATTATAAAAATTCATCAAAAACCGCGTCCACTTCTTTTTTGAATGAGTTAAATCGGCAAAGGATAAGTGAGATAAGGGAGGTGTCAATCTTAAGAGACTTACCCTGTACATAGTCGCACGAACATATAGAAAATTTTTATAGGCAATTTAATTTGATTTAATTCTGGTAACAGCAGATTTTGCTCGAAGGTTTATAGGAATCGAGTTATTGGCAAGTAATAAAGAAAAGACATATGTTTAGTAGCCCCTTTTCTTCAAAGAATATTTTTTTAAGTATTTTTACATATTTTATTAAAATTTATAACAGGGTTATTTCGTGATACAAGAAATAAATCAAACACAATGTAAGCAGAGACCCGCAATCCGCAATGACCGCACTTGACTTGTTACGACTCGACTGGACTATTACTAGAATGCTCGCCCTATTTTCTTGTAGAGAGTTATAATATTATGGCGCGCTCGTATGACATATTTTTTCTAGTTTTTTCGAAATAAAGAAAATCCGCACCACCAAAAAATGTCGTAAATCGTGGTTTCGTGTACACAATAACCTAATTAATGAATCGCACCAAGTCGATTTTTTTTTCGTTCATTTTTTTTTCTCGTAAACAGCGACTTTACTTCCCAATTTTGCTGTTCTATAAGTGAAGTTCGATCGTGATTATATGATGCGTCCAAGTCTCAATATCACTTATAATCCGTCGTTGTTTAAAGATGGAATACGATGAATCTGATTTCATATGGCAAGTCTAAAAGTTTATAGATAACAATCAAACTTTATAATTAATCTATGACAAAATAATCAATGGGATTCTTACTTTCATTTTAATAAAAACGTAAATAAAACTGTAAACTTCCAACTAAAAACTGGTGATTATAATTACCACTCATATACAGGTTATTCAATCCTAATGTCTATTTGACCTTGAGCTGATGTAACTATTGTCCGAGCAAAATCGGCTTTGGAAGGTCTGTTATAAAATTTAGCAAATGTGAGCGACTTTTCTGACCATCTTGCCGTTCGTTGAAAAATATCTAGGTCTAACCCTTCCCTTCTAGCTAGAGAGGAAAAAGCCTGCGTGGTGGCATGGCCAGATCCAATACCTTCTTAACCCAACGACTCAATGTTTGTTTTGACACAACCCTGTGCGGTTTCCTATAAGCTATAAGTAATGCACCATTGGGTTACTTGCTTGTGTTAGATACCTACCTGTTTTTATTTTCTAAAGCCAGGCAAGGAAGAGTCGCAAAGTAGAATGTATGCCCCCATAATATGAATATGGATGCCTCAATTATTAACAACATTTTATTTCTACACGCATTTAGTCGCTGCGATATTACATATGCATTATACGGGCAGAGAAAAATTATATTCATTAAGTTTTACAGAAAGAAAAAGAATATAGAAAATGAGGATATAGAAAAAGTTGGAGAATAATTTCTTCTTCATCTATATGAATCAAAAAATGCTAATAATGAACTAAATACAGATACCAGTGTTTCGTACAATCTATTACTAAAAGCTTACCAAACCTTGGATCGCTATAGCGCCAACCAAAGGCGCAGCTCGCTTGCACTCCTTCTGTACTTACAATCAGTTAAAGCTATGGTATGGGAATGAAAAATTAGCTTCAGATTGGCGATGGGAACATTTAAGAGGTGGGTCATTGCTAAGAGGTGGCCCATTTCCCAGGGCAAATCTTGTTCCAATACTTTGGAAGTGTTCGAATTAGACGAAGAAGACTACGAGGAGAATTTCCCTATCGATATAGAAATAGATATAGACCAATCAGAATATTCTGCACATTATGAATCAGATCCAATCAGAATGTTGAAGACATTCAGGATGATATTAAGATATTAATCCATAACATCAAAAAGGCGAAAAACTCTTTAAAAAAACGCGCCGAGTACTTTACCTCTAGATGGTGTGGAAACAGGTACAAGTCGTTAAATGATTTATTTACCAAATAAAAATGTATATCATCAAAAATCAATTGAATGTGTGTAAGACATTGATGTGTTCTTTGCCACTTTTTCAGCACTGCGGCTAAATCCGGGCCTGTATGATGGTGCAAAATTAATAGGTACCTATCTCGTTGGTCGAAGGAAAATAGATTAAAATTTATTACAGATCTGCTCCCGCTATCAATGCCGACTGGCCTAAAACGTTTTGTCGATTTCAGATATGACAGCGACAAAACCTGTTCTTCCAAATTTTTTTTCATAGATTGGAACTCTTAAATTGAGTTTACGAAATAAATTCTTCTTAATAAATTCTGGGTGTAAATAACAGACATTGTCATTTTTTGGAACGCTTGTGTTTATTGAGTTAAATACTGTATAAGCCTGTTTGCGTCCACTGTCGCTGTATGATAAAAATTCTCATTCTAATGGGTTATCCTCAAAAATATTCAGAAAATATATTGAGAAGCGCACCGTTCGTTTATCTTAAAAAAATACGTTATGCAAACCTATATTGTCAGGCAGTATTTAGATAATGGAAGTAATCCAGTCAGTATAGGACAAAAAAGACCTTTAACATGCAAAAGGTGGTGTAGTAATAATTTTTTAGTATGTAGTTTTCAGGGGCGGGGACACAGCTCGAGCCGCCATCTTGAATCAAAACCGACGTTATTATTCGTGCTAAAAAATAATTCCTAAAGTACGTAAGTAATATTTTTGTAATATTGCATGTAATGTATATAAAACAAAGTTTTCTTTAACAGAATGTCTTGCGAGGCAGGTTTTTTCGTTTATTGGAAGAAACGGATCCATATGTCAGTGAATATGACGACTCTGCGGATGAAGACGAACCAGAAAACGTTGAAAAGAAAAAGTACTAGAAGAAAATACGGATTCCAAACAAGAATTATTGGATTTCAAAAGAGAGGATACTGTGAAGAAACAAGAAGGTGACCTATGGTTATTTTGTATAGTGTCTTGAATGTTGCAGGAATAAATGCTCTAATCATACATGATGCAAATAACAGCTCATCCAAAATACGCCGCAGTCAGTTTTTAGAAGAATCAGCATTATCTTTATTAGATGAGCATTTACGAAGAAGATCAACAAGTCAACTTATTCCCAAAGCGAAGCAGGATAAAAGAGCTTTTAAAAATACCTACTGAAGATGGCCCACAACAAAGGAATAATGTTCCAGGCAGATGTTTTTATTGTTCGTCGAAAAAAAGTTGCAAAACAAAATAATGTGGCGAATATATGTATCTGGAACATTGTTTGATGGAGTGTCAAGATTGCAATGATCAAACTGAAATGGAGACTGATTAAATGTTATATTTTTATCTAATTGTTTCCTAAATGTCAAAATGTGTTACTTTCATTTACTTAAATTAAGATAATTTAATTTTTACACATTTTATTTTGAGTTAATGCTTCAAAATCTTCAATAATTGTTTTGTTTTACAAATTTGTTTTTCAGTTAATTTATTGTTAAGACTGCAATAAAATGTTAAGACAGTTCCTTTGAAATAAGATATACTTTATTTGTTCCCTTATGTGGTTTTTTGTAATTATACGGACATTCTAGGTCCAGAGGGCAATATCGGTCTGTGAGACGGACGTTATTACTTATGTGTTAATTTCGTACTCTTGCATTTTCCTCGTTAAATCAATCGCAGCAGCGTTATTTTCAAAAAAGTAATTTTTTGTACCTTAGATTCAATATGGCGGCTCGAGCGGCCACAAGGTCGAAAACTTGAATCCCAGAAGGCCCAGATCCTTTCCCTTTCGCAAGGTAAAATTGCCTGCTGAGTGGGCTAAAACGGAAATACCCACTCCTAAAGACCATGTGATTTTGTGACAGCGTTATGACAGGTATAGTATACAAAAACATTGTCAAATAAAACCAGATTTAACAAAATAAAATTTTATTGAACACAGTGCTATATGGAATACCATGTATTACAGGATGTAGTCAACACAAGATACACAATAAAATTTTACATTTTCTCATTTTTTCATGTATTAGCAAACGTAAAACTGTGAAAGGACATTTTGTATTAATTATACAACATGGTATACATAGTATAGCTTATTTAAGGTAAAATATATCAAAAAATACATTACATGTGCACATAATAAACCTTAATAAACCTCAACATAAAATAAAAGTGTAAGATAAGGGTAAAGAATGTAATAAGGGGATGGCAGGGGTTATTCAGTATCAGTAATTTCAGTAATTTCGGGCTTGTCTTCTACTTTTTCAGCTGCAAGGAAAGAAAACCAACAACATCAATACACGCTTGTTATATACAGACAAGTTGTAGAAATGACGGTGATTGATTAGCGGGTGGTTTCTACATGAATCGCCGGTGCAGGTGAAACTTGTTAGCTTGTGAATGATAAGTTAGGGTACAATTAGTCCGGTGGATAAAGCACTTAATCAGGTGTCAAATCCAAAATTTCCTTATTCAATATTTTTATATGCTGTATCTCCCGGACCAAGCTATAATACAAAATATTGCTCAGTCACTGTAATAATGAGAATACTGAAACCTACTCTGCTTCGTATATTATAGTATAATAATTATTTTCCCGTAGTTACTACTAATACAGCAATAGATGCCAACGAAATGGTTAAATTTAATAACTATGCTATTTTATTACTTTTTATATATGTTCAAGAACTCAGTTTATTCCAAAGTTGCCTTTAAAGTAAACCCTTGGAATTTCATGTTAAAATTAATGCTTAAATGAAACATTAGGGTTCATGTTTCATGCGTTTTTATATTTCAACTTGTGTGAAAACAGAGAAACTATAACTATGATTGGTGACGAATTATTTTTACATATATCATAATAGTAATTGTTTAGTTAGAACGCAGTTTAATAATTATCGGGACATGGAACAATTATCCAAAGCCGAATAGTCCAATAATCTTGGGACAAGTCCTAAATGTAAATGAAATAAGGTAAATTAGTAAGGAAAAAATAAAATTCATCATGAGTGCGACCTTTCTCCAGCCTATCTAAATTATAGAAGGTGTTTTGTTCGTTTTTTTTTGTCAAACCCTATAAAACAAATAATAAAAGTGCCCTTAAGAGAGTGCTTCGAGATTATGTTATTAAAATGTTAAAATTATGTTATTAAAACCAATCTATAATTATAGCCGGTAAAACTATAAATGTGAAGAAATGGGTAATAAGAAAAATACGTATGAAATTAAGAGAATTAAAACATATTCTAACGCTCCAAAATTGCTTAAAGAGAAGAAAGTGAACGGCGCATTTATTTCCTCTAATAGTTTACGATTGTCTTTAGATTTCGTTTCAGTATAATGGAACCGAGAGCTTCAATAAAACGTTTAAGTTCTTTAAACTCATTCAACAGACTTTGAAACTTCAATTGCAACTTTCAGATACGCTTTTATTCTTGCTATAAATTCCAATTAATTTTAAATTTGTTTTATGTTTTATGAAAACTTTCAGATTAAAGTTGTAGCTGATTACTATACCTATAAATTTCGTATTGGAAATTTATAAAGCCATTATTGTTAGAAACTTAGGGAAAACATGGGAGTGGAATTGTTAGTTTGCTCATGAAGTTTCACTTTCATCATTGAATGAATATAAGTCGCTGATATTTTCGTCGTATATAAGTTGAGCTATATCCTGAATCAATTATCTATTAATTGAGTAATCTAAAAATGGTATGTCGTTAAAAATGTTGTCTTATTGGTAAAAATGTTCCTAACAAGATAGACCGGTAGAAATGCTTACCGAAGATATTTTGACTTTATCTATACCTATAGATAGAGTCTCTTATCATTTATTTTTTTTATCTCTAACCAGATAATCACTGGTTTCATGTTGTTATTCTAAGATTTCACACGGAATATTAATTTTTAATTTACGGAACGGTTTTCACTTTAATAATAATAATACTTCATTTTGCTTTCCAAAAATGGAACTAGATTTTGGCCTATACTAATAATTGTCATAAGATAAGTTATAACTGTTATCAGGTTTAACATTATATAAACCATATACTGGGTGAGTAAAAAGTATAGAAGTAATTCGATAAAATATTTCCAGTTTGTGACAATAACGCTTGGATAAAAAAAAATCTCTAATTGTGAGAAAAATGTTTTTTGCCTTATTTGACAAGCTAATTCGTTGGCCCTGCACCCTATGACGGGGGTACAAGGAGGCATATATATCTCGAAAACTATGCGTTCATACAAAATTATCTCGTACACTTTTCGCGATATGTGCGTTCAATTGATATCAGTGGAATAAAATTACTATGTTTGGATTCACAACGCCTTAATCAACCAAAATCTGTTAAAAAAATTGTCATAGAATAAAATGACATCATAGGTGTACAAGTATAGCAAAAAAAAATAAACGGGGACTATTTTATCGAATAAGTTCCATTCCTTTCGCTCACCCTGTATATAACATTAGCATATCTGACAATCTAATATAGATTACAACATAAAAATAATGTTAATTTATTTTCTCCTGTTATAATGTGGGTATACATTATGTTGGCAGAGAAACAAATGATATAATATCCCTATATACCCAATGTTTTTTGTATGTATGTCACTGGCGGCAACATAACATCACTCTGAAAGTATAACAACGAATACCGAGAGCTCGCGTAAAATGTACCTCGTTATAAGATCTGAAGATTGTGATATATTTTGCAAAAAATCCTTTATTGTAACATCATTAAGGCGCACCAGCATCACGTCGCGTCGTCACGATATTTTCCTGAAACGTCTGCAACGTTATTTTTCCAGTTTGAATTAGGTCTAATTGTAATTGGAAGTCACGTCGTGATATTTTACAAACAATATAAAAACACCTACTACGCTTTTTATTCCAGTTTAAATTAAGTGAAACGGGAATTGCTATTTTACCAGTATTTATATAAGCCGTAACCATTGGCAGTTTATTCTGCGAGGCAGTATCTCGACAATAAATTTAGGAAGCACACCTATTACGAAGTAGTGCTTCAATCCAAGTGCTTACTTAATTTTTTCGTTACTTCTTTTACTTATTGTATTAAACTTTGTAGTTGTTTTTGTAGCTCTAAATAAATAAGTAAATTTCTAAATAGATGCTAAAGATTTTAAGAGGTCAATTTTCAGTAAAAAATAAGGAGGAGCTTTCATATATTTTTTTCCAAGGCCTTTTCCCCTCCAAGTTACAGCCCTCCAAAGTTGGGCTAATAAAAATGTTTCATTATAATTGTTAAAATTGTTCATTTTTATTTACTTTATGTATTTCTGTTTTTATTTACTTCATGTAAAATAAATAAGCACAATTTTTTATCTCAAATTTAGAGGGAAAAAAGAAAAAACTTGCAAGGGAAGGGATGTTATAGAAAAATTATTACAGTTTTATTGACAACTGTCACTTACGTCAAAACCGACATTTATTTCTAAACATTTAATTAAGATTACTATCCTAACTGAGAAACTGAAAAAAAAATTATTGACAGCTTAATTGACAGTTGTTATTCAGTGAAAAACACGTCAATAATATTTTTTACGACGAAACTTTACTTGGTTTGTGTTAATATATAAAAAAAAACCTTACAATTTTGAATAATCATAAAATGAATCTCTATTGACAGCTTTTTTGACAGCTGTCAAGAGTCCAAACCCGTTTTTGACATCATATTCGGATTTAGCTGTATTAAAACACTTAATTAAGACTATTTTCCGAATTGAGAAATTGAAAAAAAATATAAAAATTTCATTGACAACTTAATTGACAATAGTCATTTAGCGAAAATCACGTTACCAATTTTTTTTACGATGAAACTTTACTTGATTTGTTATAAAATATAAAAAAAAAATTCAAAAATCAAATGAATTTGTATTGACCGCTTCTTTTGACAGCTATGACAGGTGTCATAGGTAGTTAAAACTGTTTTTTCACATGATATTTGGATTCAGCGATATCGAAAAAGGATACCAAGTTTCACCTTGAACCGATGGAAATCAATGGCTCAACGTTTGGTTTAACCTATAAAAAAAAAGGAAAACCCAATCCCAATTAAAATTCAACTTGAGTGGGGCACGGGTGATTATTTTTTTTTCGACTTATTATTTCATAATTATTTTCTAGTACTTCCGATTTAGTAGGAGCACTCAAAAAGTCGGGACTTTTCCAAAATAAGGACCACCCTAGTGAATATACTATATCCCCCTTTAAGGATGGTATATCTGCTACGCAACCCTGGGCCTCGTCTGGAGAAGTATGCCTTCTTCAGAAAGGCTCTTCAAATAATATCGAAAACTTTTAAGTCTTACAAAGAGATACATTTCACACAATATATAGTTGTTATCTTTTAAAATAAAAGTATCACACTTGATATAAAATACACTTTAAAATTAATTACTAATTAATTATTTATTTAAATATTTTCATTATCCCTTACTTAGTGGTCTGTTAGTTAGGTTGTTGATGGTGAAATAAATGAACGACTAATATAAAAGCCAATGCATATTCAATGTGATAGAAAGTAAAACAGAGGAAAGCAGAACATTCCGCCAAAACTGAAATTCTTAAAATTATTTCATGTGTTAAACAAAAAACTTCTTTGTGTGTACTAATAATTATATTTATTGTAAGCGGATACGAAACAAGAAATATCCCACCAATTTGTACGAACACATTAAAACATAGGTAGGTATTTCTTAAATTTCACTTATTAAATGATAAAAAGAGATATTATTAAATGTTTTTTTTTACTACACATCAGGACTTTAGCTGAATCTTCTTCATGATCTTGTAAAAATCAACAGTTATTTAATTGAAAAATAGTGCAAAATTATTAAATTCGTGTATCTTTATATAAGGATATACAATTATATTATTATGTGGCAAAGGCAAAATGCCAGCTTCAATTTATTTTATTTATAAAAAGACTTTTTTCTATTAGTATCATAGCGAAGATAGGAAGCACTATGAACTATACTTATATGTTTATAATATAGATAGAATGCGTCGTATGGCTTTATTTAATGATTTTTGAAATAATAAATAGTGGATTGCAGAATGGTGATCTATATACTTTTTGTCGTTGCAAGAATAGAGATTTTTTTAATATAAATCGATTCTATAATTATGCATTTTATTATTTTGTTCTTAATTTAGAACTTATTGTCCCACTCAAATTTATGACCTGTTTGATTAGAATATTTTTTGGAGCTATAATATTAGCTGAATATTTGTGACCTTTTAATAATTTTTCAAGAAAATGGATTATTTAATGATGACTTGGATTATTATTTAATGATGACTTGGATGGATTATTTAATGATGATTAACTGATGATGATTTTGCCACAATTATGTTTTGATACGGGGTGATCAAAAATCACAAGTTTACTCTTCGACAAAAATCATATTTTTTATACGAGGTGGTCACAAATTATAAAATCTCAAAAAATGTTTAGTTTTCGGGAAAACGATATTATTTTGAAAAATTTTTGCTTGCCTAAAGTAATGTCGACAAAAATTATGTTTATTATACGGGGTGGTCAGAAATTCCAAAATCTCAAAAAAAAATTAGTTTTCGGGAATACGCTATTATTTATAAAAGTTTTTGCTTGCCTAAAGTAATGTCGACAAAAATTATATTTATTATACGGGGTGGTCAAAAATTACAAAATCTTAAAATTCGTAAAAATGTTCATACATTTTGATCACCATGTAACTTATGATGATTTTTACCACAATTATGTGTGTTTACGAGGTGATCAAAAATCACAAATTTTACTCTTATCAAATTTTAAGATTTTGTAATTCTTAACCACCCTGTATATATAATACAATTTTTGACAAAGCCATCACTATTTTTAGGCAAACATGAACTTTTTTATAGAATAGAATTAATTCGAAAGTACTGTAATTTTTTACCACCCAATGCAAGATAACCCGTTTAAAACGACAAGACCTTCAGGCTCAAACGAACAAATAATCGTAACACAACTACATTTTATTTTTATTCAATTCATTTGAGAAATTTTTACCAGTTGTGTCTGGTATTCTCAATACGCCTGCGATACTGGCGTAAGATGCAAGATCTGTGAATTGTTATTTGGAAATGTAAATAATGTAATGAAGCCTAATTTGGCCAAACAATGCAACGCCTCGAGGAATGATTTAAAGGCCACACATATTAATTTAATATTACACCTCTGAAGATATTGTAATAAAAGAGGTCATAAATTTGTATAATTTAAAGTTCTAAATAGTGGACAAAATATTATAAAACATGTCTAATTGTGGAATAAATTTTTATAAAAAAAAATATTATATAAAAAAATTATTAATTTGTAATTATTAAACAAAGTAACAACAAACATTATCTCTTTAATATAAACTTACATACACACCTAGCTACTATAAAATTACTCTACATCTACATAAATAAACATTCCTCAAATTATTAATAATCCACAAATAAAAAACAAAGTTCATATCGTTCCTTGACTCTTCTTCCGTATCACACTAATCAAACAGTCTAGTCATATTAAAAATTAATTGAAACTAACATTTGAAAAAATTCCAAAAGAACAAGAAGATATTATAATCAATGGTTTTATTTTAACTATACCAAGATCTCTATTATAATAATTAGAAATATCAAAGGAATATATAAATATATATATACTGCTATGTTGGTATCTAAATGTTATGCCTGAAAAAATTTCAAGATTCCAGTTTTGTATATATTCAGCATTGTAGCAGACAGCGTGCATATAATGAAGTGGTTATACCTTTGGACGAGTCGGATCCGGAGTCGGCCAGGGCTTTGTCTTGCTTGAACTTGTTGATGTAATAGCTTAACAACTGAATGTCGCTTTTTACGGGATCCTCGTACATGTAAACGTGTGGACGACGGCTGTAGGCCCTATCTCCTGCATACGAGACACATGCTAGACGACCTTGGCCTAGAGTTGTGAAGTTACACTCCAAAATCAATAATGTCTAGTAAAAAAAAATGGGGCATGCAGGTAGAAGCGGCGCTCATCTTGGTGCAACGCGACATATAGGATTGTCGCTCGAGGGCTGGGCAAAGCGCAAAAGCTGTACAGGCGGAGAGAGTCGGTTTTGTTTGCATATTTTCCCAGGAGAACTTCTCCGAGGACAAGATTCAAGTATGTCAAATATCACCTGAAATCCTGAATTAAATAAAATATATTTAGATCTGACACATACAGAAGTATTCTAAATTATATTTACTAGATTTGGTAACGTATTGCATTTGAACTATATATCTTGGGCAAACAAATTATTTATTATTTTAATTTAAACATAATGTCCGTTCTGAAAGAGACATTTTGTTACTTTGCGCATTCGTTTCAAGTGTTATAAAAGGAGAACCACCTGATTTAAAATGTTTACCTGCATTCATAGGCTTGTTACGAAGTTAAATAGCCAAGATTGCAATGGTAATTAAATTAAGTATTATATAATGTAGCGTAGTATTTAGAATTACCTAAGTTGTTTTTAATATACCCTTGATATAACTAAGGTAATTTTATTACCTATGTATACAATGAGATCAGATATTATATTATAACCTTCGCATTCGCCATAATATTAAATTTCAAATAAAATAGAACATTGGTCATTATATCATCACAATGTATTTTACACACTTCCTAATATAAGCAAGTCCTCGAATGACTTTATAACTCTTAGAAGCTTAGTAATATATAATTTAATTTGATTTCTTTTTCAAATTTAATGCCTCAAGAATAGTAAAATACTTTTTATTGGATACCCTTTTTAGGTTAAGTTTCAAAGTCATAAATATATTGACATCTGACATTAGAGTTGAGATGGTTCCCAATTTTCTTTTCCACCCTCATAATATCGGTGTCATTTCAGCCTCATGATGATCATGTTGCGGAACATTTATTATTTAACGAAGGTTTACTTAAGTTCTTTCGGGAAACAAACACAATCTGGGACAAGGACGATGTATTTTTAAAACGCGTACTTACGTCCGCGTCCCTTCAATGGCCCAGATAGAGGGAAACGTATTAGATGTTGTACCTTGAACAGCTTATATGGCTCGTGCAAGGCATTGCAGGATATAAATTGCCACGAAAACACCCCTAAGAACCGAAATTCCTGAAACAATCAATTTAGCCCAGGAAAGAGACATAAAAAGGTGGAATAGGAGAAGGAATCTCAGAGTGAAACACTCCGAAATTTTTCATAGGAAAAATCCGCTTTGTTTGAAATATTTTTTTTAATTAAAAAAAAATGTTCTCAGATTTCTCAAGATTCAAGATGTTCTCAGATTTCTCAAATGTTCTCAGAATTTTTCAGTAATTTAATAGTTATAGAAAATCCAGTGAAGCAATGACTACTTCAGATAGGTATTTGGGTGTTCTGAATAACAACTGCGTTTTGAAAACGTTTATTTAAAATAAACTTTCTTACACCAGATCCTGTTTATATTAAAGCATCAGTATGATAATTTAGATAAGTTTTAGATAATTCAGATAGGTATTTGGGTGTTCTGAATAACAACTGCGTTTTGAAAACGTTTATTTAAAATAAACTTTCTTACACCAGATCCTGTTTATATTAAAGCATCAGTATGATAATTTAGATAAACATATTCCACGTATGTATCGGACTGACAATAAATGGAATTGATATTCTATATTCCCTATGGCATAATACTATCCCGCTTTATAAATATTGTCGTATAGGTAATATGCCCACAAGAATTTTTATAGAATATTGTTCTAGAGAGACCGTCATGGCAGAGATACACGAGCAAATTGATTTTCAGATATACTAGGATTGCAGCAGCAACCAAACTTTATTTTCCAGTATCCTTTCGAGAGAACTTCTCGTAAAATAATGGTTTCCAAACAGAAGTTTCGTAATCCAAAATGAAGAATATTCAGTAAAAGAATTTCATATAAGGCATTTTTCAACATAACGTATAATTTTTCGAGAAAATTATTGGCCTTTTCGCTAGATATTTATATCTCAAAACAAATATGTAATCGAAATGAATATGAAAGCTAACTGATAGATATTAATTCATCTTGTGCAACTTTGTTTCGATATAGAGCTCACAGTGTTTAATGAAAAAAATATGTATTATAGGAATTTCAACTTTGAGGCTTTTAGTTGTTTGCGTTAAGTTTTGTGGTTATGTTTTTTGCGTTCCTCTACGAATTTTGTTTCAGCACATTATTGTATGAAAATGGAGCCGCAATGATTTTAGTATGCTGGTCAAATTTTACATGTTAAACTTAGATTATTTATTTATTATGTATATTAATTTATATATTATGTATTATTTAAACAGGGTTATGTATTATTTAAACAGGGAATTTGTGCATCTAGTAGTTTCCGAGATATTTACATTTGGGAAAAACAAATTATTCCACGAAAAAAACTATTGCTTTTTTTCCGATTGGAATATTCTATCCGGTCTCATTTTAACAGCTGAATTGTCTAGCAAAGAGCCAACAAAGGATCTTGATATTGAAACTGAAGACCTCGAAGACGTCGATACGCTCGAAGATCCTTCGGAATTTGAAGAATGTTTTATTGATGACGATGAAAAACGAACACAATACAGAAAATTCATTAGATTTTTTTAATTTTTCATATTTTTTATGTTTATACAAAAAGGAGAATAATGTTTTTCTATAGACGAGGTCAAAATTTTATTAAAATATTCAGATTAAGACATTACTCATCTTTATAATATTTATTGAGTGAAAAAATAGTAAAATATACCTCAATAAAAAGGCACACTGAGGCAGGGAATCTTAATTCCAGCTTACAAATCTCAGTACAGTACGATTCATTGCCATGAGGAACTTAGGTTTCAGAATGTTTTTCTTCACTTTCTTTAATGAAATGCATTCAACTTTAGTAATATTACATTGAAGGAAATTCTGTAATTGATATGTATCCCTTATTTAGATAAATAATATAAATACATTGTATATAACATAATTATATTGAAAATCATCGTAACACTAGAAGCATTTTTAAAATTTTTCTCAATTTCAAGCTGTTACATGAAAAATAAACCATCAACATATATATCCAGCATTCTAAAGTAGAGATTTCAACGGTTAAAAGGAGCTCGGATAAAATATTTAAATTGGAAAAAGCACCAATAAAATTTTCCGTGG